>JAUMHL010000025.1:19500340-19524279 GCA_032362345.1 Sandelia bainsii
GTACTGAAACACTGAACAGTTGGACATGTGCATTCAAAAGTTTAGGGAAGGTCACATTAAGTTCACCTGTAAAGGTTCATCCTGAAATTTCACCTGAAAGCCAAATATCCCTAACTTTTTGTGAGTAGTGTAGGTCAGAGTCTTTGGGCATTTGGAAGATGCTTTGAAGATGTGCAACACGATTTGCATTAAATTATCGGCAGCTTGACCTTTTTGTTTTCCTTCTAATATTTCAAATGCTTGACACAAACACATCAGAGAACTGACCGTCAGGAATGTCAGCCAGTTTGATTTCATCTGACTATCACCCACATGCTAAACACACGTTTTGTTCTCCAGCTTTGGATCAGTGTAGAGCAAGAGGAGGCTCGACAAGCTCTACAGCACTACCTTCTATATTACATTGATCAGTTTTGAGGAAGAATACAAATTGTGAGCCAGGAGGGATTACAATGCATGTGTGTAGTGTAGAGTGTATGTGTGTATGTGGGAGTCAGTAAGTGTGTGGGAAGACAAATGGTCTGTAGCTACTGAGGCCAATGATTTCATTCACCAAACAGCACTGTGGATACTCTCAAGAAGTGTGTGTGTGTGTGTTAAGGATGAGGGGGAGAGGCTGAGATAGAAAAAAAAAAGAGAGAATAAAGCAGAAAGAATGAACGTGTAATCACCATGTAACTGTGATTTTAACTAAATCCATTGTCTCTGGGGCATTTCCCCTGATTTTCAGAAACGAACTGTGTGTAATTTTGATGAAATCATCTCTTGAACTCTTGTTGCTGCACAGTCGCGCACTAAATCATTCTTCGCTTCCCACCCTCCCGGACAAGCTCAGGGAGCGCTGTGCGATTGACAAAATACTCCCCCATTAATGCCACAAGCTGCTGCACAGCGCCTGAGAGGACCGAGCGTGCGCCTCACTCCCTCTCTCTCCTAAGTCTCTGACAAACAGCAGCCATCTGAGAGCGCAGAGGCGAGTTTAGGCTCATTCACGGTGACCACAGCGGGACCAATGCTGAAAGCGCGCACCGACATTCCTCCAAAATGTGCCAGTGCGACTCCTCTGGATCAAAACCGAGACCGGGCTCGCTCGCCGAAGCCGGGAAGCTCTTCTTGAAACATACCACTTTGCACGGTTTGAGGCACATCTTCCTTAGCGGCTCCTACCCCCGGAGAGTTGCCTGGCTCCTGGCTTTCCTGGCAGCTTTGGCTCTGCTCTTCACCTGGTCCTCAAACAGAGTGCGGTACCTGCTCTCCTCGCCCATGTACACTAAAGCGCACATGGTTTACGCCAAGCGACTCGTTTTTCCCGCTGTCACCATCTGTAACCAGAACCTCCTGCTGCCGCGTCGGATGAAGAAGACGGACATATTCAGCGCTGGGAGGTGGCTGGGACTTTTGGGGAGGAACTGGCAGGTGTCACCAGCTGCGAGAGAGGCGCTCACACCTCTGCGGGGCGACGGTGGCGGGAGCGCGGGGGGCGAGCCGCCTTGGTCCCCGCTGTCTCGGATTCTTGACTTCAACCACTTTCTTCCTCCTCCCCGGGAGTCCCAGCCGTCCATGAGGCAGCTGCTGGACCGGCTGGGACACCAGCTGGAGGAGATGCTGTTGTACTGTCGATACCAGGGAGAGCTCTGTGGGCCGCGCAATTTCAGCACTGTGAGTGTGTCGCCAAAGTTCAGGTCTTTGCTCCTGAACTCCCCCACCACCTCCCAACAGGTTGATGTAGCTTTTACAGATGGATGGACCTTATCTAATTATTAGACTGAGTCAGAAGGTAAACTGTGTGTATTGCCTTTCAGTATGTTTTATGAAGCGCGGATAGATACCAAATGGCTACGTAATTAATTTGTTTTGCAATCAGCAGGCTGTAACAATGCGCATTCCTCTGCACTGTTGCTTCAGTATTTCACTTAACTCTCTCAAGCCACATAAATGCCACTTTAATATTTATATATGGTCCTGTGCTGTGTAGAGAGTTTGCAGCCATTCATCTTACATAATTAAATTTCAGCACACAGTATAACTCGATTAGATTGCTGTAATATTCCTTTAGCTTTCCCAAATTGACTAACAACGCTTCAAGTGATGCTATGATGTTTGCTTTTTAAAAGTTATTATCAGATGGTTCTTTCCATAAGCATTAGACTGTTCTTCACTCTTTCCCACTTCTTCACACTGTCATTCAATTCCTCTCTCATTTTGCTTCACTATTCACTCACAGACACCGAATAACATCCAGAACTGAACAATTTCATTGGACATGATTGCAAAGCAACCCTCTGCATTCACCATATGGTCTAACTGGGCCCCACCTCTGTCATCCATCACTACCGGATCAATGTGTGTACAATCCTATGCTCACAAGAGACCAATATGTCCTTAATGAAGACTTTTGATTCATTTAGCAATGCTTTACGATGCTCCCGACACTGTGATGAAGAGCAGTTAACATTGGCCTCATTGGTAAACTGCAGCCCTCTGATTGCACTCTGTCAATGTGTGGAGAACAATGTGAATGCCAGCATTCCTGTCTCTCCCACCTCATTACCCAAATTTGTTTTCAGTTAAATAGATTTTCTTCCTGTGTTTGAAACAGTTAGATTTTGGCCATTTGCAGCAGGCAGGACTGAGTGTTCTGTGTGTTGACGGGAATTTATCATTTGAAACACAAATGCATCAAAAAGCTGTTATTTCTTTACAAATTTTAGTGTAGTGCATCTGGAACCACAAAACAAGTTATCACAGTTAAACACATTTCACTGCGTCTTTAAGAACACTTCATGCTGTGCAGAGTATTTTCAAGGGTGACCAAGCAACAGCAACCTGTTTCGGCGATAAACATAATGCCGGGGGTCTGAATTTTAGGCATGTGTGTTTTGTGTTAGTGCATAGATAATCAATGATTCCCCGCTTGGCCTCAGGGCGGGCAAGACAAGATTCTCGACATGAGTCAGACCAGTAGAATCAGTCATACTTGAGAGGTGAGGTGTGGAGGAGGAAGGCTAGCCTGTCTACATGCAATAGGTTTCAGGATATATTGACTTTTGTGCAGGAACCCCCATGTTGCTGTGTCTCTTCTGAAACTCTTCTCTTGAAATTCACTGGCCCGATCAATCCATCATTTACTCCATGTAGCTGCTTCACCCTTCTTTATCCATGCTTTAACAACAACCTCCTTGTGCATCCTGTTGATCAACAGCTTTCCACTTAGCACTCTTAAATCTTAGTGGAATGTCCAACTGAATGTGTACTTGCTCTCTATATTTTCTGTCTGGAGGGCTCTATTTTTGTAAATTTGTGGATGACACAGCTAATTATGTATTCATTATTTGTTCTTTATCTGATTTAAACAACTGAGTGACCAGACATTTATTTCTGGCATAGCTTCCTCTGGACTTGCAAGTTACCAAAGTTGCTAGAACTTGCATTGACTGAGCAACATTAGCATTCGTCTGGAGGTATGTTTGTATAGACTTCATGAATTTAAATGCAACATTAACTCTAGTTTTAGCTCGTATTTTCTTTCTAACAACTCCTGGGTGAAATATCTGACTCTTTAGATGCTAAACACTCAACAATTACCTCCTTCCCACCAAGACAGTTCAAGTGCCAGTTCCTGCATTTTTTGACAGCCAAAGAATTGGCCAACTCTTACGTCACAGGCTCAGGACAGGATTACTGTTACCAACAAGACCAACTAAAAAGTTACAATTGCCATTAAAAAAAAAAACATAGTTGTTTCAGTCGTGTTTGGATGCCAATGTAGGCTTGCCAAGCCGGGAGCTACACTCGTAAAAGGTCATTGTGGTCCAACATTGTTGTTGTTGTGCATTATTGGGAAAGTAGAGACATGTACAGTGATGTAGTGACATTACTCTGTAGTGGGTTTCTTGCCCGTGGAAAAGCAGACCGTTTTTTTTTAAGTGTTTGCGAGTGGAACCGACTCTAAACCAACACTAGCACCAGCCCAGAACCCAGAGCACCTATGTTGATAGAAAAGGGTTATAAGTTCACTGACTAATCCCTAACTTGGTGTACCTTTTGATATACGTTTGGTATATATTTGGTTCAGGGCAGATGTTAGTAGAAGGGTTTTTTGTTTTTTTTTACCACTGCAACTGGAAGCGACAATGGTGAGAACAGTGAGACTGAACTGACAAAGGTTGTGGGCTGTGAAACAAAAACAATGAGCTAAAAAAACACTAAGAAGCTTCGCAGAACTACGGTAAAATGCAGAGTTGGTGATAAATCTGGGTTTGTCACTAACCAGACACATTTTGGAACAAACTTGACAGTACAGCTTTTGGGTTCATGAGTTTTGTGTCACTCGTTCTTCATCAGCAGATAGCGTTGTCGTGTTAAATCTTTCCATGATCTTGAAAACCTACAGGGACCTCCCATTCACGCTGACTTGAAAGTTAATTCATGACCTTGCAAACAGCAGTCGACAAAACAATCTCACCTCAAGGTCCATTTAGTAGGTGTTGTAGATTCTCATCTGATATGTCTGATACACATGAAAGCTCCAAAATAGCTATTCAGTGGACCCTGAAGTGAGATCATTTTTCAGGGATTTGTGACGCTCATGGTAATGTTTGTTCTTTGTTGAAGTTGGTCTAGAAGTGTTGATTAAAATCTCTGGTATATTTGTTTGTGCTTTATTTGAGTATACTATAGTGTAAGACTCTTGTATCTGGCAATGTTTCCTCCCCATACAGATGAACTTCAATAACACAGTGTAGATACAGCAAAAAAGGTATTTGCCACACTTCATTATCAACTCATTAAATGTTGTATTTTCTAAATTAATTACATGTAACACATATCAGTAAATCCTATTCACGGTGCTTTGATTTAGTGCCAAGTTAAAATCCAGACAATCCCTCTTAGGTGTGTTTTTGTAAATGTCATAACACATTGCACCTTTGTGCTCAGCACTGATCTTGAAATCAATGGAGAGGAGTAAAAGTGGTTCCCTGGCAACTTTAGGGAACAGCTTGTGCATCCTTGTCACATTGTCATGTGAAGGATAGCCGAGGGCCATTTCAACAGTCTTGAGCTGTCTGTCTGTGAATTATTTATCGAAGAGAGAGTCAGTGACATTTCTACACCCTGCAAGAACAAGAGAGGGTGATGTCTCTCTCAGTGCTTTTCCTCATAGGTGGGGCAGATTTAAATATTTAATTTATGTGTTTAGTCAAGGAGACAGAGAAGTTTATATTTTACATGCTATGTGTACACCTCATGCATTATGAGATTTACTTCCTCTGGAAAAACTGCTTAACATAGGCATCACAAATATTTACTCACCATTAATGCTAAATGCATTTGAGGTTAATAAAAGCAAGTTTCAAATCAAACATCACTTTGTAGAGTCATGCAAAACTGACTGCCCTTATGCTTCCATTCATCTAAAATTAATTAATTTTGTTGTCGAGTTGTTGTTGTTTTATATTACTGTATTAATAAGGTGTTGTTTGTGTGATGATGGTGTTTTTGTATTAGGTAAAGGTTGCACAAAAATAATACTTGCTTAATTGTTAGGATACATTTAGGGCATTTTACACAGTACAAACACTGACAACAACACTGAATAAGACAGATGGGCTGTTTGATCGAAAGACACAAGGAAGCATGTTGAGACAGTGCAAACCTCAAAGCTACAGGGAAAGATCCTGACTCCCCAAGGCCACCAACGGCACCCACTCCTGCTGCTGCTCTTCACTCAGTGCATCCAACACAATCTCCTGGTTACCACAGCAACTCTGACTACTGGCCTCCTGTAGTCAGTCACCACATCATTATCAACACATGCACGCAGATGGCAAGCAGGGGTGGCTGTACACATCCATGCAAATACTGTACACACACACACACACACACTCATCCACGTAGGCATGCTCATTCATGTTCTTGTGTATGCATGCTCAGCTACATGCGCAATGTGAAACAGATGTGCACACTTACATGCAGTCACAAGCAGTCTTATCTCTGGTTTCTTGAGCTGCCAAACAATTTTCTCTTTTGAGTGTGAGCCACATTGCCTCTTTCTCTGAATGTTCAAACTTTATCTTCTAAAAATTGGTCTTGGTGAGCTGCAAGTGGGGAAAAAACCTTGGAAAGAAATCACCCTAACAAATAGGTCGGTTTTAGATTTTAAGTAAAATGTGGCTCTCTTGGCTATTGCAGGCTCTCATGGGGAATAGTCTCAGACTAGAAGCAAGAAAGATGTTTTCCAAAAGTTTAAATCATTGTTGTGATGCAGAAGCCACTGTGATATCATGCGATTTCCCTGCCTTTATATTCTAAAGAGTAATGATAAACAGTGATCTGATTATGGTGAGAGGAGACTCCAGGACTAAGATGGATTTCAGGGGCATTTTATTGATGTTTGTATCCTGCTCTAGAGTCACTGCACATAGGTGGGCGTTGCAGCCACTGTTTTGACTCAGTTTTGCCACTTATGCTCTTGAAAGGTCACATCTCATATTATGTCCAGCTATCAGAAGGTTTTTATTTCTCCACTCTGTGACTGAAAAGCTCCTATATAAACACGACCTGGGAGGCAATCTATGGTGATTTCTGCTCCATTCTTTCCCACACACTTCTCTGAACAGGATTCACATTATTCTAACTTCCTTTGTGAGACATGGCAACAGTTTTTTTTATGTTCTGTGCATCTGGCGTTTGTGACATTTGAGTAATTTGTCATGAAACACTAACGTCTGACTCATAAGTCACCCTTGTGATAAACACATCATTATGTGTTCCAAGGCCCTCACAATACTTTCACAAGAAAAAAAGCTACACATTTTTAGGCAATTTCAGCGAAAAAGCTTGTTAGTACAAACTCTGTCATGATGTGGTTAATTTTACCACTATCTTACATTAAAACCTTATCACCGTTTTTTATGTTGTATCTACAATATTTAGACAAAGACTGGTGGATTAAAATGAGACTTATTACAGTCATTACTTCTTGTTTCAAACTCCTCTCCCGTTTCTTTTTATTATTTCCTCATGAATGTCGAAACGTTAAAGGTTAATAATAAGTTAATTGTGTGCTCGGATGTTTTGATACAGTGCTCCCAATCATGCAGCTCAACAACAAAGTAGATTATTTGGATGCCGGCCATGGTTTTCCATTTCCTAATGTCTGTGATTAGGTTACATATCCATTAGTTCATTTGCAATCATATCTTTGCCAATAGGTCACAGTTCCCTGCGGCACTCTATAGTATCTCCCCTGTAGATGCTACTGTACAGTATATCCAGATCCATTAAAAACAGCATATTTTAGCATGTAGGGCAGATATAGTTAGATTTTGACAAGACTGCATCATGTTCACTGAAAGTTGCATCTGTGGGTGTGTGTCATAGAGATAAAAGGGGAACTAGAGCATGCTGCGCTCGCTTGATCTGGCTTCCTTTTTCCAAGATGCTTTGAATTTAGTTGGTAGAAAAAATAGTACACTTGGTGACCATTTGATTAGAGTTGACACCTTTAGTTGATTTTGAGCAAAAATGCCAAAACTTCACTGGGTTCAGCTTGTAAACCGCTGGTTTTGTTTTCTCGTATGTTATAACAAGACCGTTCAAAAGCTTGGGATCACTTAGAAGTGTCCTTTTGAAAGAACAGATTTTATAACATCAAATTGGTCATAAATACAGTATAGACATTTTTAATGTTGACCCCAAACATATATATCTGGTAGCATTTTTTTTTTAATCAGTTAAGCTTGAAAATAATTGGCAGATTAATCAATTAATAAAACATTTGTTTGTTGCATCCATGGAGTGGATGATGGTTACAGCTGGAACACAGTATTGTTTTTATTTTTTATTGATCTGCCAGTTATTTATTATCTGTCATTTGGTTAATGAAAATGTCACAAAATAATAAAAACATCTTTTTTTAATTTCCTGCAGCCCAAGGCAAGGTATTCAGATGTTATTCCTATTTTATAGAAAGAAATACAGTCATGTTTTGAGAAGCTAGAACCAGTGAATTTTGAGCATTCAATAATCAAAATAGCTGCTGACCATGATCATGGTTTAATATTTAAAAATATAAATATGAAAATTATAACAATAAATAAATCTCATCATATTAAGTCATTACCTTAACTGACATTTCACAAGATTTACTTTTGTGTCAGCAGCCATTGTTGTTCTTTGTGTTTCTCAGGCAGAGGATATTTCACTCTGAAATAAAAATCATATTCCCATACTGTACCATGCAGCACGGAGAGAGAGGTGAGGGTTCAGTTTGTCACAAGCGTCTGAGCGCTACGACCTCTGAGGTCTACTGCTGACAGCATAACAAGAAGAGGTTACTGTAGGTGCTTGTAAAACAATCCCTGCTCCGCACGGCCTCTATCTAAACTTCTTAAAGATTAAACACACACACCTGGAAACTGAGATTTTCCTTCAGGATCAGAAGTGAGGTTGGCGGTTTATTTTCCCTCATGTCGTCTGTTGTTGCTAATACATAGTAAAATCATTTTTTATTTGTATATTTCAGATATTCACACGTTATGGAAAATGTTACACCTTTAATTCGGGCCAAGATGGACGACCCCTGCTGGTGACGATGAAGGGTGGGATGGGCAACGGCCTGGAGCTGATGCTGGATATCCAGCAGGATGAATACTTGCCTGTATGGGGAGAGACTGGTAAGCTTATCTTGGCAATACAGCGTTTGAATCATCCCATTCCCAGTAATGAAGCCTTCAGCTAAAACCACAGGATCAGTGTTTATGTTTGCCCTGAAGCGAATGGCTTGAGTTAAAAAGAGATTTTCTTTAATCAATTACACACGATACTAGCCATTTTCAGTGTTTGTGCTATGTGAAATCTCAGGGGGGAAAAGCTATCACAGAGATTCCCCTCTAATCTCTGAAACAGAGGCCAAACTGAGCTACAAATATTGCACTCATAGCACTCAATGTAATTTCTAAGCCTTAAATCCATTTAGTATAGGGAACATGTCCATACATACAAACAAAATCATGTTTGATGCACATTTATACTAAGTTATGCACCTAAAATGTGAAACTCACTTTCATTAATTATGAGTGAAGTATACCCTCTGATAGTTTGAAATGCTCCTGCTGCGCCTACACGGTATTATTGACTAATTTGTTTCAAGACAGATGGATATTGATCAGGAGAATTTTATTTCACTATAATATAATTGTATCACTTGTCAGTTAGGCTTCAAGTCCACATGAATCAAACAAGAGCAGAAGCATTTGTGAGAAACAAAATCAGTGGAGGCTAGAGGCTCTTCCATTCAGGGTTGCCCCCTCATCAACACAGTTCAATCTCCTCTGTTCTGCTCCAGGAAATCCTGAATCTCAGATTTTAGTGCAGCTGCATGTGCTGCTGCTTGTTTCAGTATTTTATATGAATGTAAAGAGTCAGTTCAGTACGGCCACAGAAACGCCGTGGTGGTGGTCAACATCAAACATAAAGCTGAGATCTGACTGTAATATTACAATACAAAAGCTGCATCTATTGTAATCCTACAAGATTTAAAAATATGTAATGCTCTTTATGTAAGATTATTAAATAATTATAGGATTTTACAAGAGGAATAAGAAACCTGATGATGTAGTAACTATGGTACATATGCAGTACAAAAATATACATTAATCACCTGCATTGTATTATTCAAATTATTGTCTTAATTTCAGTTATGAAAAATATCAACCAACTGATATAATACTCTAATGACTTGAAACCTTACTCATTAATGCCAGATGCAGACCATTGATTATGTATATTATATTTATTACCAGTTAGTTTAATCTGGCTGGATGCCCTGCAACACATAATATGCCAGTTCAAACAGCTGGGTCCTCATTTATCAGAGTATTCATAGCACAAATACTACTGTAAATCTGAGCATAGGAACTGTCTGTACGAACAAAAAAAAAGGTATCTCTTAAACATGTTCATGGGCAACCTCAGTGAACAATGATAAATCTCACCTGCTCTACATCCATCTGCTCACACACATACATTTCTATGCAGAAACATGTACAGAATGACAATCGGTGTCCTAGTACTTTTAGTGTAGTGTTGCAGTGTGGGCAAAAATAGCAAACAAGAAAGACCTACCCATGCAAAAGCTTCAAGTCTCACTTTATTTATGTCCCTGCGTCGCTACTGCTTATGTTACATGTCTTGTGCAACAGCTCCATTATTTACACACTTCATTTGCTGCCTCATAGTCAGTTATTTCAAGCAATTGCATTAAAACCACTATTGATGTGATGTTTACAATTTGTTATAGTCTCCCTACGATGACAAATTTAGGGCTCAAAGAGGCTCACATGCTGTTTACCTGTATAATGTTTAGCTTAGCTTTATCTGCATTAACGAGAACGTGAGATCATCACAGTCGTAAATGAAAAATTCTGTTAAATCAAGAATTTTTATCTGAGTCATCCAAAGATGGTTTGTCCAAATATAAATAGGGGAACAGTTAATTTCTATATGATTTAATTTACAACAAACTTTACAAAGAACTGCAGCACGTAAAACAGGCACTGGATGCTAATTTGTTTTTTAATTGTTGCATTGTCAGGACAACAGAAATGATGTACCTGGCGTAGTTAAACAAATTAAAATTAATGGAACCAAAATTATGAATTCCGACTGATTGCAATTAAATGCCACCATCAGAGGCAATGATGTCTCTCTGTATGTATTTCACTTACAAACACGGAAATACCTTGCTACCGTTCTATCCACTGTTACATGGCAAGTCAGTAGAGTTGGGGTTTGTGGGTAATTTAGGAATCTGTTTTGTTTTTTGTTTTTTATAAATCTATAAATTATACATGTGTACCTCTGGTTGTTTGATGGTATGCCTGTTGAGGAGTGTGGTTCTAAATGTATTCACATTCACAAGTACAAAAAGAAAGTGATAAATTGATAAATCCATTTCCAATTCATTGTGTAGAAAAAGAACAGCATATGCTGTACGTGGTAGATAAATGAGGCCTTCCAGGTATAATTTACCAGCTACCAGTGAAAGAAATCAGAATATTCTGGATATTTTATCGATTAATTTTTTTACCTGATTATCCTCTTTGGGGTTACAGAGGACTGGAGCTTATCCCATCATGCGTTAGGCAAGAGGCAGGTTACACCAGGGACAGGACACTCGTCTATAAAAGTGCCAATCTAACCCTTTAATCACTCCACATTCACACCCACTGGTAGTGGTAGAGTTTTTACTTCACCTGAGCTGTATGTCTTTGGACTTATGTGAGCAGACACAGACACAGGCAAAACATACAAACTCCACATAGCAACACTGCGGTGTCGCGTCAGTCAAAACCCTTCCTGGCGTGAGACAGCCACTGAGCTCACATCCTGCTGTAGTGACAATCAAAAAATCACAAGAAGCACACAGCAGGATAAGGAAAAAGACAAATCCCAGAAAATGTGTGTGTTAGGTGGGTGGGTGTAAAAATGAAGTCAGATTTTCTATTTTCTTAACTGCCTCAGTTATAATCTTCTTTTTAAAACCACTCCTGGTTATATACTCTGATCTGCTAAGAAGTATTCTGTATAATTGTTGCATATCTGGAATTATTTCACAACAAACCACAGGCAATGAAATAACTGTGAGAAAGGTGAATATGTTTGTATAGTGCTGAGTATGATAAAGTTTCCATTTTGTTCCAATGTTTAGCCCAAATTTCATTATGCTATTTGTGTAAGGATGACAGATGGCCATGACTTAAAGATGAAAAGGCACTACTTATGTATATGTGCTGCTCCAAGCCTCAAGCATTTGTCTTGGCAGCAGCAGAAAATGTCTTTATATCCAGTCTCAGAAGAGCAATGTGTAGCAGTTAAAATCTGTCACTCCAGCTACATCCCTGAGCTCTTTAATTGAAAATAGTGAGAAAGCCTGGCACTTAGAAGGCGATACCAAATGACAACTGGGGAGGAAAGACTGCAAGAAGCAGACATCCTACTTTATCCCCAAGCCAGTGCTCAAAGAAACTAAATCTCTTGAATGCAACCTGCCATCACCGCGATAAGCAGTTCCAGGTCTCAAAAGTGATAGAAATACAGTGTGTTTGCATAGTATAGGTTTGAGCCACCGTGTCATTGTGATGTTCCCCTGATCTCGGTATCAAAGAGGCTCATCTGCTTCGTTGGAAATCCATAGAGCAGAGTGCTGTAGCGAAAGAAGCTGTCAGCTGTATTGATTTCCTTTTCATCCTCATCATCATTTATTTATTAATTTATCCATTCATTCTCGTTTCCTCTTTGCAGTAAATAAGATTCCTGTGAGACGCATATTGTCATCCATCACTCAAGTCCTAAGTCACTCAGCATTCCAGCTTTTCTTAACTCCTGAAAGACCTCACTTTGTTTGTTGTTCATGCAAGATTATATGTAGATGTTAACTATTGAATAAGCAATTTCTCCCACGAATGATTCTTTCCAGCAAAAAAATAAGACTTCTGTGCTTAGTTCATGGGGGCCAATGTGTGCATACCAATCATCATCCCTGTTGTAAATGTCCTGACCTGTTCTTGTCAACAGACGAGACTTCGTTTGAAGCAGGGATCAAAGTTCAGATCCACACCCAGGATGAGCCGCCATTCATAGACCAGCTGGGCTTTGGAGTGGCGCCGGGGTTTCAGACCTTTGTCTCCTGTCAGGAACAGCGGGTACGTCTTGACAAAGATGGCAGACATGAAATACAGGAAATAAAGTTTTGTATGATGCTCTATGTACTTGTGTTTGAGATATTGTGTTCGGAAATCAAATAAACATAAAAAAGGATGCAAATATGAAATAAGCCACATAATAATGATAATCTGTATAAAGATAATAATACAAAGTGCTTCTCAAAAAACAACACAAAACAAAAGACAAGATTTGCACAATATACTGTATGCAAATGTTAAATGTGAGCTTTAAGTAGCAATTTAAAGCCAGTCACTGTCATGTCAAATTCAAAAAGAAGGTTGTTACTATTGTTTGGGGGTCCTGTGGCAATTGAGCAGTTTTAATTCTAGATTAGGGGCAAAATCTGAGGTTTTGCATGAAGTGAAATAAAGTGAGTACAAATTCAGATAATGATAAAAGTGATCTGATTTTTGGTTAAAAAAAAAAAAACAGGACTAAACTAATTCATTAACCTGATAATCAAAATTTAGATTTGAATCAAAAATAAGTCAGGTATTCATATTACAAACTGTAGTGCACAGTGTACTAGTATTATTTATATGATTTTCTCATTTTATTTTTGTGTCATTGTCCTAGCTACATTCTTCCTTAGTATAAGCTATTCAATCCTACAGCTGTTCATTCAAAAACTTTCCATGATGATTCATTATCAAAGGCTATTTTTATTCTGACAACTTCATAACTGATTGTTTATATAGACACTTTCAACACCTACATTTGGCTACAAAGTGCAAACACCTTGTCTTTGGTGAGCATGTATTACAGCATCTGATACAATGACACACACAAGTGTCATAAGTGTTGTATTGTGGGATTATTGTGTGTGTTTCGGGGCTTTCAACATCAGACATCCTGTATGGCCCAGGTGACCCTGCCATGACTGATCAAGCCCTGGACTATGTCCCAGTAGCACTCACACTCTACTGCTCACACTCCCCTTGATCTACAACCATCTGGAGGATCTTTCTGCCTCTGAGGCACTCCTGATGACTCTGCCCTTGTCTGCCCCCGTCACTCCCAGTAGTCAGACTGAGAGCTTTACTGAACTTTCCTGAGCCAGTCGGTATCTCAGTCATTTGAAATTTAAACAGTGAACACGAGCTGTTCGGTTCGCAAGCTTGTCAAAAACCTCCTATGTAGGTTTAACAATGTCAAGACAAATTTTGACTATATTTAAAGCCCCATTAAGTGATATATCGAATGAATGAATATTGAAACAAATGACTCCAGTGAACACTAACTCCAACTCTGTGCTCCACACAGCTCGCCGTTTTGTTTAGACACAGGTTACATGACTGTTAAAAAGGTCACATGAACTAAACACACACATCGATGTTTCTGTACACAAACAGCAACATGACCAGCAAACCAGTTTAATATAGCAAATAATCCCTGAACTGAACAACAGGCAATATTTAGATATTAACAGAAATTTTTATTTTTATTTTTATTTTATTTTCCTCTCTTACAGACATTTTCAGATATTAACAGATAATCAAACTAATCACAGTGAGGAGAATGGGATATCACAAACTATCATCTAAGTGTTGCATTAACAGTAATTAACATTTACTCAATTATTGTACAGTTTTGAGAAACTTGTACTATGCTTGCTCTATACTTTTACGCTGTAACATTTCAGTGGGAAATTATATACTTTTCGGATGATTAAGCTCTTGCAATAAAACACAGGACATATATTTATAAATTAAAATATATTGTTGAAGATTAAACTACTTCTTTATGACATTTTTAGCTTGTGAACTCTAACAATTCAATAATTACAATCCAATAATACAGAAATACAGAACTTGCTTTTATGTCTTTCCTCTCGCATTAATCATCCTATGGCCATTCAATTTTTCTTCGGCCCCTGACCAGAACCTAGGGTTGGAAACCATTAGACTAAACTACATAACAGTGTTATGTAACCAGCTCCATCAGTAAAATTCTACTTACACATTATTGCATCAGTATTACCAATCTAGCACAGTAATAAAAAATAATATATAACACATTAGGGACATTTTTCTGCAGAACTGCTAATATTTACTTTTTAAATTCTAAGTACATTTTGCTAATATTACTTCCAGGATTTCTACTTGTAATGCAGTACTTTATTATTGTTGCATTGGTACTTTTACTGAACATCTCTTCCACTATTCAACAATTCCTGAATTTTGAGTTTCACAGTTGTCGCATGTACCGTAGTGATTGAGACACCCAGCAGGGTGACATATTTGTTACTGGCTTTTTCTCGACCTTAGCAAGTTGAAATGAGGCATCCCACATGGTGTAAGCACTGCACTATCAGCACTGTGCTGTGTTTTGAAGGACAAATGGTTTATAATGTTTGCTACTCCTTTCACACAAAGGAGGTTGAAAAAAACCCAGGAATCAATCCCGTTTTTCGCATGGCAGCTGCAGACCCATCGATAACACTATAAACTGACAGTTGTAAGGAGAGCAACTTTTTTTATTCTCCTTCAATGTGATGGAGGTTGAAAAGGCTGTTTTGTTAGCTGGAAATCAAACAATAAGACTCCAGTGTTAAGATTTTCACCAATAATCCACTAATGCCACAGTGCAATTGAAGGCTGTTGGTTGGGCTGTTTATGCCTGTGGGCCCCTTGGAGATCTATGGCCCTTGTACTGTCCTCATAGTTACACATTTGGGGCCTCAACATTATTAAAGAACACAGACGTCCCTCATCAGCTTGTCGAAGTCCGTCTTGTTCTGTGAAATGAAGTGTATGTAAGTTATTGCTCTGAACTGTGAATAATTCTGCAGGCGAACATGCAGCCAGACAAATCATCTACTCTGACCTCTAATATGCTACAGAAATCATGCATAATAAATGGAGGACAGAAAAGGATGGGTTTGGAAGTGATCTCAGTCCTTCCACGTACGCACTAGTAGTGAGTGTGTACCAGTGTCAGTGGGCTGCAGAAGGATTTTGCATGCTGCTAATGTCGCGTCTGCAGGAGACTGTCCCTCTTTGTTTTTCTCAGTTTCTCGCTATCTTGGTTACTTTTTTCCTCTCTAACAGTCATTACAATTCCTCTAATGCCATTTCAGTCTCTTTAACATGATTCTCCTCTCTCTCTCTCTCTCTGTTTATTTATTTCTTTGGCTGGCAGGCTCACTCTCCATTTATCTAATGCAGTTTGCTCACATTCATTCAACTCCCTGCTTCAGCAGACCTGTCATGTAAAACTTTTTTGTTTGTTTTTTTCAGACTGTCTCTCACCATGATCCCACAAAAGAAAAATCTGCAATTTGCACCTAGTTAAGATAAAAAAGCAAAAACTTTAAAATGGTTCATCCAGCTTCCTATTTTACTGTCCACTGAGTATTGCTGACTTTTTCTTTTCTACCTTGTTTTCTAACTATCCCTGCACTGCCCACTGCTGATGAGCTGGTTCAGGTGTGTTGAGTCAATCAGAAGCTGGGAGATACAAAATCCCGTTATATTCCTACAGCTTCTGATTGACAGAACAGACCCAATCCAGGTAATCAGCAGTGGGTAGGGCAGAGATAGTTGGAAAACAAGCAGGACAGTTGGCTTTGAGGATCATGTTTGGGAACCCGTGTTTTACCCTTTCGTTTGCTCTCTCTCACTCAATTAATGAAGGGGGAATTGAGGTCACAATCTTAACATGATTTGTTTTCCTCTTCATGGCCGTTAAACAGCTAACAGCACACTAAAATGTCCTGAAATCTCTTACGTCAGATTTACTTGTGTCCCCACTTGCAGGATTAAGCTTTTGCATAAGTTTAACAAATGGGAAGTAATGTGGCCACAAGGTGCTTCGGGATGGCCAAGCAGAGCTTTTAAAAATAAAAATAAATCTAAATTGCAGACCTCTGAGCATAAGGGAGCCATTATCAAGTCAAATGGCTCCTCCAGTACCTCTAGACCACAAGATGTGGTGACTAAATACACGAGAACCTATTATTGATTATCACATTTTATCCAGCTCTGATGGTTTTTATGTTCTGTTTGACTTTGTAAAATGTCCTTCATGTGAAAATAAGATGAAGAATCATTGTAGTTTACTGATTGGATTTAAGTTGCAGCAGTCTTGTTTTCATGAGTGCACTGTATGTATATGCACTATACATGTGTGTGAATACTTTATTGCATTTCTATGTTGAACATCACCTTGGGTTATTAGTAACCAAATCTAGTAAGCGACACATGTGACTGCCGTTTGTGCTCCAGTACAAATTGTAGAATGCAGGTCCCTAAATCACAACAGTGGCCTTTAATTTATTGCTGTGTGAGCACTCAGTGATGCACTGTTTAAACTGATGAGACGGAAACACACAGGGCCTATTTTATAGCTTCCTACTTCATTTAATGCATCAAATCTTATCCTTCTTTTTTTTCAAGGAAGCTGAAATGTACATGAATAGTGTTAATATTTTAATAGGATATGCAAATTGCAGAATGCAGTATGTTAGAGCAATTTCAGTTTGATAGCGCAATCTCAGTAAAAAGTTACTTTTATCTTTATATTTTAAATTTTTATTATAGTTTAGTTTTCCCCATTTTTACTCATTTTTAGACTATAATGCTTAGAGGGCTGGATGATGGAAGGTAGGGACTAGTGCTACTTTGAATTGTGATTTCTCCATAAAATGCTCACCATTATCTCATCTTTAGTCATATTTTTTACTGAAACATATTAGGATTGTGTTGGTTTCTGGCTTACACCTCTGTTATTTGTTGTTGATGATGTATTGTTTCTTTTACATTTTTGTTAAGTGCTAATGTGCTTTAGTCTACTACACTAGACACAAGATTCAGAGTTTATTTTTTCCACTTGAGCTGAAATAGTTAGTTAATAGGTTAGTGTTTCTAAGAACTGCTTTGAGCAACAATGCAAAAAAAATACTTGTATCAGCTTCTCCAGTATGAATATTTGCTGTTTTTATGTCTTCTTCTTATAGTTAACAAAATACCTGAGGGTTTTCAGCAGTTGTTTTGTTGAAAGCATGAATATGTCAAACTGAGCTTCAAGAAAATTACATTTTGCCCTTTTCTGATATATTCAAAATAGTTAATATTGGCAACTAATCTGGATATTATTGAATAACGAAAATAATGGCGTTATTAGTTGCAGTTGAGTTAAGTTAGTTGCAGGCCACAATGTGCATACAACATGTAAAGTGAAATGCAGGGTGGCCTACTCTTATATTGTATATTGTCCTGATTTGCAGATAGCCTGTACATTTTTTTGTAAATAAATTCTGAATTGTTGCTATGCAATGTTTGTAAAGCAAATGGTACAGTAGAAAATAGTTTACCTTTAATTGTAGATTTGTGCAAAGGATTCACAGAGGACAGTGTGCAAGATAAGTGAGGACAGACATAGGTTAGAGTTAATCATCCTGATGAACCAAGAAGAGTCTGAGTCTTCATACTGTATGTTGGACTATTGGTTATGTCTATAAGATGACATCCAGTGCATGTTTTGCTGGACTGTGACAGAAACTACATTTGTGGATCCAAACACAGGAAGGAACATGGCACCACACTTGCAGCAAAGCTGTTTAGTGTGAAAGTCTTACAACAGCACAGCTGTACTACACAGATGATACTATTCAGTTTCTGCATGAAGAGTGGGCAGTACAATAAAAGCACAGAGGAGGAGTACGACTAGGAAAGGCGTAGGAGACAAGCTCCCACAATAAGCACCACTACACACATGTAGTCACCATGGAGTCATTTTCTGGCCAAATACAATACTAATGTAACGGTTTCTCATACAGACAGAGTAACAAGTTTATTATCACACTGATAGAAAGTACAAGGTCAAGTGGCTGCAATAACAGGACAGGCTGTTCAACAGAGAGCATGCTTGGTAACTGAAGTGGTTCTGCTCTGTTGCTTCTTGTTCTCGCAGCTGATGTATCTGCCTCCACCATGGGGGGACTGCAAGTCCACGCCAATGAACTCAGACTTCTTCAACACTTACAGCCTCACGGCCTGTCGGATCGACTGTGAGACACGATACCTGGTGGAGAACTGCAACTGCAGGATGGTCCACATGCCCGGTAGGAACCAGTAGGAGCGTCAGACAGAGATTTCTGTATTTGTTTCTAAAGGTCTTATAGTGTCTATTGTTGTGGCTTGAAGTGCCTCCATTTGAAATAGGGGTGACAAAAAACAATTCTTAAGGAACAAACTTCTTTTTGCTAAGACTGCAGAAAATTAGATACTTTCACACTCCAGTGGATCAGAAAACTCAACTATTTTCACTTTGTGTTTGTGCAGTGATTACAGCTGGCATTTGCTGTCTTCCTTCTAGATTTAATCACTGTGTGACATCTCAGACAACAAATTGAAAAGGAGTTTGGCACAGAGGAAACATTTGGATTTGGCCTCCGTTAACCCTCACTCACCTGTCCAATAACTGTTAATGCCTCTCTCTTCAATCAGGGTCACTTTCACAGCTGTGTTTGCATATAGATAGCTAGACAATCTGTCTGTATGATAATCAGGATTAGCTGCTATCTTACAGTGATTGTGCAGTTGATTAATGTGAGTCTACTCCAGTTAAAATCCTCTGCCCTGTGGGTTTTGCTCTGCTTCTATTCATCTCTTCTATCTCCATGTCATTAGGATGATTTTTAAAGAATATTGACCAAAACGCAGTGAATAATAGCAGCTGGGAAGTAATTTCCTCTACATCTAGGACATGTCTTTTCTCCCATGTTGTCCTGATAGAAGGAGAGGGATGGCTCAACTGCCAGGGAGTGAAAGATGGAGACGGTGGCAGCGATTGAAAGAAGTAATGAGAGGCGGCGAAAGTACAAAAGTTAATAAAATCAGTTAGGAGATGAGATCACATTTGCAACAAATATCCAGTCATGATAAAGACAATAAATATATTTTGAGACAAAATTAATTATAAACTCAGATCTTGTCATTCTTTGGGCTTTCTTGAAATTATCTCCATCCCTTGCTTGGTTTTTGTTCAGACTGAGAGCAGTGTGTTTCTTATGCTTGTCCTTAGGAGATGCCCCATACTGCACCCCGGAGCAGTACAAGGAGTGTGCAGATCCTGCCTTAGGTAAGGAGATAAACCAGTGTGCTGCTTGTGTGTTTGTGTGTGTGTGTGTGTGTGTGTGTGTGTGTGTGTGTGCCTGTGTGTGTATGTTATTCAGTGTGTGTGTCCCACTGTTCAGAGCCACTGATCCAAACTGATAACAGATAATAGTGTTCCTTCAGCCTGATGGTAAGCATTTTCAAATCATAAACCTCAGGCATGGCTCTGAAGCTTTCCTTTTCACACTCTCATGTCTCTCCATCAACAGATGCCGTTCAGGCCTTTCATGCCTGTCGCCTGTTTTCTTATTGACTTGCAACCTCTCGCTCTTTCATGGCATTGTCTCGCGTGTCAGCTTCTGGCTGCTGCTGTCTGTTAGTTTGTGCCTTATAACTTTTGTATTTGCTGTAAGGGTCTCTGGGGTCTCTCTTAGCAGCATCTTTCCACAAGTTCTCTTTCACTCTGTGGGCATTTTGTTTGTCAACCCAAGGTGCTGATAAATCTATCTGTCCCTATGTCTTCTCTCTTTCAATTGCTGCTTCTGGCTGCACCCTCTCTCTCTTTCTACCTATGTGTACTTCATTTTTCAGACTTTCTTGTGGAGAGAGACAATGACTACTGTGTGTGCGAGACGCCGTGCAACTTGACGCGCTTCGGTAAAGAATTGTCCTTTGTCAAGATACCCAGCAAAGCATCAGCCAAGTACCTTGCCAAGAAATTCAACAAGACAGAGCAGTACATATCGTAAGTCACATTTCTTATGCCTTTTTTTTTTATCTAAGATGAACATGGATTTCTCAGCCCTGCTTCACGTTTTATTCAGTACTACACATTACCATCTTGGTATTGTTCAGTACAACCAGTCTTGTATTGCTGGCTGCTGCACTTGAAGCAGCTGAATTATTAGAATGAATAGTTAGAAAATGAATAGTTTTGTTTAATGTAATGGAAAACTGTGGAACACTTATTGATTGCATTCATCAGTTTGGTTATTCTTACGTGATTTTGAATACATTTGCCATTATGTGTAGTGGGGATGGGTGATCTGGCATATCACACTAGTCTTTTTTTAATCACAATCACTATCACGATCCATGATCTGAATTGTGATCTTGTCCTTAATTTTGAGATGTACTGTAGAGAACAACCAGACTAGAAATAGCCAATGAAGCAAGTGATTTTATCCAATCAGCATAGCTGCAGAACAGGCCATATCACTCTGCTGGTTTGATGACATGATGCAGATCCGTGTTATTAAGGCTCTTTGAAGTTATCATGTGAAGTTTTCTAATAGGAGTAGGAAGACGTAAAATGGCACAGTCTGTACACCTGAAATGAGAGATTGTAGGTATCTATAAGACTTATCATGATCCAAAACCAAGTTAAATTGCCTACTCCGCTTTCTCTGTTACAGAATTTATGTGTTTTGACATTGATTTTCCCTTTAGCTAACTTGCCTAACAACTCCCGAGTTCACGTTCTCAAACCGGGAATTCTGAATGGAAGTGAGATAATATAATAAAGAGCTTCCAGTCAGAGCTTAACTTGATTAATCAGCCAAGTATTGAGTGTTTCTTTGCAAAATCTACTAAAAAAGATCAAAAGTAGTTCAAGGAAATGAAGACAGGGTGCAATAATAGTTGAATCTTTTATCTATCATTCCCAGTGGAGCTGTTGAGGATAAGATAATTACACCATATGTAGTCAGTGTGCTGTGAAAACCTTTCACTTCTCTCTCCAGAAAGTTATTTTTTAATTCCCTGTGGATAGATGTGAATCCATTTCATTTTTTGACTGACCATATTTCCAAGCGATGTCAGTTTGATGAACATTAGTTGGAAGTTTTCTGGTTTTTGGGCTGTACAGTGTTTAGTGGTGTGAAACTGAAGTCTCTGAAGTCTCTGTGACAGTGCACTGTCTTTCTAATGGGAAGTACACACTCACAGAAAGGGAGGGAGACACACAGCTTCATGGCAGCAGCTCTGGTCAGATGTAGCCTATTGCAGGTTAGTTATTTACAATGAAAACACCTGACAGTGAGAAAGCATCATTCGAGCCACAGGCTGACACCTTATACAGGTGGGCCTATAAATCATGAGAAAACAACCAGAAATGTCAGTAATAATAAGACACAAACCACCTAGATTAGTGATTCCTAACCAAGGGTACTTATGCCCCAGAGGGTAACTTCCTCTGCAGTTTCCTGGAGATACATGGAAAGACTGCAGAGAAAGCTCAGTTGTTTTCATAAAAATAGAAACTGCAATTTTATTTTTAAGAAGTTAACTGAGTCAGTTATAGCACATGAACCCTAGGCCCTGTAAGTTGCAGTTTTTTATGTGTGGAACTAGTTAGCAAGCAGAAAAGTACTGAATAGTTTATATAAGACCTGCCCAACCAAAGGTAATGGTTAAACAGTTATAGCTAGCTAAAAGTAATGAATTTGTATCTTTTAATTTGTTAGCCCATATTTAATAAGGCCGTTTATTTTTAACTGTTCACTTGAGTGCCTGGAATTGAATTTTCTGTCACACCCTACCTCTTAATGTGGGCACATTTATCTCTTTCTATGTTTGATATTTTTCCCTTTTAGGATTACCAGTGGTTATGAGGGATGCTTTGTACTGTACTTGCAAGTTGCTCTGGATAAAGTGCCTAATGACTACATGTAAATGTAAATCTTTAGCTAAAAGTAAGGCATCACAGTGTTGAAGTGTTAAAATAATTAATTCAAAGAAATGGGTAAATGGGTATAATATGTATTTTATACGCTAGAAAGGTTCAAATATAGGCCTATACATTAACTAAAGGTGAAAAAACAGTTCATAGTTGACACTAGGTTAAAATGATGGATAAATAGTGAAGTGTTCAGTTTTTTCCACTTTTATATAATAGTGTTTAATAATACCCTGTTTCAAATCAGTTCAAACAAAATCATTTTTAAAATGAAAGGTGGTTTTAATGAAAAGATCAGCACCTTATCAACTGTAATTAGTATTTAGTCGTTTCAACTCAGCCCTCGGTTTCTTTTAGGGCTGACAGATCATCACTTGTCTTGACTTAAATTTAAGCAATAAAACAGTGCAAAAAGTACCAAAAAAACAAACTGAAAAGTCATGTTACAGTTCGGTGTGAAGTCTGACTCGTCCCACAGTGAGGATGTTCAGGAATCAAAATAATAGCCCGCTTTGCCCTGGGCCTTTAAGCTAATCCCCATTCTTTTTCCTTCTGCTGAACTCACGCGTTTTAGACATTAACACAGTATGAAATCAAACAACTGTCATCATTTCCTTTGTATTCCTCAATGACCAGGCCCACCCTGGGGGAAATTAGTTACTGACAGCAGGTTATTTGCTAAACGTCATTTGCATCTGTTCTGTGATCTCTAGGAAGTGTCAGACTCACCAGTCATCTACTCTGCCTGAGGACACTTTGATAAAAAAAAAAAAAAAAGAGCATATGAAATGTAAACACTGAAAAATATGACTTAAGACGTGTGTGTTTCCCCCTCTGTTTCCAGTGATAACATTCTCGTCCTGGACATCTACTTTGAAGCGCTGAACTACGAAACCATTGAACAAAAGAAAGCCTACGAACTGGCAGGCCTCCTTGGTAAGAAAACGGCAATCCAGCGTTTTGTTGGGAATAGATAAAAACAGTATGCAACATGACAGATGCTTTTTATCACAGTAGTACAAGCGCTTGCATTTTTATAATAAGGGTTAAGGTTGCAGAAGACACAGAAGTGTCTCTTTAATTTATCATGGTTTTCCAAATCCATTTCTGCAAACATCTATGATTTCAGTTCTATTTCTCACCTCTCAGACACAAAGATGAAAATCAGTAGGAGTAGTAGTATTTTTAAAGAGATGATGTCAACCTCAGTCAAGTGTTAAAGTGGAATTTGTGCTTTCTTATTTGTCTTTTTTAGGTGACATCGGAGGTCAGATGGGCCTTTTTATTGGAGCCAGCATCCTCACCATTCTCGAACTCTTTGACTATCTATATGAGGTAATCTCTTTTGTACAATATTTCCAGCTTCTCTCACATAGGTAAAATATCCACAGTGTTGTATTTGAGGACAATGAAGTCAGAATTTTAGACCGGGAAGCTGACTGGTTCAAACGAGGTGTGAGAGAAGCAGTTTACTG
>JAUMHL010000025.1:19538377-19730920 GCA_032362345.1 Sandelia bainsii
TCGAGATATATATCGTATATCGCCATTCAGCTTAAAAATATTGAGATATGAGTTTTGGTCCATATCGCCCAGCCCTATATTGTGTGTATGATTGCTATTATTAAGTTCTAGTAAAAATAAGCACTATACCGTATGTATGTATATAGTGTATAGGGGGAATAAGATTGACATCTGTCAGTGTGTACTCTTTGTATACTCTGTTGTGAACTGTTTTTTATTCTTTCCCAGATCAGGGAACTGGTCCCAGAGTCTCAGGCTTACATGGATCTGCTGGCATTTGAGAGGAAGCTGGATCAGACTATCATGCGCAAGAGGTTGGACATTCAGGAGGCCCTCAAGAGGCCCATTAAGGTAGGGTACCGTTTAATAATTTCACTGCTGGGCTACTTAAATCACTGCAGAAATTAAATGAATGTTAAAGCTGTTCAGAACTGTTTCGATCATTTAAAGATACTTTAATATATATAGGTTTGTTAATGCAAAATGCCCACAGCATCATGAGTTCATGTTTCACAGCTTGCCATGTAAAAGCATAACAGCTTGCATGGCAGATGTTTGAATGTCCTCCCACTGAGTGCATTCAGCAGATCCAGTACACTGATATTAATCTTAAATTAAGCTGTCACAGTACAGTGATTTTATCCTTGTCTCAAGTAAAACGGATTTTACTGAATAAAGCAGAATTTTACTCATGAGATTATAAGGAGCAGTTGTGTTCAGAAATTTGGACTTTGCCTGCTTGTGCCGATCATCAGTGTGGATATCTAATCTGTGTTGAGTTATTGATGCCATGTGACTTTAAAGTGAGTTTCTTATTACTGATTGTTTTTAGCAAAAGAGAAAGCTTCGGATCTTCATATCAAACACCTTCAACCCTGCAAAGCCTGATGCAGAGGATGGAGAAGGCACTGTGGCATCGTGGGAGCTACGTGTTGAGGGGCGTCTGCTGGAGGATGTAAGCTTCAAGACGGAAATATACTGGTTTCGTTTGCTAAAATGTTAATGTTTCTTATGCATAGAATTGTGTGTTGCTTTCCTCATCTTATATGGGGAAACTAGAGCACTTTCAAAATAAACCGACTTGACCAACTTTAAAATGTCTTTTGTTTGAATAAATGAGCTACGACTGTGAAACAGAGAATCGTGCTTTTACATGTATGTTTTGATTTCATATTTCCACTGCTTCCAATAACAGTAATATTTGCTTTGCAGACTGCCGTGTCCAAGTATGAAGCCACCAAACAGAAAAGGAAGTTCTCCTCTTTCTTCAAATCTCTGGTGATTGAGTTGGACAAGGATCTGTATGGTCCAGATAATCATCTTGTGGAAGTAAGTTTATTTGTTTCATGCATCTAAATATTTAAAGTTGCAGATACATGCACAGTTTTTGTTTTCAAAATCATTCATTTTAAATTAGAGTTAATTTTTTGTGTTTGACATACAGAAAACAGAGAATTGTAATCGCTCGACCATGTAGAGAAAGAAATGACATATGATAAATAACATAAGGCTGTTTAGTTTGTTCAATAGAAGGAAGAGTTAATGTTTCTGTTGTGTTCTGGCGGTATATAGATAATAAAATTAACTTGACCTTCAAGGGAGGCCGGGGGTTGCAAATGGGGGACTGGTAGGGGAAACACTACACTGTACTCCATACTAATGAGACATGCCATTTCCTCTGGACAACGACTGACTGGGGATAACTTAATTTGGTTTGGTCAGATCAATAACCAGATCTGAACTTCATTGAGCTGGTGTGGGATAAGTTAGACTTTGGACTTCGGGAACACTACCTAACTAGAGGTGTGTGTGTTTGGGTATACATTATAGGCATTGTAAAGCAGAATTTATTGCAGAACAACTACTGAATAGCATACATGTGTAATAATAAAGTGAGCACTGACTATGTTTTCATTTCATAAACTTAATGATAGGAATCAAGTGTGTGTTGCTCTATTGCCACTAAGAATTTAGCCTAATAAATGAACAATATCTGTTTTCAGATTGATCCGCAAATACTTGTTACTAAAATGTATTTATTTTATTTTAGTGGCATAGGACTGCCACCACCCAGGAGACTGATGGTTTCCAAGTGAAGAGACCAGGTGATGTGGGTGTTCGCTGCACTGTCCTGCTCATGCTTGACTACCAGGTAAATGCTGGTTGGGATGTTTGTATGTCTCTTGATGAGCCTTTTTTGTCATTGTGCCTTCAGGTGAAACATTCAGTTTGTGGAAAAGGTGTGTTCAGTCAGACAGAAGCTGGAAGATAGCAATTCACTTTGTCTTCCCCCACTCCACATTCTTCTGAGATGGTATCTTCCAGCTTCTGATTGACTAAACACACCTGATCCCAGTATTCAGCAGTGGGCAGGGCAGGGATAGCTTGGGCAGGGGGGCCAGAGGACCAAGTTTGGGGACCACTGCTTACCTTACTTCTATCCACGCTCAATTTCCATCATTCGTTCTATGCACCAAACAGCCCCCTCAGTTCAAGCTGGATCCTCGGCTGGCTCGTATGTTGGGTATCCACACTCAGACCAGACCTGTCATCATTCAGGCCCTGTGGCAGTACGTCAAAACTCACAAGCTTCAAGATCCTCATGAGCGTGAGTTCATCAACTGTGACAAGTACCTGCAGCAGGTTAGTAGAGTCCTTTAAATTTATATTAATCTAGTGGCACATTGTGATACCTTATAACACACAGTAAAAGGCCTCACCTTTCTCTAAACCCATTGAGTACAAACTGTAGCTGCTGCATGTATCTGTAATGATGGACAGGCTCATAGATGTCCTGTTTAATACCTGCACTTGATGTTGTACAGTCGCTTTCTCACCCTTTCCTCTTTCCTTTTATGGAGACGCTCTCTTTCTGGGTCACTGTCTGTTTCCCAGTGAATTCTTTTCTACTCTGCCAGCATATACAGAGGACTATGCAAAGTTATTGTTGAATTAATACAAAGTTGACAAGTGAAATGCATTTTCCCTCAAAGCTTGTGATACCGGGGAGGTTTCAGCTTTCTTGTAAATGTACTATAGTTTTTAATGTGGAAAATGTGAAATAGGTATTTTAAAATCTTTGCTTTGTAAATCATTACAATTAGAAGATGCAACATAATCTTACAGCACAGAGAGCAACAGACTTTGGGAGGACAGAAAATAAATGGAGTGGGACTTTTTTTCCTGTGTCAGTGTACAGTATAAATAAAACATTACAATAAATGTAAAGAGTAGTTTAACAAATTAATCAACTTGATGTTCACTACAGTGAAATCTGTTTCACCAGCTCCTCATTAACTGAGTTTGTTAATTTGTAATTATAAATGGATGTAATCATTAATGTTGTCAACTGAATTATATAAAATAGCACCCACACTATTGTTTTATCATTATAATACTGTTCCACTAAAACAAATATATTAAAATTGTTTCCAGCTCTAGTTGCAACTAAACAAGTACTAAGGCAAAAAAAAATTCAGTGTAAACCTCAAATGAACTTCTGCATTTTCAACAAAACAACAAACATTAACTTTTTCCTTAAGGATGATTCTGTTGATATTGTGTGTTTCTTTTACTGTCAGTGCATCCCTTCAAAGGTCTATGTCCAACAAAGAAGTATTATCTGTGTACATAAAAGCTGATATAATTTATTCCTCTATGCTCACATCAGTGAGACATCATGTTCATTCATTATGTTGAATGTCATCACTGTTTTTTGTTTAGTAAACCTCCCACACACTCCTGTTTCCTTCTGTCATAAATACCTCACTCAATCTTGACTCAAAATAGCCTCCAAAAGTGATACAAGTTACTATAGTGCCCAACTGGAAATTACTGACACTTCAAAATAATTCAAATTGGTCCTTTTCAGATAGTAGGAATAAATGGGCTTGGGGCTGTTTGCCGCAGACAGGCTATTGAGAGATGGACTAATACAGTATTGATTTGGAGTGTTGGTCTCTTTTTGTTGGAATTGCTGAAAGTAACAAGGACACAGAATTTCTCAAACCTTGTGTTTGTGTTTTATTTAAAAAGAACACACACATTAAGCTAAAACTTTGCAAACCAAAATTGTTTTTAATGAATATCCTTGATGTTTCATCTAATAACCGATCGTTGTCCTTGCAGATTTTTGAGACCCAGCGAATGAAGTTCTCTGAGATCCCACAGCGCTTGCATGCACTCCTGATGCCTCCGGAGCCCATCATCATCAACCATGTTATCAGGTGACTGTATTAGGATCACACACGATCAGTCTGCAAAAGGGTTATGTTAGGAAGTTTACAATCTCACCACTGATGTCTACCCATTGCACTTTCTTACATTTAGCTTTTATCAATGCATTGTTTCCACTTACATCTCAATTTAGTTTCCTTTCAGATTTTTTTTATCCACTAGTTGAAAGTGCATTCAAACAAGTGAGAGGAAAAAGGCTGCAATTAATGATGATTGATTAATTTACTATTTTTTCATTCTGTCTAAAAAAAATTTAAAAATCTGAAAATAGTAGGAGAAAATCATGATTGGTGTGTGTATATATGTTTTTTTAATAGTGTGGACCCCAATGACCAAAAGAAGACTGCTTGCTATGATATTGACGTGGAAGTGGACGACACACTGAAAACCCAGATGAACTCCTTCCTGCTCTCTACAGCCAGTCAGCAAGAAATAGCAGGGCTGGACAACAAGGTAAAGACCCCACCCGAGCAGTCACCAGCTGTTCTTTTTACTGAGGTTACTGGGTTTTAGCCAGAACTGTGTCAACAGCGGGAGTTTTTTTTTCAGTTTCCTGCTGTGTTTGTGGGGTTTTCATCTCGTATACTAATAAATCACCCCCTCCTTTAGGAAAAAACCTCATCCCTCTAAAATGTTGCAGTTGCAAAGAGAGAGTTTCTTTGTCAAGTAGTTTGAGATGGTGCTAATTATTTTCCTGTCATTTTGTATCAAGGAGCAGTGATTTCACAGTTTGACATGTGACAACTTCCATCTGCTGTAACTGTGGAGGCCTTTTACACCCTGGGCTTCCATCTATCCGTTATATCCAAAGTATTTAAAAAATGCAGTGTGAGGAACAGAGTGACGGTTGTTTGCACACCGCGGCAGGAGGCGGGGGTTACGTGACGGACAAACACATTTACCGGATGGGAGGTGTCGGGGCCTACTGTTGGTAATTTAACAAGGTGGTCTAGAGAAATCAGCTATTAATGGTCATTTTAGAATCAGTTTAATACCAAAAATGTGCTCTTGGCTTCTTTAACAACCACTGATAGTCGTCACTATACGTAATAATTCCCAAAATCAGGTCTTCTACATCATGATTTGGGAGAGGCCAGCGGATTCGGCAGAACAAAGCTTGTAAATCCTGGAAAAACGGCAGAATTTGAACATGAGTGTAGTGTCCCTTTACAGTCAATTAAAGTGTAATGAGTATTTGTTTGCTACCCCTCTTCCAGTTAGCCTACAATTTTCCCATTTTTGTTCACCTGCTGAGGGCTATTTCACACATAACTTCTACCTGAAGTTGTTACCTGTGTATTATTGCCTTCTTTCTAGCTAGTTTTGAGGGCAGTCAGTTCTTCTTGACCTCCCAATAGCTGCCATTACCTTGGCTGTGTTGACTGTAATTACACTGATAATACACAGAGCTATTCTCCCAAAAAGACACCCCCCTGTGCAGTCTTTGTTCTGAGACAAGTCAACAATATCACTACAGAGATCCTGTTTACACTTTATAGGAGCCACTTGTTTCCGAACTTTATTCGTGGTTTTCAGAGCTTGTCATAGATTTCTGTGCATTTGTACATTATTTGAACACAGGACATGTTTTTCACCTACATTAAACCTGTTGGTCTTGAGGTGCTGGTCACTGGCCTGTAATTGTTTTACTACTTTTTAGTGTCTGTTTATTTGAAGCGGTCAGTAGCTGTGTGGGATCATTTGTAATTAGTTAAGATGACAGCTTTGCAAGCGGCTCGGGTATTTTATTATTTCTGCTGATTTAAAATCATAAATTGGACCCTTGCTTGAAAAAAAGATAGATTTTTGGTTTTATCACCTAGCGCTACGTGACCAAGTAATTCTTAGTACTGCCGTGAATGTTTTTCATATGTAAATGTAATCTTGAAGAAAAATGTAGATTGCTGCTGTTTTGCTTTTAAAAAATGTATTCTTACTTAGCAGCAGCTTGTCTCAATCTTGTTGGCTTATGATTCATTAAACCAGATAGAAATGCGTTACCTTCATTTCGCATAACCTTGTGGTTCTCAGTGTGGGTGCATTAAAGTTTCTCATTACATTCAGTGTTGCTCACAAAAGCACATTATGTGTATCCTTGAGATCTAACAAATGTTAAATTTCCTTTCTTATAAAGCATTTGCAAAGATGACTTTTTTAACACTGTGAAACCTGCACTGTTGACATTCACATTTACAAACTAGCCATCTTATTCTTCCCTGCCTGACCTTTAGGTGCTCTGCTGTTTCTTGGCACATTACAACCTTTAGATCAGTCGCATAATGTGAAACTAGGTTCGACTCGTTACTTTACACTTTATATAATGTATAGCAAGCTGGCATTCAGATTAACTACATTTATCTTATACATGTAGTCCCAAAAGTTATTCTGCAGATAAAATTTGACAGCAGCTCAGAGTTCCTGGTTGTCATAGGAAACAATAGAAATTTAAATATTTGTCACTTAGAATTTAAACAAATTATGATACATCTTGTTTTTTATGAAGAATCACTTTGAAGGGGTACAGTTTGGAAACCAATTATTAAAGAAAAATGTCATCTGCTTAGTTATTCACCCTCTGATGATTTATACCCGAGTATTTTAAATTGTTTTTCTCTGTTTGGTTATCCTCAGATCCATGAAACCATTGAGACCATTAACCAGCTGAAGACCCAGAGAGAGTTCATGCTGAGCTTTGCCAGAGATCCTCAGGGCTTTATCAACGACTGGCTGCAGTCGCAGTGCAGAGACTTTAAGGTGAGTCTGTTCATCATGACCTCAGACTCGGTGTTCTGGACCTTTGGCCCGTTATCTCTGTAGAAACTGTTATGAATGGGGTTTGATAGGATTTTTTTTAATCTATCTCTGCCCTGGTTCTGTCTTCTTGATATTTTATTCTTAGTTTTAGAGAGCCTGGAATTCTGGCAAAAATATAAATAAGTGATATAATTGTCAATGAAATTCATGCGCTAAATATTTTGAATATATTCACATGTTGTACATATTCTTAAGCCATTGCATGCAAATTTGTGACTTGGGCCATATAAATAGAACTGACTTTTAATGCAGCAATGACTACTGAGGTAATGTTCATCAATAGCTGATGAATAAGAGCAAATTATAAGGAAATATTCCCTTTTTAAATGAATAAGATAAATAAAATAATATTTTGTCCTGTGACATGTAGTTAAATCCAAGGTTCAGCTGTGGAAAAACAACACTTGAATGTAACATAAACATCATGAGGCTCAGGCTCCTCAGGGCAGAGTTAAAATAGAGCGTGAAAAATTTAATAACAAATCTGAGTGGACGCATGCTGGCCTCCTGTCTGTCTGCTGAGTGAGCTGATTAACTGCTGACCAGATGTCACCCACCTGCAGTGTTTGTTCAGCTGAATTTATGTGAAACTGAACAAATTCAGTTCAGGGCTCACTGGCTGCTCCCCCAGCAACAGCTCAGCCAACCTTATCAAAAAAAAAACATGTGGCAGTATCTTCATCAGAGCTGCAGTCATTTACTGGAGGTTATTTATCCTTCTTCCAAGGTCTTTTTCTTTTTCTTTCATTTATCAGCTGTGAGACTTGTTGGAGTGGAGTTTTGTCTAATAATGTCATTTGCTGTCAACAGACCATGACAGATGTGGTAGGAAACCCAGAAGAAGAACGAAGAGCAGAGTTTTACTTCCAGCCGTGGGCTCAGGAGGCAGTCTGTCGCTATTTTTATTCCAAGGTAATCTTTTTATACTTTCTATTGTACAATTATTAAATGGGTTGTCATGAAATTTTCATGGACATTCATGGTCCACTTATGACTTCTTTAGCACCACCATCCACCATGGATGTTTTCTTAGTGTAAAGGATGGAATGACTCACTGTTATTAAAGTTGATTCAAGTAATAACTTACCTTGCTGTGTATTGAATCAACAGTACTTTGTGTTTAATGTTTAGAGTTTTAATTAACAATTATCTTCATTTTTTTATGAAATACCAAAAAGTGGCAACTAAAATGCTCGGTGGGATTTGTCTTGGTGCAAATTTTACCCTTCAGAAAGCCAAATAAAAAAACTGGGTTAACTTCACTTTATATAAACTGTCACACTGATCAAAAATGTTCAATCAAAAAGTTGATGGCATCAGTGATATCAGCTTATTAGTTTTTAGATCAATCTACCAATAGCTTTATCACTCATGGGGCTGTAACTAGCCACTGTAACGATGTATTTTAATTAACAGTTAAACTAATAATTTTCATACTTTAGTTTACTAATTAGCATACTAATTGTGTTATTTATTTATTTATCTCTTTTGTTTTATATAAAAAATGTGATTAAATGTTTTCTGTGTGCTTTTTAGCATTATTTCTCACAAGGAACAGCACCAAATCCTCACACTTAAAAGTCTGAAGAAAGAATAATTATTATTTTTATTATAATTTTGTAGGTATTTTTGTTTGAGCACTGGGATATAAACAATACTTCTACTTCTACTGAAGCTACTATGATGATCAATAATAACTGATCATCTTGGTAGATGATTTGATCAGACTAACCGTCATATCATCTTTAGTTGGAATTAGCAGCTGCTTGCATGCAAACATGACTGAGGTACATGGTTAACATTAAACCTGCTACATATCAGCATGCTAGCATGTTAGCATTTAGCTCAGAGCCAAAGAACAAACTTGGTGAGCTGATCGCATGGCTAGAGGCTCTGTTGATTTAAATAATGTCTGTTGTTGATTGAAATTACAGATTGTCTGGTCCTTATTAAATCTATGAAATGTCTTTCAGGTCCAGCAGAGGCGACAGGAGCTGGAGCAGGCGCTCGGCATCAGGAACACCTAAAGAAATGTGTCTACGGGTGGCAAATGAGGAGACTAATGTGTGTGACCTGAATTCCTCAAAAAGTTATCTAACAAACTTAGAGAGACATAGATACTAGATGGCTTTACCGCTATATAGGATGTCAATTTCTTCTGTTGTCGCCTACTATTGCAATTTGGTTTTTACTTCCACGTTTTTTCTTTTTTTTTTTTCCCCTCACACCAGAGCTCCTTGTATTTTCTCTTGTGTATCTAAGCCAAACCTGGAAGAATTCCTTGTAGTTTTGTGCTCACACAGAAATTGAGACCTTATACAAATGAAAAGCAGACGGCAGATTGTACCTGGCAACTTTTAACGTATTTTGTCCCTGGAACTAAAAATATCTTAAATCAGCTGGAATGTGTTGATCCTACCATGGCTCTTTGTGCCAATATTGGAAAGTAAATTTACATTTTACACTCCTAACCCAGCCCCCAGGCGCCTTCCCTTTCAGTTAGATATCCATTGTGGTTGTGCTTGTGATCAATCAGGCTGTTTTGCTGCACATTAGCCAAGTTCTCATTGTTTTGTTTTGACAGTTTGTGCTACGGTCCTCTGTACTAAATAAGTTTAAAAGGCCAGTCATGGCAGAATATACATTGTTGTGGCAAGGCAGTTATTTCTGGGTATGTATTATCAGTACTTGTCTTGTTAGCTAGTACAGATCATCAAGGAAGTAGCTAGTATGAGTACCTCTAGTCTATATAGTTTTGTAAATACTGAGCAGGAGAAAGTGATGATGGATGTGAAGTGAAATTGTATCTTATCCTGGCAGATTTTTTTTCTTAACTCTTTGTCTATGCTCAGATAGTTGAACCAGTATTTATATTAATTAGATCTTTGCTCTCAGAGCCAAGTGTTTCAGCTCTAAACAGCATAAAGACACAGCTGACCAACCGCTACTTCACAGGGCAAAATGTACGCAGCATTCATGTCGCCTGCAACCTGGGAAGAGCTAAACCTTCTGCTTTTAGTTTTGTGTTTTAATTAAGAGAAGCTATAAACACTTGAACAAACTCGGCGTCGTGTAGCCGAGCAGATTTAAAGAGTGGTTGCTTCTTCATACACTGGCTGAAGACTGACACTTGTGAGTTTAATGGTTGTTTCTCTGATGAAGGTAAATATGAGAGTGCGTTTTTTCATTAACAAATTCCAAGAATACACTAATGTGGGTTTGTGCCGGTTTGTGATTTAAAGTGAGCAGCGGGAACACGGGGAGGGGGGTTGTAGTGTTATTAAAATTTGCGGACTTTTTCATGGACCAAACCTATTTTTCTCTATGTTCTTATTATGTTATAATAAAGGATATGTAAAATGTATGTGGGATTTTCTGTAGTTATTTTTTTACCTTTCCAAAATGGAAAAACCCCTTCAAAATCCTGTATAGATTACAATTATACATCAACTATTACCTGAAATGTGTCAAGTGACCCCAACTGGACTTGTTTTTTTGTCAGGGGCCACAAGTCAAAAACAGTAAACACTTGTGGTAAGATCTTAATCCAAAAGGTAACAATTATAGTTCTGAGATAAATGTAGAGGAGTACAAACTATAAATTTTCTCTCTGAAATAAAGCGCAATTATAAATCAGCTTAAAATACACAGTTCAGTAGGTGACTTTGCAAAATGACTGTTTTACTCTGTAAAGGGTTTGATGGACCAGTAGATCTTTTTATATTAATTAGGTAGATTCATTGTTCTGTGCACTTGTTCTCCACACATATCTTCTTACAGAACAAACCATTGAGCACGTTAAGAAACGAAAAATGCATGTTTATGTGTGAAGTATGGATTTAACTGGCCTTAAGAAGCAAAGCGTGACTGAGGGGCGACGCATCAGACCAACCCTCATGAGAGGGGGCGCGCCTGTGTGTCTGGTATAAATACACTTTCTCTCGGCTTCAGTCTCTCGTCGCACCGGCAGCAGCTCCTTCTGGAAGGTGAAACGCATGATGGCAGCGCCGAAGAAAGTCTGTGTAGTTGGCTCTGGTAACTGGTGAGTGCAGGGTTTAATGTGATTGAATTAACTTTATGGTATTTAAATATAGGATCTGTCAGAGGTGCGCAACACTAAGTTAACAGTCCCCACATTGGCATTTTTGTTCTTTGGAGAAGATTTCACACGCAGTTTTTCGTTATTACTCTCCAAAACTCTGAGGCCAGGGGGCAACTTTAGTTTTCGCTAACAACGGATAAATGATTCATAAAGTTCATAAACTCGCCTGCAGTTTGGCAACACTGCAGCCTGGATTTAGTTTTGTCTCTGCAGGAGGTCTTCTGAGACTGAATGACCTTTGAAGCCTCAACTCTCCAAAATCTTTAATAAAACAAGCAGCTCCTGCCTTTTATTATTCAGCGACATTTGTGCTGCATCAGCCTTCATGTGCTGTTGATGTCCATCACCCAACATGACATTTAGATTAGTCAGCGGTAAGAAAAGTAGCAATACACTGTAAAGTAGTCCTGATCAAGTAAAAGTCATGCATTTAAAATTGTGACTAAGTAAAAATAATTAAAAACACAAATGCATCAGAATGTCGCCTGTCGGTCTATGTATAAATAATTTGATTGTTAATGACCATGAAAGCAGCTGTGTGAGTGGGAGACCATTTATACTCATTCCTACATGTGTGGGTACTGTGATATTTAACTTTATTTGAAATGTTTAAGTCATGTGACTTGACATTTCTCCACTAAAAAAAAAAAGTTAATAGAAAAAATGTATTTTGCACTATGCAACAATGGTCAGTGTACAACCTCTTTAATGTCAGCTGCAGCTGGTGCAGTGAAATATTCATAAATGTTCATAAAATAAACAAGTAAAAGTTAAGTACCAGACGACGAATGTGTTTGGCCAACCAAAATACAAACTGTTTGTCAACTTTTAAAAAAATATAACTGTGGCATCACATCAGAATTTACAGACTACATGAAGTTCATACAAATTTATGTATCATTTCTTATACAGACAAAAGTTATCCCTCTGTAGGGAAATAATACTTTTAACAGTAATTGCCATGTGTCACCAGGGGCTCTGCCATTGCCAAGATTGTGGGTGCTAACACAGCCAAGTATGACAAGTTTGACACCACAGTGAACATGTGGGTGTTCGAGGAGATGGTGAATGAACGTAAACTGACAGAAATCATCAACACAGACCATGAAAATGTAAAATATCTGCCTGGTCACAAGCTGCCCCCCAATGTGGTAAGCACTAAGGATGCTTAAGTCCATACAAGAAAAAAAATATATGTCCATGTGAATAATTGTTATAGAGGAGATTTTAAATTTTAGAAACACCTGGTTTGGTTTTGTTTCCATAATTTGTTTCTCTCTTCCTCAGTTGGCTGTTCCAGACTTGGTGGAGTCTGTGAAAGGAGCCGACATCCTGATCTTTGTGGTGCCTCACCAGTTCATTGTGAGAGTGTGCGACACTATCAAAGACCACATCAAGAAGGATGCGGTGGGAATGTCTCTCATCAAGGTGAACTCCTTCCTTGTCACAATGTTTAGTGCTGTATAAACATCATAATAAAATGCAAAGTGTCCGGTTCCTTCTCTTAGGTATGACAGGGCACCAAGGAATGGGACATACTATATGCTTTCAAAATTTCTTGTGTGAGTTCTGTGTTTTTCTGTCTCCGTAGGGTGTTGATGCTGGTCCTGAGGGTTTGAAGCTGATCTCAGAGGTAATTCGAGGGAAACTGGGCATCACCATGACCGTCCTCATGGGAGCAAACATCGCCAACGAGGTCGCTGAGGAGAAGTTCTGTGAAACAACCATCGGTATAGTGTATCATTCTTAAATAAGATACATAAAATGGTATCTTTTAGTGGTACTTATAGTTTGATATGAAAGTGTGTCATATAATGTACTTTGGATTTCAGATTTCTATTTGTGAAGTATAGTGTTCAATCAGTAGTACATAATAACAAATACAGGACATAGCATTCTCAAATTTGAGGTTTATTTGTCAGTCAGTTAATCTTGTCAGTATGAATTGCTGTTCTATGGAAAAGGATAATTATTTATTTGTTACATTTGGACTCAGGGTGCACAGACAAAACAACCGGGTCCATACTGAAGGATCTCATGCAGACTACCAACTTCCGTGTGACTGTGGTGGAAGAGTCGGATGTTGTGGAGATCTGTGGGGCGCTCAAGGTCAGATTTAGTCCTCCACCAAAAGGCACTGGCATAGATTACGATGTTATGTCTGGGCTGTGATTAAAAATATACTATTAGAAGTATTACAGAGAAGTAGTTTAATATTTGTAGATATCTACTGACGTTTCGCTCGAAATTCAGTGTTAGTCTAGGTGTGCGTGATCATTCTGATCATTCAAGTGGGAATGTTGTTTTGTTTTAGATTTTGATCATTTGCAAGTTTCTTTATGTTTAATTGAAATTTTACAGGGCATGTGTATGTATCATTTGAATAGATTAATGTAACAGAATCCCTCATATGCTTCAGAGCAAATAGAATAACAGCAGCATTTCCTCTTTATTGTTAATGCAGAACATTGTTGCAGTAGGCGCTGGTTTCTGTGATGGCCTGGGGTTTGGCGATAACACCAAAGCAGCCGTGATTCGTCTCGGCCTGATGGAGATGATTGCCTTCGCCAAGGTCTTCTGCACAAACTGCCCCGTCTCCCCTGCCACCTTCCTAGAGAGCTGCGGCATTGCTGACCTCATCACAACTTGCTATGGTGGACGCAACCGCAAGATTGGGGAAGCTTTCGCCAAAACGGGCAAAGTAACGATCAGCTTTTCTCTCAATGTGTATTTCTCTTCGATCACCTCTACCTTTTCTTATGAAACCTATGATGTAACAACAAGCATCTCTCTGCTTAGAGTATTGAGCAGTTAGAGAATGAGCTGCTGAACGGTCAGAAGCTTCAAGGTCCAGCGACTGCAACTGAGGTCCACCAAGTCTTGAAACAGAAAAACATGGTGGAAAAGTAAGTTTGACTCACATTTTATTAAAAAAGACTGTTATCAAAAATAGCTTGTTTGAACAATCACTGATATATATCAGGTATTTGTTGAGTGCATTTGAGTTGGGCTCAATTTGAGGCTAATGACTTTCTTTCCTATGCCATGAATGCATAACATACTTTTACAGTTTGGCTTTTTGTGCAGATTAATCAAACAAGATATAACATATTGATTATTGAATCTTAGAGATACTGATAGGCAGATTTAGGTCTTTTTGGACAGAAGCAGGCTTCCTGTTTCACCCAGTTTCCAGTCTTTATGCTAAGCTAACCTGTCAAGCTAATGGCTGTAGCTTCATACTTAATGCACAAGAGAGTGGTATAAATATTCTCATCTAACTCTCTGCAAGAAAGCAAATGTGTGCATTTCCAGAATTATTCCTCTCCTTTAATAATTTGCATCGTTCTTAAATAATCTTTCTGTCTCTCCAGGTTTCCTCTTTTCACTGCTGTCTACCAGATCTGCTTCAACAGTCACCCAGTCACAGAGTTCATCAAGTGTTTGCAGAACCACCCAGAGCACATTTAAAGGACTGATGTGTGGCTGGAAGTTGGGAAAGGACTTTAACACTAACACTAACCAAGGATTTTACAGCAAAGGCAGTTTGTGCCTAATCCTGACTCCTCTCTTGTTTGATTCTTGAACAAAAGGAAAAAAAATGGAGTGGAGTTTTTCCTTACTGTTATTACATTACTGACAGAAGCTTAACATCTGTTGCCACCTCTGTTTTTTTCTCATTATAAACATACATGTCACAAACTGTTGCAGAAATCCATCAAGTCTTAAATATGTTAAGAATTTGAATTACTCTGCCTTACACAATACATCAACTCTAATCATAATGTTAGAAAATGTTACATCATTTCTTGGGTAAAAGTGCCTTGACTTGGCTTTTCACTGACATGTATGTTAAACAAAGCAGTGAGTACAGAACAGTCACCACTCCCACAGTGTTACTGTTATTCTGGACATCTTAAAATGTAACAGATCACTTGAGATTTATTTTTGGATTAAATTATTTGACTCTAATTTATTAATTTGACTTTCATTTTCTTCTGTGTTCACTTTTTTAACTTTGCTGGTATCTTTCCTGCAGGATACACTCTCACACGTTCTGCAGCAGTCTCAGTGTAACCTGACCTGAACTCCGTCGCGGCTGCCACTCTAAACGCTTCACCTTTACCATTTTCTAGACGCGTCTACTTCAACCTTTCTTTAACTGCATGTCTTGCTGCCTCAGTCACAGTCCTCATAAGTGATGGCTGTGTTGTTCAGTGTGAATTATTGGTGTCAATTAGTTCAGCAAGGTTATGAATGAAAATATTTTGATTAACAAGGTTTTTTGTATACTGTTGATTCATTCACAAACATCTGTGTTCAGTTCATAAGCAGGAAGCCAGTGTGCCTTCATTAACAGCCATCTGTCCGTCACCATATGCCAGTGTATCCCATCAATGCTCCGTCCCTGAGGATAGGAGTGTCAGCTAAAGCACCATGAAAGAGTTTCCTCTGGCCTTGAACTGGAAGTTTGCATGTTGTACTCAGTCAGTATTATAATTTGGAAAATCCTTGCCGTGCATGTGTCTTTTGATCATGCAAATGTTTATCAGTGAATTTTCTCAGATATGTGGTGGACTGTGAAGTTACATCCTTTTGCTGCTTGTTTAAAATCAATTTCCCTTGCTCAGATCCCTTGCATAGTTATTGAGTTGACTGCCCTATGAGATTGCTAATAATAACACACTCCAAAGGGGCAAATGTCCATCTATAATTAGACTGTGGATAGCACTGCAGCTGCCTCATCCCTGCGTAGCTGTACAGATGGGAGGATGCCCTTTTATTTGCAACACTACTCCATTGTGATGGCTCTGATATCATAATGTGACATATTTAAACCATTTTGGGTTTCATTTCAAAATCTGCATATTTTAAATGATGAAATACATGGTTTTCACTAAAGTGTTGTGTGTGTACAAATATTAAACAGCCTGCACTTGAATAGGTCAAGATGTTACATGATATTTCTTGAATATCTATATTTGTAATACACCAAATGACCACGTGAGTGTGCCATCACATCAATCACAAACTCTTCGCTCACCATCAGCTTTTTATACCTTTTTACACAGTAACCTTTGAAATTATCTTTTTTGGGACTATTAATAAAAAGCTGATAAAATATCACAATTGATAACGCCACAACTAAAATGTTGAAGTATCCGACTATAGTTAAAAGCTCTAACCTAAAAACAGAAGACACATGGTTGTCATACATGAATTGAACCCATCCCCTTCAGCGAGGGAGGAGGGACTGGCTTCACTTCCTCAATCCAGTCCACATCTCAGGGCGGCAGCAGAGGTGCGTCAAGTTAGCCGGGGTTCAGAATGAAATACAGGAAGCTGAGGTGTTTTACTTTCAAAATGTAAAAATAAAATTGGCCACACCCAAGAGTGTTTTTTTTTTTTTTTTAAGTCCAAGTCGATCTCAGCTCTTTGAAGTCAAGCAGTCAAAACAAATAGCCTGACTCTGAATAAAATACACTTTGTTTAATAGAAAAAAAAGCTGCAGGTGGTGCCTTCAGGGGGCCCAAAAGCTCATGACTACAGTTAGTATCTACTTAAACTCATTTTAAATTAGTTAGACATTTGTACAATGGAAGTACAGTGTCAACAATGTCAGGTATTCTTTTCTCCATCTTGTCATCCTTCCCTTGTAGAGACTTATTTAAAATCTACTTTTAAGACATAAATCGTTGTAGGTTATATTGTCCTTGTTTTGTTTATGTATGTTGATTCTTTTAAAGTCACGTTTAATGATTATTTTATTATGTTATTTTATTATTTATTATTATTACTGTTTCTATTTTTTTGGTCAGGCCATGAAGTGTTGAATCTTCACAGACAGCTGGAAAAAATTAGAATAAGGAAGTTTGTCATTTCTACATCTATCAGTCAGGTTGACATTTGTATTATTATAACCTAAATGAAAAAAGATCCGAGTTGAAAACCAGTTTTCTTTATTGTTTATAACTATTCAGAGTTATTGATATTAGAAATCAGAAATAATTAGTGTCTTTTCCCAACCCCCTTCCCTTTGAACAGATAGATTTCTGCAAAAAATTTTAAAAGTTTAGGCTTTGTTAGGTTTCATACATATTCTAGGATAATTTCATTGGAAATATAATTTAACTTTCATTAATTTTATTTCTTTTATTCAGAAATATACCTTTTCATTAGTAGCAATAAAAACTTTTTAAAAATGTTGGAGGCTACAGAAGAGAGCTATATTTATTGTGAACTAATTTCACATTTGAGCTGTAAACCGCAAACTCATTTTAAAGGTGAAAAATCCTATGGCAAAGAAAAAAATTCTAGTGGTTAATAAAAAATAAGAGCAGATGGTTAATCCATAATCATTTATCATTTATTAGTTAATTATTTAGCTAAATAACTAAAAGTGTCAATTTAATGTAGTGGAGTAAATAGCACAATATTTTCCTCTGGACTGTAATGGAGATAAAGTAAAGTAAGTACCTCAAATTACTTAAGTCCAAGTTTTCCGAAATTTCTAGAAACGCCCCTGGAAAAAAAAAAATCGACGGCTTAAGAAGTTTATTTTGAAAATCTGAGCCGGAAGTGTAACCTCTTCTATCGTTGTCTTGACAACGGTGCGGCGAGTTGTGTAGCAGCAAGTCATCATTGAAGTGGCACAGAGGCAGGAGAGGCGCTGAACAAGTTTCACACGTTTTCTTCTTTCGGATAGAAACGGATTTTTTTCCGGCCGCCCGGGGACAGGAGTTCGGTCAAACATGGCTTCTGTTTCAGCCTGGTTTTGGAACGAGAGGTTCTGGCTGCCTCACAACGTAACCTGGGCGGATCTGGCGGACCCAGCACCTGGGGTGGAGTATCCCAAAGTTGGACACTTGTTTTCTGCCTTGCCGCTCGCTTTGGGGATTTTCGCCGTCAGGTTAATCTTCGAGAGGTTCGTGTCTGCCGCTCATATCGGGTGTTACTGTGTACGGTGTCAAACTACTTTTAACTGACGCTTTTGTTTTCGTAAGAGCGGGACGATGGGTTCACTAGCTGTGGGAGGACCAATGTCTTTAACTGTGTGTTAACTCAGGGTTTACCAAACTTTTCTCACTATTTCCTCATTGTCAGTGACTCTGCTGTCTGCCCTACTTTAACTTTACTTCTCTCTGACCTTTGAACAAAACGTGTGCTCGACATTGCCAGTAAGCATCTTCCTCTGGGGCCAGTGAATGCAGCAGTATTACAACTAAACGAATAGTGGCTCACTTTGCCGGGCATCACTTCCGGAAACCCATTTTCATCAAGTTTGATGTTTGGGTAACTTCGGGCGTGTTTTGGTCATTACTGTTTGTGTTGTGTTTATGTATCTTTAGCTGTCCTTCACTGATGGCTGCCACAGCCCTGATGCTTCTATGAAACGGCCACATCTTGTTGTGTGTGTGTATATATCCAAATGATCACGTTATCCTTCCGGCTGCGTGTAAAGGTCAATCTGTGCTTTTATTCAGGACACAACCGTGGAGATGGGAGTAAAGTGAAGACGTTAATCAACAACACGCACATATACACAGCAGCTTAGGGCACATTTGGAAGTCAGGCGGCTGCAGGCCTTTCTGGACAACTATGTGGATCAAGTGCACATGTCTTGGAGGCGTTTGTCTTGGCAAACTAGAGCACTGTGTGTTTTTTTGCAATTTATTTGACTATTGCTGCATGGAGATGGAGATGTTGTGAATTTATCGCATTATTGACCTGTATCTCTTCCTCAAATAAAGATAAGGCCGGTTCAAGCTTACTTATACTGATAAGAAACAATACAGTTGAATTCCATGTTGGGCATATCTGGGTAGGTACAATCAACACACAGGGGGTCAGCCTGGTGTCACTATCGGGGGGGGGGGACATAATTTGGAAAACATTTTATTTAGCCAGTAACTGCTCTCATTGTCAGACCTGTACTTTGCATTTGACACTGGAGCTGAGTGGTAACAGGAAAACCACATTCATTCATTCACTGACTGAATCTTAGTTTAGTGAATGACCTTATACAGTGGTTTCACTGACAGCATAATACGTTATTCAAAGTTTCAGCACAGTATGACTGGTTGATAGGTTGCTGGAAGTGTTGCCTTTCTCATTGTCTGTTTCCAGTTTGTAAATCTTAAACAACCTGTAATGGAGGTCTGCATTATGCACTTTCAGTATAAAAGAGTTAGATGGGGGGGATGCTAGAGGCAGCCAGTAAACAGGATTAACATTTCAGAGAGCAGCCTTCAGATCATTGCTTTTGAATGTAATTATAGCACTCAGAGTTACCTTTTTATTGAATTAGTAGAGACATGAAATGGGATAAAGTGTAGAAAAGTGCACAGTTGTAGTTAAAGTGAGGCACAATAATTATATATATAGAAATACTTGTAATATTGATGTTGATGAGGCCACAGTAGCTTAATGATTTTATTGTATTTACCTGATTTTACATCACTGTAATGAAGTAGTATGAAGTTTGATTTGTCAGGTATTTAATTCACTGGCTAATCAGTTTCATCAATTTTTTCTATATTTTGTGTGATGTCACAGATCTTGGCAAAATATACGGTTACTGGTCTTACTAGAGCAACTGCATTTGTGATTGCCTATTGTGCTTTCTATTATAGCATATACACAAGACAAGTGTTGTCAGTGACTTGTTGTGGTGTTTCTATTGTTAAGCGACTGCTTGATTATAAAAGGTTATTTGATCGAGGATCACGTGAAGATAAGAGCCCATGAGTCACCATTAGCCAAGTGTGTAATCTTTAATCAAACACCCTCTGTAGATGTCAGACAACAAACAGAAACGCGTGCTAAGGATGATACCTGAATAGTTTTACATCTATATAGAAACACACAAGCAAAGAGATCGGCATCTTAACATCGTAAGTAGGTGAAGTTGTCCTGTGTTGTGTTTATTTTTGTAAATCTGAATTATGTAGGAGGCAATGTCTGACGGGCAGTTTCTAGACTCAACATCCACAGAACCAAGCATTTTCAGGCTTTGTCCATATAATTTAGACATGGTCAAGTGGCTGTAGATAAGGAACAATCAGATATTAGAGGTGTCCAAGGGGAGTTGCTGAGGCATTTGATAAGATGCAATGCACTGCAGCAGTCCACCTGTGTCAGATGTCAAAGCTGACGCTCTGTTTTTGACTAAAGTGAGGCTGTCCTCGAGTGGAGACTGAGCCCAGACTGAGCCCAGCCTGATCCAGGTCGATGTTATCAGAGAGTGCGTTTACTCTGTCACTGTGCAACACTCCTACAGACTGACTGGCTCATTCATTAATGTATCAGAGAAAAAACATCACTGTGCAGCTTGAGCTCCTACTGCTCTTTCTGCAGAACCTAAACAGAGTCACACACAGTACACTTACATCTACAGTAAGATGTTCACATTGATGAGGTCATGTTTTGATGGGGGTGCTCTCTCACACATCCTGCCACAGACTGGTTTAGATTCATGACCTAATTCTAGTTAACGTTCTCTATGTGTGACTCTCCTCTGATATTGTACGTCCATGGTGCAGGTAACTTTAACGCATTTGTCTCTGATCACAGTCAAAACCAGGATGAACCTGTGGGTTTTGGAGCTCCTCGGGATTTGTGGCCCTTCACTGTGACACTTGAATTGACTTTAAATGAAATTTCAACTGCTTTTATTTCTTACACATCAAACTGACATTTCCACTTCATTTACCCATTTCTCTTCAACTGTTTTAATCTTTAATTCCTCGAATGACGGTTCACCTTCTTCTACTGTTGACATGTCAACTGACATTTCAGCTGAATTAATCTCTTCTTGCACTTTCTAACCAGAACTGTAACAATTTGTCAGTTGGCAGAAATTCTGCCACTGTGTTAGTGGCATTTAACTAGATTTTGTAATTATTTAAGCACGAGTGAATAGCTGCTCAAATACCAAACCATTTCACTGGTTTCAGTTTCTGAAATGGGAGATTTTGATTGATTTTTTTGTCATGTATAACAATGAATGTAGTTTTCTTGACATTTGGTAATAGGACTAAAACAACTCAGTCTTTCAGATATTTTAAAAGGCAAGTGTGGCACAGCCAGTTATTAGGATTAGGGGGCAGTTACTTTCTCACATAGGGTCAGACAGGTTTGGACAACTTTTTTACCTTAATAAATGAAATCATCATTTAAAAACTGTATGTACTCGGCTTATCATTGTGTGAAATTAAAATTTGTTTGATGATCTGAATCATTCCGGTGTGACAAGTATGCAAAAAAAAAAAAAAAAAAAAATCAGGAAAAGGGCAAATACCTCTTCACAGCACTGTCGTTTTGCTCTCTTTGAAATAACAAAACTTGCTTTTATATCTTGTCTTTCTCCCGCTGTTTTATCTGAGGCAACTACAAAATTTCATAACGTGCCCTAAAGATGAGATAATTCAGTTTTGTGAGACAGGAAGAAAAGTTACAGGAAGATTAGCACACTACACTACAACTTCCCAGCCTCTGCTGCTGTTTGTGGTATTTGTGGTTTTCCTCAAAAGGCAGCGTTTTTTAATGTAATCATAAAGTGTAACTGCAGGATTCCTCTTTTACCTGCAGGCAGTTCCTTTCTCTTGGTAATGCGACAGCTGTCGTCAGCTCAACCAGCCCCTTCTTCTAGAACAGTTTCTTCTTGTTTGATTGTAATCATTGCTTTGCTGTTGTCAGTGACTTTGTAGATTTCAGCGTTCAGGCTGTTTTATATGTGCAAGTCTTCGCCATTGTAAGCAGTGTCATGAGTTGAACTGTGTCAAAACTACAAATGTATGAGATATCAGCAACCACATTTATAAAAACTACAGTGTAGGTGTGGGGAATATGGTGTTAAAACCTTTACAATATTTAACAGTATTTTTGCAGTAACTATATAAGTGTTGATACGACAATAGTACACTTCAGTAATATCTGTCAATTATTGAAGTATATCTTCAATAATATCAGTAACAAGACAAGTCCCAATAGCATACAGTTTTTAGACCGGAGCAAACAGGATCTGTGATCAAAAATAATAAAAGCGATACAATACGGCACCAGCACAGCCCCACTACCAGGTAGTCTGTCTGTCAAAACACAAAAGGAAGTGAGGGTAGATAATATAAACTAAATGTTGATGTGGCGTTGTTCCTCCTCCTTGTACAGTGTTTATTGCCCATATAATCTGGCATTGTCCGTCCCTGAAGGTTTCCTTTCCTTTACTGTCAAATCTGCTTTGAGACATGCTGTAACTTCAAGTAAACTGAAGGCCACAATTACATCCAGGACTATGCTATGAATAGAGCCGAGCTTGTCCTTCAGCCTAGGCCCTGACACTGGGAGGTTTACAGTGTCATGGTTGTAGCCTGCCGTCAGGACTGCTAGCGTCTGTGTAACAGAGAACACCGAGCCTGTGTCTTGGTAACAGGCTTTGTGTATATTAGAGTGGTCAGGTTCTGAGGAGGAACAGGGATGTTTTGACATTTGACATAAATAGATAAGCTTACATCTCTCGCTTTTTCCCTCCTGTTGCTGCTGTCCGCCAATTAATACTACAGGCTCGGACTTGCGTGGGATGTTTGTACCAATTCATGCTGTTTGCCATAAATTCTAAAGGCCTGTCCTTACAAGAGAAGCTAGACTGTTATATCTGTGCCACATCAGCTCATGTTTTAACGGTTTAATAAATAGATTGCTAGAGTGATTGTACGCTCAACAACTGAGTCAATGCAACATGTATTAGGTTTACAAGCTGTGTCACATTCAGCACTACGCTACTTTTGAGGTTTTAGGTGATCAAAGTGTCACTGCATGTTGGCTTTGCTCATTAAAAGTGTTTTATACCCAAGTTACAATTAAATCATAAAATGTGGATTGTCTCAAGTAATGTTTAACAACATTACATGAAACTGACCTATTCATTTTAAGTCCTCTGTGCAGAATGTGCTTGTTGTTGGTCTTCTGCACATCACCACCACTGAGTCATCGGTCCACAGTTTTAAGCCATTTTACTTTAAATGTCATGAAATTCATTCAATGTGTGAAGTAAAACTGCTTCAAAGAGCTAATTCATATATCCTTCATAGACATAGATCAAGTACACTTGCTAATTTGGATGGCATGAACATTATACCAACCAGCCACTTTGATTTACATACCTGTTATTTCTGTAAACTTAACACCACTTCAGAAAACGGCTGAGTTATAAATCTGGTTATGGCAGAGAGACAATAAAAAGAGGAAGGACAAAAAGCGTGAGGGTTTTAGTTCAGGCAGAAGAAATTGCATTTAATTTTTTTCTGCATTTCTCATAATGGAAAGCAATGGCTCGGGTTATTATGTGGTGAGTGTGAGATTCTCACAGCAGGAACCCCCTGCTTGTACACTGCTGAGACAAAAGGGGTTATATCATCATATAAAGAGTTTTGTTGCGGTTCAGTGCTGCTGAACCAGTACCTGTAAAACCTGATTTTATCAAGTTGTGCAGCTTAGAAGAGCACTAGGTGAGATTTAGATAACAAGTCTTTCTGCATCAATGAGACATTTGCTCTTAACCATGTTCTTTCTCTAGCAAAAAGTAAAACAGTCACATATGCAAGTGAGCCCTGTGCTTTCTTTTCTATGGTATCTTCTGTGGTCATTATGTACAGTGCTGTGAAACAAAAGTATTTGCCCCCTTCCTGATATATTTTTTTCCATATTTGTCACACTTACGTGATTGAGATCGTCAAACGAACTTTAATATTACACAAAGATAAAATGAGTAAATACTAAACTCAGCTTTAAATTATTATTTCATTTATTAAGGGATGAAAGCTGTCCAAACCTGCCTGGTCCTTTGTGAAAAAGTAATTGCCCCCTTAAACCTAATAACGGGTGGTCCACCTTTGGCGGCAACAACTGCAGTGTTTCCCCTACCATTATACAAGGGGGGCGTCCGGCCCCCCAGTGGCACCACCCGCCCCCCCCCAAGACGGTCAAGTTTATTTAATTTTATTTTATTTCCTGTACAGCACCAGATCACATTAGAAGTCATTTCAGGTTTCCTTTCCTATAGAACAAGTCTGTATGTTGTTCTTTTATTAAACTAACTAATCAGCCTCATGTTATTTATCGTATTTACATGACAGTGTCATTTCTGTCCCTCTGTCGGAGGTGTTCTGCCTCGATGCGTACACACAAAGACACGCACGTACGTACACTCCAGTGGACAGACAGCGCACGCGTCGGGAAATATAACTAAAAAAGCATAAAAGCCAACACACACACAAACACACTGGCCCCAGCGCAGAGCGATGTGCATAACACACACAAGGAGCAGTGCAAATTTTTTCCAATCATATTTCCACTGTACAGCTGATATTAAGCAAACAAAACCATTTATTTATATGACTTTAGTGCATTTTCCCGAACGGGGGTTAATCCCGCAAATGGTTGGACAATGGTTGGTTAATCGCAGTTTATTCATGATTAAACAAGAACGGGGGGCAATTACTTTTTCCCATATGGCGAGGCAGGTTTGGACAGACTTTTTTCCCTTAATAAATGAAATCATCATTTTGTATTTACTCTTTGTGTAATATTCAAATTTTACACTGGGAGGTTAGAATTAGTTTGATAATCTGAGTCATTTAAGTATGATAAATAAAAAAATGAAAAAAAATCAGGAAAGGGGCAAATACTTTTCACAGCACCGCACATATGAATACATCTCTGTATGCTATCTCTAGCTGTTGTAGACAGAAATGGTATGAGTAGTATTACAAAATCATCAACAAAACAAAAATATGCTACAGCATGGAACTTCTTATTGTAGGTCAGAGCATTTCAACACGCTTAACAACTACATCACATCACCTGTCAGCTGCAATAAAGTTTTGATAACTAATAGGTGCAATCAAAACATCAAAACAGCTTCAGGTTTATGCGTGGTTTAATCATTTTCAGATGTACTTTATAAACAATTTCATCCTCTCTATCAGGCTGTGCAAATACTATCTGGATGCATCACGTGTTTACAGCATGGAAACAGAGACAGACAGTGTGGTTAATGTTTTGCACCAGCCTGGCAAGCTAACTGTTGGTAATAAAGCAAAAACGTGCTGAAGGGGAATTTCTGATAAATCCCCAGTGATTATGGGATGTCTTCTTCGTTATGGGAAGATTAAGACCATGTCCCCCTTACTGTAGATCTGGTCTGCGTTATGGCTGAATGGTCATGTTCAGCTGAGAGAGGAGCTCTAAGTTTACCCTGAATGTTTATCTGACTAATGTTAGGAATGAAAGATAAATGTCATAGCTGACAGCCTGACTTAATGAGCTAGTTTAACTAACCATGTAGAAGGAAGGGCTTATTACCTGTTTTAGGCTACTTGTGTTTTGCGGTGGTGGATCTTTGTGTTGGCTCGAGATGCATTATGACCATAAATATTTCTTTTTAGAAAGCGTTCTTATGTGTCTAATTTAAGCACAACATTTAACATGCACATGTGTAACACAACCTAATGTAACATAAGTTTTGGCAAGTTCTGCAGTAGCCTGCGAGTTAGGCTCAGTCATGTTTAGCCCTAAAGATGTGGGTACAGGCAGGGCTAAAGTCTCTATTTCATACCTGTACACGTCAAACTTGCATCTCTGTGCAAAAAAACGCATTAATGAATATTGTGTTGTAGCACAATTTCTATTTTACAGACTCAGTTTTATCTGAGTGAAATGCAGAATAAATCAAAAAAACCTAGTCCGCCTGCTGCAAATTTTTTTAAAATAAACAGAACATGTGGTCTTAACCACTGAAATTTGCAGTGAATGATTTCAGAATATGTACATCTCTCTGAAAAGGAGGCATAAAATGTGACAAATATGCAAAAAAATCAGAAAGGGGGAAATACTTTTTTCACAGCACTGTGTGTTTATGTTTCAGAAAGAAATTTGACAAGATATGACATTCAGTCAGTGATATCTAATCACTGATTGAATGATATATAAAACAGGTTCTGTAAGTTTTTCTTTCAGTGATAGTGTTCAAGTTTACAGACAGTGAGTAATCCTCAGTCTCTTACATCTCGACCTGTGATACAGATTTATTGCCAGTACCTGTTCTCGGAGTCTCCACATTCAGTCAGGTGTTGGAAGAAGAGCTCAGCCCAATGCAGTGCTGGAGAAAGTGTTTACATCCATCACAAAGGTTGGATCTCGCTTCTCTTTCCTTTATCTTTTTTTTTTAAAGTTGGTCGTGTGAGGGTTAAAAATACAATTTAACAATAAATATATGCAGTTATCCAGCTGAGTTGGATATACACAATTCTGTATATGTTATATACTTTTTTCATCTCTGCTGAACTCTTTAATACAAACCCGATACGAAGTTGTTTGTTGTTTCTTGTCTTTTTGCACAGAATCCAGACTCTCGCCATCTGGATGGCTTGTCTAAGCAGCTGGACTGGGAGGTGCGAAAGGTCCAGCGTTGGTTCAGACACCGCAGGAACCAAGATAAACCCAGCACACACACTAAGTTCTGCGAGAGCATGTAGGTTAATGTCATAGTGTCATGCTGTGTTCACCTTTAATCTCTCTGTAGGCTTGAATACACAGTGGCTGTGTTTTATGCAAGTGTGACATCATAGTTCATAAATATATGGCCCAATACTTCCGTCTTTGTGAGGACAGGATTGTGTTTAAGACTGTCACACTGAGAACATTTTGGCCGGTTCATCAAGGCCAGTTTTTTGTTATGACTTGGATTTAGATTTAAAACGAGAGGCCTAGTATCTAGGTTCAAGTTGTATTGTACACATGAATAGCTGTTCTGTGTGTTTGTTTAATTTTGCGTGTGTATCTGATGTTTCTCTCAAAGTCATTTGTAATTCTAGGATCATCATTTCTTCTGTTTTTTTTCCCAGGTGGAGGTTTACATTTTATTTGTGTATATTTACCTATGGATTCCGGTTTCTGTGGCAGGTGAGCACATCTGCAGATCAAGCAGGGATAAACAGGGGGGATTTGCTTTTAGCATAGTTTATTTTTTCACTGATAATGTTTAATTGGCTGGTTGTATTTCCATACATAATAACATCATTTATTCTTCACTCGACTAATACGTGTTTCTTTTTAGTCCCCCTGGTTGTGGGATACACGGCATTGCTGGTACGGTTATCCCTATCAGGTAAGATGCAGTTCTGCTCTCTGTCTATAAAATATATAAATCAATCTAATACAACAACAATAATAAAGAGTAATATAGAGGTCATTTCTTACCTCTGAAATGTACCAACAATGTCAAGAACTGAACATTTACTGCAGGGCTGTTGGATTGGAGGTTATATTGGATTGCTTGACATTGTACCTAATAAACTGGTGCACAGTTAACCATGTGCAGAAAAGTAGCTTGTTCTGGCTTGTCTCCTCTCCCAGCATGAACTCGAGTAAAATGCAAGTGAGTGTGACAGTACAAACAATGTCTGTTTTGTCACTGCCTCTTTCCTGCTCTTGTTTAAATGATGATGTCCCACTAATGTCATGTATATGTCCTTGTATTCCTGTTGTTTACACAGTACTATGTTGACACTGAAACTACTAGTATACACTTATTCCATTATTAAAAAAAGGGCAGCTTTGATCCTCAGGTTTGATTGGTTGGTGAGATTATATGTCATATGGCAAATCAGCAGATAGAGATCTGTGCAGAGCTGCCTGCTCATCCATCTACCAGGGTGCTGAACTGGAGCAGGAAAGTTGCAGAAAAATCATACTGCATATACTGTATATTGTTTATTATATACATATACATATACATGTACATATATTAGTAGTAGTCTTGGCTGTATAGCTGCAGGTCAGAGTACCCATAATGACCACTGCAATGTTATTACCACCAGGTGGTTTAATGTGGTGTATATGCTTTTTTCTAAATCAACATTATCACTCATACAGGTACTTAAGTGTTGCTCAGAAATGTTGCTGAGCTAATGTAATGTTGCCAGTATTATTATCTGTTAAAATTATGAATTCAAGATTGGGATAATGATGATAACAGGTTATATACTATGATGTGTATCAGCCTGTGTCTATGATAGGCTATGTTGTTTTTTCCCCAAAATGTGATAATTATCTTTATTTTTGTGTAGAGGTAGACAGATAAATTCACAAATCAGACATTTTTAGCACTTTGCACATAAGACAGTGGGACTGCTTTATCAAGAGAGAGATTTCTCAGCTGTTAAACAGCTTTTTCACGCTCAGATTTGTGCATATTACAGCTGTACAATTCAAATATGCTTCACTCACTCACAAATGCTTGATCTGACCTACTGCTCATTCAGGAGAGCAGAGATTTAAACCCTCACACACTGCAGTATGAAGACTGTTAATGGCCACATGCTTTTATTCCGTGACATTGTTAGACAGTGGTGGTCACGTGACATCTTTCACCCCCATCACTGTTTGATATGCAGTAAAGCTTGTTTCAATAACAAACACATTGTCTTTAAACTGACTCCCTGAACTTCCTGTCCTCTTCAGGTCATCACTCCGGGTCTTTACCACTACTATGTGACTGAACTGGCTTTCTACTGGTCACTCATGTTCTCCCAGTTCACTGACATAAAAAGGAAGGTGAGAGGAACAACACTGGCTCTGTCTCTGTTAGGTTAGACCACACTCAATACTCCATAGCTGCCACTCCCTGGGAAGTATTTGTTAATAAGTCTATTGTTCCTCATTTTGCAGCTATGCAAAGTTTTTCCAGTGTATGCTCACAAATCATTGTGCATGAAGGCTAAACCTGCCATGTAAGTGTTACAAGCTCTTACATTTGTGTTAATTTCAGAGGGTCACGTGTTTTTATTTTTAAGGGAGGAGGCGAGGCCCAGATGGTGCTGCTCAGTCTGTGAATGCCTTGTATTTTCAGCACGAAGGCAGACACTGTCATGTGATTGCAAGACAGAGCAGGCTTAACTCTATTAGAATTACACAAATTCCACTGAATACTAGCGTGTCAGAGCTAGAAGTAGCTACAGACACTTTGCCTTTAATGTTTTAGATGGTTTTTAAAAGAAAATGTCTGGAATATGATGCTAGAAAAGTAGGTCAGTTTTTTAAAACTCTGGCAGGAGTTCAGCTATACACTAAAGAGGCCTAGTTTCACATTCGAGTTAATTTAATGTTTTTATTCATACGATTGATACGATGTTCAGATGAGGCAGACGAAACCCCTGCTTTAGCTTGATGCTTCATTAGATGTGTGTTTATCAAGCTAAAGGCCTTTCTCACAGCTTAACCTTTGCTCTCAGTCACATTGTGATTTGCACATTAAAAGATCTGTTGCACCAGTGCAAGCAAGGGTGATTTTTCAACTGGTTAACAGAGGAGGATTGTCAGATTTCTCAGATTTATAGACCATGTGAGAGACATTTTGTAAACATGAAAGTTGCAATCTGCTCCTACAAACCCAGTTAGTGCAGTTAGAACTTTAACATTTATATATTATTTAAAATCTCATAATCAGTGGGTGTCAGTCTGAACTGTGCCAAAAATGTTATGTTATGTTATGTTATGTTATGTTATGTTATAATATGTACAATTTCTATTTTCGTAAACCAAATCTGTTGCAGACCTTAAGCTGTCTGCTGCTGTCAGGCCCAGATGACTTGACTGTCAGATGAACATGTCTCCTAACCTAAGCTTTGCTCTTATTACTCTGCCTGTTTGTTTATCTTGGTTCTGCCACGTTAATCTTTCACCTGTATCTTCTCTCTGTACCCAACTATGGCTGCATAAATCCAGTGCTACCACTTTTAGTTCATTTTAGCTGTCTTGTTTCCTATAAGAGTGCATACTGAACAACGTGTTAAGAAATAATGGTGACAAAATTCAGTTCGGATTAGCAGTTTTGTTCCTGCTGCTTAGAAATTTGATCTTCCCTCTGCCATTAATATTGACACATCCACTGAAAGTGCTGTCTATGAAGTGTGTGCTGAATGTGTGGTATATTTTGCAATATGTGTCATTTCTTTTTGTCATTATACAAATGAATACTTTTGGCGTTAGTAATGGTGTCATATATGAGACTGAGAGGCCGCATGAAGCAACTATATATTTATTTTATGGTGGTGATACTAATGGGAAACATGTTCTTAAAATGCTCAGACAAAAACACAACAGATCATAGACTACATACCTTTTATGCACGTGTCCATTTTATTTTAATAATGATTTTTAATCTTACTTATAAACTATTAAATGGTCTAGTGCCAGCAAATGTGTATAGGCTTTTACATCCATATATCTTGTATTTTGTAACAAACCTGAAACAAGCAGCCCTGTGACTGAGATTAAAGACAGTTTTGTTTGTTGTCGCAGCTCGCAGACGCTGGGTCAGACTACTTAATTAAAGCAAATCTTTATAAATTTGCATTCCCAGAGTAGCTGGTACTTTCAGTCTATTCTAGTGACATGTTTTAGTACTTAATAACAGCCATACAGTGTTTCTCCATCATTATGTTATTTCTCCTGACTTCTATAAGTGTCATGTGTATATGTGTTTATCCTCTTTATTCTCAAACGTGCTGTCAGCCAAATGCTAACATGCTGATATTTACTATGTTCATTGCCTTTGTTCAGTGTGTTAGCATGCTAAGATTTGCTAAAAATATATCTGAGGCTGGAATATAATTTTTTTGTCAGGTTTTTAGTCATAAACTAAAGCAAATTAAAATGTTGATGGTGTGCATCATGTAAAGCATAATGACAATAATGGAATCATCAGAGTGATTACCAAATATTATGGCAGTTTATCCAGTTGTAGTTGAAATATTTTGTTCCGGAACAAGATGGCTGATAAACTGACAGTATCATCCATATGGCCATGAAGTTAGTGTGGCATACAATGCGTAATACAAGGTACATGATAATTCAGTGCACATATACAGTATGGTAATCTTCTCTCTCCCTTTTTAATTGCAGGACTTCCTGATCATGTTCATCCATCACCTGGCCACAGTCGGCCTGATTAGCTTTTCCTATGTCAACAACATGGTGCGAGTAGGGACCCTGGTGATGTGTGTTCACGATGCATCGGACTTCCTGCTAGAGGTCAGGTAGACACACTGACTTTTGATGCGCTGAGAATTTTACTCAAAGTATCATAGTGGGGGTTTTGCATGTTTAATGCAGCTAACTACGACTCACGTACATTGATCGGCCACAACATTAAAACCACCAGGTGGACTCAACATTGTGGCTGATCAGTGTATACTGTACTTAAGTTTACTTCTAGACTGTGGTGGAAGAAGTACTCCAATTTTTTACTTAAGTAAAAATAGCAACACCACAGTGTAGAAATACTCTTTTCCAAGTAAAAGTCCTGCATTAGAAATATTACTTTAGTAAAAATACAAAAGTATTAACAAAATATACATAAAGTACCAAAAGTAAAAGTAATCATTATGTAGAATGATTCATTTTCACAATAATGTCTATTGTTGGATACTGTAATTATTTTTTAATAGTTATAATATTAATATGTCATTACTTATTTGTAGATTATATTTTGTAATATTAATCTGAATCTGCAACGTAACTAGTAACTGCAGCAGTCAGTTGTTGTGGAGTGAAAGTATCATGAAATGGATATATTTAAGTAAAGAACAAGGGCCTCAAAATTGGGTAAATGCACTTTACTTTTCACCGCTACTTCTTGCCATTTTCAATCATAGAATACTGCAGTATTGTTTTTATATTTTAGTGCATTTTTTCCCTTGTAGTAAAATAAAATACAACTCCGTCCACCTGAACCTTCTACCTATTTATAGCTTTTCTGAACAGTGTTTTTGCCATTTTCAAGACACTCCACAGGAATCATCACTAATATGTTGAAGAAGTAACACTAAACAGAAATAGAAAACGTGGAAGATATAAGGAGACGTGACTAATGCTGATAATTGTGCAGGCTCAGCTTTTACGAAATGTAAAATCCTTTTAGGATATTTGTTGTTCAGGAGCCTTTTTTGCTTCACATCAGTTGGTTTCTGAAACAATGGAGATGAATTGTGATTGTTCTGTAGCATTTCCAGTTGTTTCCACTTGGCTGAATTCTAAATATTAGCCCAGGAATTTGATATGCTTGATGTGTGGGGAAAAATGTTCACTTCAGAAAAATTCTAATGTTATTTTTGTGTTTTATTTCTGTTATCTTTTTCTTCAGGCAGCCAAGCTGGCCAACTATGCTAAGTACCAGCGCCTGTGTGACTTCCTCTTCACTGTATTTAGCGTGGCTTTCTTTATCACTCGACTCATCATATATCCAGTATGGTGAGTACTGTGTGACACCTGCAGCTTCAGAATGAGTAATGTAACTACTTTGGTGTAATAATGCACAGTGTGGTATCATTGTGTGGTATCATTTTTCAACAGAATGGATTGCTTCTGCGATTTTTATTTTTTTCTAGTTGTTATTATTGCACATTAGCCTGTAAGCATATCTTCTAATGTATCTTGCATTTTACTGCACAAATTGAAAATATGAATCTTTGATTTTTGAAACTATTTTAGCTTTAGCTTTGATCGTGGCTGAAAATGTTTCTTTTTCTTTTTGGAGCTTTGCTTTTCTAAACAACTTCTTGCATAGTCACACAGAATCTACTTTGCAGTCTTTGAAATGTATTTCAAGTGACTCAGATCTGATGCCTAACAGATTCATCGTCATTGTACAGAGCACTGCTGAGGTCTACAGCAATGGTTAGGCTAAGGGGAGCTGTTCAGGTAGCAACTATTCCTTGACAGAGACCTGGATGTTAAAGCTTAACCTCTAGAGAGACAGACAATAGGGAACCTATCATTGCCGAAAGTAACCTGAGCAGCTATATTCAGTGTCTTGGTGTGGATGAGTGATAAAGCTAATGTTGCTGTGCAGTTGCCTGGACTGAAATCCATACCTGTGCTCGGGGACGTGGGTCTGTTGACAATCTCCTGTCATTCAGCTGGATTTCAAGGAAGACGTTAGCTCACAAACCGCTCACCTAACGTTGCAGTAGATCTGTGTCACTGACCTGCTTCCAAATCAGAATTACAGTCTGTACTCTCAAAATTAGCTTCATTAGATGAGTGCTGATTAATGGTATGATTAAAGTACAGCTTTCCAACCTTGAGCTCCCTCTGGGATAAATTAATATGTGTGTCCACACGTGACTGTGAGACTATTAAATAAATATGTGCCTTCACATGTAGACCTCTTTTTTTGTTCCTTGTTGTTCAGGGTCTTGAATTCCACTATGTTTGAGAGCTGGGCCATAGTCGGGCCGTTCCCGTCCTGGTGGCTTTTCAACTTCTTGCTGCTGGTTCTCCAAGTGCTGCATATCATCTGGTCCTACCTCATAGCTCGTATAGCAGTCAAAGCCATGATGCGTGGCAAGGTGGGTGACTGGGTGATCGCTAAGAAGTACTGTAATTTAGACGGCTGTGAGAAAATTTCCTGATGTTTTGTAGACAAAATGACTCCATTAATTAAAAAACCTGCAGAGGAAGTGACATCATGTACACCCTTTACTTCCAAGCTTTTCCTGCACAAGATCAATTGTCGTTTCGTTATTAGAATTTAAAATCTAACAATCTTGTAACGGTATATTTGTTTGTGGTACACACACCTGCTAGTTTCACTTCACTACATTTGACCACATAAAACCGTGCTGTAGTTTTACACCTTTTCAAGTTTCCTTGTTACATTGGAACTGCTGCATTTCGTGTTAAGATTGGGACTGTGTCCAAGCTGGTGCCGCACAGTGTAATTTCATGAACTCAGACTCTGTCCAAAGACTTAAAAAACATTTCACATGATTCAGAACCCTTTCTAATACTATTGTGCAAGTAAAGATTAACAAAAAACAGTGCCAAATCTATTGACCCCAAAATATATCCTCCAAACAGGGAAATTTCTGGATAGTTGTGAAGCAGTGAAACTAAATAAATAGTCCCAGCAAGACATCTGTCTGTGATCCCAGAATGTTTATTACAACAAACACCAAAGCTAGTTTGGTTATTCATTTGCTGCCTCTTCACTTTTTCCAGTCTCTCTGTGACTCTGTCTCATCTCTCTGCAGACGCTGTTTGTTTCCTCTCCCTCTGGAATGAGAGAGGGAGATCCTGTCTTTCTGTCTGTCTTTGTCCAATGAGCCCTGCTCCACTATTCTCTCACTACTCTTCTTCATTCACTCTGTCCGCTTGACAACTTTACCTTCTCTGTTTTTGGCTGTAAGTTTCTGCTCACTCTCTCTGTTGTGATTCCTTTTCACACGTCTTAGTTTAATCTGTCCCAGACCGTTTCTGAGTAGGATTCAGTGTAGTTTGAGTGGATGTAATTGGGCAGCTGTGGCGAGCGAGCAGCAGTTGGACCCACTTTCAAAGTCAGCAGGAGGAGGAGTTATAGTGATGAGTAATGTGGTTATAGTGTCATGAATGTCAGGTATGTGCAACTGTTTCTCATTAGTCAGGAGTGTGTTGAAATTGTCCTACACCACCACCCTGTGGTTATGATGAACACAGGTGATTTGCATGGATAGCAAGAAATTTGTGAGGCAGCATTAAAAGAAATTGATGTAGTTGTAACTTATTTCAGACTAGAATAACAGTAGCACACTGTATTGAAAGTTTCAGTATGATGCTGCAGCTGTTGTTCGTCTGAGCAGCTTTGCTTGAGGCCCTTTTAATATGAAGCGGTATCTCATTGCAACTCCACATCGTTTGAATTTCTATATGTTGTAAGCACTTCAGTCAAAAAAATATTTCTCTTGCTTCAACTGGTAAAACTACAGTATTTCATAACACAGAAGCAAAGAATATAGAAAAGTCAGAAAAATAAATAAGAGCTTCTAATGTTTTTTCTTTAACCAGATTTTCCTAAATTCTTGCACTGGTTTACCTCTCTGCCCATAAGACAGATAAAATAAATTGCCCCTTAACATTTCCTTTCCATTGCCACAAATATAGACTCCAGACACTTATAATTATTTTCCTTCATGGTCATTTTGGTTTTAAGTGATCACAGACCAGCCGAGCTTACAAACATGAGCATGCTCTGCACACTTTGCTGAACTCACATTAAATCTCCAGACTATTTAGTTTCATAATATTCTTTGCAGCTATCGATCCACCGTATAATATTAATATAAAACAATAAACAAATACTGGACTGGATCCAGATACAGTATATCACCCAGCAGAGGTGAACCAGGGACATGCAGAGTTTCTCAGCAAAAGGGATTCAAATAAAAGAGTTAAGAGTGTGGAGCTATTGTGTTTATTAATAACAAATATATATACCTTCGGTACCTTCCTGGTAGACACAGTAAACAGACTGTATGGTGCACATTGACCATTGTGAGTATAAGGCTACTGGTATTTTATGTTGAGCTTTTAAATAATTACAATAAAAATGTAGCTTTGCTTAAAGCTCTATTTAGTGTTTCAACTGGGACCTTGGCTTATACATGTGAAGACAGGTTGTTGTGGGAAGTAGATAAACTTAAAACATATTCAAATAGACTTGTGCTGAAAAAAAAAAAAAACTGATGTCACTTACTTGCATGCATTATTCCTTCATTTAGCATTTGCACTATTTTTGTCTGACATCTTGATTTTTTTTTTTATCTGTATAGTTTCTGCTTATTTTTCTGTTAAAAAGTAATTATATCTACACTTCCTGTCTACCAGGTGTGCAATGACGTCCGTAGTGACATTGAGAGCAGCTCAGAAGAAGAGCCTGACACGCCCACAGATGGCTTCAAGACTTCTCATTCTCCCAAGGGAGAAAATGGCACTAACGGCCACTGTGCTGCTGCCAAAGCCCAAGCACAAAACCACAACAGCTGGTGACATGGAGCCTGAACCCGGGAGCCCCCTGCAGTTCACCCCCTCACATCTCCAAGAGCTTTGTTTGTCTTGTGACATTCCTCTGTCGTGCAAAGCTCACGCCCACATCCACACACATGGTTTACCATCACACTTTACACTGGCAGTGAGCACGCACAGATTTGTATGTTGGTGAACTGATGGATATGCAGACACTGACATCAGCTTTAAAGAGCCCTGTAGAGACATGTACAACACAACTCAAGAGGTGATCTGTTAACGGTGAAATGATAAGGAAATCAGTTGAAGCAAATGATTTGCATAGCCTTATTTTTCAAATGATGGGATTTATTTTGTGCCGAGTTTGCCTGCAGATGTTTGTTTCAATGTTCTCTCCCAGTTTTATTGGTCAGATGAACTTTGAGTGTTTGTGTGTCTAATGGTTCACACTGAATCACACAGGGCAGAAAACCACTGCTGGGATGGGCTCTGACTTTTCAAACATGTCACAGCAGGTATTATACATAGAAATAACTATTGTTCCAGCTGTGGGTTTATCAGATCTTAAAATCAGGGCACCTGCTCTGTCTGTGTGTGGCCAGAAGTGCAACAGTAGCCGTTTCTGCCTTTTGCATTTTTGTGGATTTATTCTATCACATTTGGCTACTTTGTGACTTGTTTTGTTCTGCCTTTAGTTTTTTTTTTTTGTACCAAATGACCAAATGTTTCTGAAATTGTATCATATGTCACTGCCCATAGAAAAATCCAGGTATGAGGACAATACATGTCTGGTATCATGTCGTCCCTTGAGTGCCTTGTAAAAATGTATTTCCAAATATATTCTGTTGTTGAAAGATGCCTTTCTCATTGCAGTACTGTTTGCAAACACTTCATTTCACTGTGTGGTTAAAGGCATATTTAATATGATACAAACAATTGCAGACATAAGTACGTCTGATACAGTGCTACCCACAACGTGGATTTGACACAAGCCATCAATGCAAATAATGTTCTTAATTTGCTTAAAGTTTTTATAAACAAAACATCCATACCGTCATAATGAAATGACGTAATCATCCTCAAAGGAAGAAAGACAGTCATGATTTAGCGACGGACAAAAAAGACGAATGGTAAATGTCCACATCAGTGCAAAAAAGCAGAGTCCATGTAATCAGTCTTTAATGACTTCAGGCTCCTGGTTTTCTGCTGCCAGTTTCAGCCGTTTCTGCCTCTGCAAGTAGCGGTATCCTCGCACTGCACACAGATAGCCTCCATATACTGTCAGCAGCATCATCGAGCCAGAAAAAAGCCGATAGCTGATGTCAGCCAGGCGCTTGCCAGACACCATGATGTGGATCCTGAAGGAACCAGGAACAGGAAGTCAGAAGGAAAATACTATACAGCAGTATACAGAACAGATTGATTACACTGTGATAGTCCCTTTGGATCTATTGTGGGCCATACTGGATTTTATTATTAATGAAATGAAGCATTTTGATTTTCCACCTCTCTGGTTATTTTATCAATGAATAGTGTCTCACCTTACTTTCTTTAATATTTACTATATTGTGCAATACCTACACTCACTGGCCACTTCATTAGGTACACCTGTACAGTCCAGTGGATGAAGTAGCTTAAAATGGAAATACTCAAAGTACCCTAAAACTGAGGTGTTTTGGCCGCACTATTTAATGATGGGGCCAAAACATTACAACCACCTCTTAATATAATGCACCCCATTAAAACTCTACCATTCTTTATGACCTAAATAGTAAACATATACATGTGAACTATCACCTTTCTCACAGTTTCAACAAAAACTGAAAAATTATAACCCTGTAAAAGTAGAATTTGTTACATTAGATGGAACAGGTGTACCTAATAAACTGGCCAGTCAGAGTATATACTGACACAAGATATCAAGAATACACACACCCGATTTACTAACAACTCTGACAGGGACTTTTTAAGTATTTTTATTACTACAGCTGCACAGCACCTACATACAATAAGTAACCATGATGTAAAACAATTACACAATGAAAGGTGACATCTATTCCAACACAAATTAAAGTAACAAACACCGTAACGTAACCTAACGGAAAAACACCGAAGGCTAAGATTCAGCTGTAGGTCTGTAAAAAACAAACAAACAAAAAAACGTAGAGACTCACAGCTGCTGTGAATAATGGATCATCATCATTATCATTTACACACGTTAGATGAGTCACACAATGGCAGAAGACACACAAAATGCTGTTGATGTAAACTAACTGTCTCTATATTACACTGTCACGTATATCTGGTAGTATTCTCGCTACATAAAAAGAAATTTCCCATTTATCACAGCTAAAAGTTAGTTGACGTTAGAGGTTAAGTTATCCAGCGGTGGGTGACGTTAACGTTTGTAATTTGTGCACACAAATCGGCAGCGGACACACTATTTTATCTGATTCAAGAAAGTCTTTGTCACGTCCCCACACAAAGCGAATAATTTAGTCCTTGCTTACCTTTTATTTTAAAATGGATAAGAGGCGTAAAAAGTCGTTGTTAACCTCAATGTCAACATGTGAAGCTTGCAGGTTACCTAACTAGCTTTAGCTTCCGTCCGGTAAGGGAACCCACCAGGGACAATTCTTGTCCTCCGACAAAGCCGAGGAGAGGTTTCAGAGCGCCACCTGCTGACCTGGAGTGGACAAAAAATATTAAAATTTACTCATACAATGTATTCAAACTGCAACTTAATTACATTTAGGTGGTTTTATGCAGCTAATGTAGTCATAAAAATCATACAGCTAAGCCTTTATCACAGCACCACCGTTTATCGTAGATACAAGTAGTTCCCCTATCCCCTAATTTATTAAATTTACCTAAATACACTGAAGGTTGTAAAGTTTTGGTACTATTAAATGTTTCCATTTAGTGCTTTAAAGAAACCAATTAAAAAACAAAACAGGTATAGCCCGATTTACAACTGAGAAACTAAGTCCTACCCTAATGGGCGACTGTGTTTTCACCCGGAAGCATTTTGGAAGCGCACACATTAAAATGGCAACATGTTCAAAAAATGTCGATTCTGCTGATGAAATAAATGATCCGGGTGCTGCTCCATATGGTAACTTTATAAATTATTACACCTTTAATCCACCGGAGAACCGTCTGAGTTTGATCCCAGACACACTCCTTCGGGATTTAGGTTTAAGCGATGGTCATCAGACCACACTGATCCTGGACGTGGGATGCAATTCAGGGGTATGTTTGACACACGTAAAGTATCTTTTTAGTGTATTTTAACTTGAATATTCCGTATTAGTTGATGGGGCTTTAGTTAAAGGTTTACTCCAGTTATTTAATTTTGCATTTCCATACAGTCTGAAACAACACACTTTATAAACTGTTGATACAAAATGAATTGGTTACTTTTAACTTATTTTAACTTGATGAACGTCAAAAAAAAAAAAAACGTGGACCATAATACATTTCATTAAACATTTACCACAAATATTACTGAAACACAGATAAGAAAAGCTGCAGAAGAAACCATTTTGTTATGAAACAAATTCAAATGAAAAAGTCGTGGATCAGCTCTTTAACTAACCTGATATAAAAGCTCTCCTGTTTTCTTCTTCCTTGTGCATGACAGGAACTGAGTGTTGCCTTTTACAAGCATCTGGTCCAGGAGCATGTGTGTGAAGACCAGTCAGATTTGAACAAAGTTCATCTCCTGGGCTTTGACCTGGACGAGGCCCTCATTGAACGGGCTCAGCAGACCAACCCTCTACCCAGCAGCATCTCCTTCATTCCTCTGGACATCACTACTGACACTCACCAGTTACAGGATTACCTCAACCAGCACGGCTGCTCCCACTTCCACCTGAGTTTTTGCCTGGCTGTCACCATGTGGGTCCATTTAAACCATGGAGACTCTGGTCTGCTGCAGCTGCTCTCTCGCTTGGCGTCTATCAGCCAACATCTCCTGCTGGAGGCCCAGCCGTGGAAATGCTACCGCTCTGCAGCCCGACGGCTGAGAAAGCTGGGTCGCTCAGACTTTGACCACTTCAAGACCCTCAAGATTCGCGGGGATATGGCAGAACACGCCAAGGAGCACCTGGAGAGACACTGTGGCATGGAGCTGATGCAGAGCTTTGGCAGCACAGCATGGGACCGAAAACTGCTGCTCTTCAAAAGAAGAAAAGACTGAGGGACAGTGTTTTTATGTGCTGCACAGGGGCAGCAGGGAGACAAAACCAAAGAAACAAATGTGCAGAACAACAGAAAATGGAGTTGATTCAGTGGACTGGTAATACTCAGCATCAGTTTGGAAAATGAATTTGTTAATGTGATGGGTTTTTTTTGTTACTTTTACTGGTTCCTGCTTCTGAAACTACAGTACAGGAAACGCTGACTACACTTTAGATTTGCACTCTTAGTTTGACAAAAGAAGGATTTTGAAGAACAATTTATAGACCAAGCTCTTACTCTATCAACTGAGAAATCTGGCTGCTAATTACATGCATTCATTGTAGGTCAGTATTTTATTCTGCATATAGTGAAAAATATTCAAATCTCTTATTATGAAGGTGCAATCAGAATGATGCCGATTAAATGTGATTTTTCATTATCAAGCATAAAGTGTTTGCTTCTATATCACAACTGACTGAACCAAATAATAAAGCAAAACAAAAACTAAAGCACAACTTTCTAATTTTCATCATTTTAATTACAGAATACTAAAAATAACATTACATAAAATGTCTTTTTAAAAGAAACCATTGAATATTACAAAGGTTGTAAATTTTGTAAAGTTAGGATATAAAATCTTTGAACAGTGGTGCATAATTGAAAAGAAAAATAATTTTCATAAAATGTATATATTAACTGTTCTACTACATAAAAAAAATGAGATGGACACAAATTGCAGACAGACGAGATGAGTGGACACCGCCATTACCGCAGTGAGCTCTCCTTTTAAAGGAAGAAATACTTGAGATGCACAGCACACACCACAATCAGCTTAAGTTCTCAAGTTATGTCTATGTTCAAAACAACAAAAAACAGGTTACCATTTACAACAGAAGAAAACAAACGAGCTCAAGAGACTACAAAAAGTGACTTGGTGACTGCTCCCAGTATTCACACATATCGATGGGTAAAAACCCGACTAACTGGCCTTGGTTCCATAAACACAAACTTTCTTCCACAGGTTTAAGCTGTACAAACAGTTTTAAAATATTGAGAAACCTCATACTTTAATCATTCCACCAAGACAGGGAAATTATAGACTGTTGTCTTCAAGTCTCGTAACGCAGCCATTCCTATATCCTACTGTACAACTGGTCAGTCAGATCCACTGAAAGCTACCATGGTCACATAATTCATATCAGGAGGTCAACCTTAAAAAATTGGAATAGACTATACACAAGTGGGGAGAGGATGAGACGGGGGGGGGGGGGACATGCATAATCCAACAGTGTGCTTGCTTTCTTCCTCTTCTCTTGAGTTTTACGTCACCCTGTGTCACGTCATCATAAGCCCTTGTTAAGATTTTTTAAGTGAACACCACAGAATCGCTCAATGGGAATCACCAGCTGAGGACATTCAGAGCCTGTTTGAACTGCAGATGTCCCTCTACGCGTGCGACACACTGGCCAGTCACATTCAAACAGAGGTATTTCGTTAGTCTCCTGCCACTTGGGAGACACGTTGTGTCACATTTTTGGTCAACAGACACAGACAGAAGGGGAAGCAATCAACAGTTCATTAAGGTGTTTCAAAAATGTCAAAGATATGGTTTTAATCAAGAATAGCAGTAGTGGTTTCAGTTGCCCATGAAGACCAGCTGGAGAAATGCAGAGAAAAAGAGTGAGTAAGAGAAGACAAAAGAGAAACAGACAATAACCCAGAGGACATCTCAGAAGACAAAAAATGTCTGAGACAACAGAGGCATTCGGAAGGAAATGAAGCGAGAGTCACCAGCAGAGCTGCTCAGTTTGGCTGGTCTGTAGCTCACACAGCTGGAGCTTTTTTCCCCCAACAACAATCCAGGAGCTGCTGCTTATCATGTAAAATCGTAATGCTGTTTAGGTTCAGATGAGTCCCCCTGAGTTGGTGCACATGCCAGAGTCAGGCAGGCCTCGCCCACTTGTTCATTAAGAAACTGACAAAAAGAGACAATAAGGAAAAAAAAAGAAAGAAAAAGAATTCAGCAATTTTATATCAAGCTTACAATTTGCTTTGGAGAAAAAGAGCCCGTCATAGTTTTACAAGGTAGATTAGGGTAGGATTGAGTCAACGTTGTTAGTGTGGAGGAGGGGGGGAAATGTTCCGATGAATATATGGCAGCTCCCACGAAGAGGTGCAGCTGACCTGAGTCCTGCTCATATTCTGACAAAATCTTAGAAATGTGTATTTTGTGAAGTTAATGTGCGTTATGTAGTGCCCAACCAGAGACTGGGTTGTGTTTGCTTGAGCATGCTCACACTTTTATATTGTGATCTGACATAATTCTCAAGTGGTGGTTGGTGTAGGTCTGCCCAGCAGGCGAGTGGTTGGGGATCTGGTCAGGTGCTGGTGTTACAGATTATGCTGACTGTACATCAGTCAGACAGACAGGTTATCAGACAGGCAGGTGAGCTGTAACAGATGTCGGGAACTGAGGCTAGATCAAGGGAGCCGTGTCCATCAGGGCCTTGTTGGGGTCCAGGGTAGCAAAGAAGCGCACGTCTCTGTCTTTGTCAGACTGCAGAGCCATCACGGTTTCTTCCAGCTCGTCAGAGTAGGCACAGCCCGGGTCCTTGAAGTATGCTGTAAACCAAGGACAAGGTTCAGGTATCAAATGTGACAAGCTACCAGTCAAAAGCTATAGGGTAACTTTTGAATGAAGTAATAACATTATTGTCTTCTGCTCAAGTCAATACACTTATTGTGGGTTATTGTGCAACAAACTAACTTGGTCTCATATGACCATTAGGTTACCATGGCTATGCACAGTCTACATCTAGCATTTACCATTATCCCCTACTGCTTCTAGTTCCCTTATAGAGGACATTGCTGATGACAAAATCTATACCACAATAACAATTCTAAAATAACTTAACACATTAAATCTTATTCACTTAATTCGTACACAAATGGAAACATCAGTATGACAAGTTGTTCCCAAAATGTTAATTATTCCCCTAAAGACAACATCAGTCACTGATTTAGTTTCCATTTTACCTTTCTCCATCACACTCTGTCGTAGAGCCTTGGCCACCAGTACACGGACATTAGCCACTGGGTCTGAAGAGAGGCTGAGCAGGCTGGGCAGCAGGTGCTGGCTGAACTGCTCCATGGGCATACAATCCTCCTCCACTACGGCCTAAAATATAAGGAAACATCAAAGAAAAGACATCAAACAGGTTGGGTTGAAACACAGCTAGCCAAAGATAGAAAATAATGACTCAATAGTCAATCATGAGGATAAAACCCTGTTTATAAATATATATATATATATATAAATAACAGAAAAACAACGCATCTAAAGTATCTTACCAGGAACAAGAAGCTGACAAACAGGCTTATTAACAAAGAGTTTTCCATCATGAATCAACATAATACATAGCTGGAATTAGTCACATTCTTTTCTGTCATCAGGTTGCCTAACATGAACAGTAAATCAGAAAATAGTTGTATTTCTATACATTTAGTAATATTGTACTGGAGCATAAAAATCACTCAACTTAAAAAAAAAAAGAAAAGCATTTTACCTTTACTTGATTCTAAATTAGATACTAAATCCAGAATCTTAAGTGTTTAAAATGCAGCAGCCCAGACAAACAAACACGTGCACGACGCTGACACTGCTGTTCCACCATTTAATGTGAAGTAAAATGATAATCACCACAGACCTGGCAGATGAAGGCAAAGGCCTGCCGCCCAACCCACTTGGGACAGTGACAGAACCTGACAGTGAGCTCATTGATGAAGTTCAGGCCCAGATCATCAGCACCACATGCATACAGCTTCTGGAGGATCTCTACAACCTGAGAACACAGGAGGCAACAACCCAGTTTAAGAATTTGGTTTCTTTGACCACTGAAAAAGGTGATAACTGCAGTTAAAATGTAGCAGGGATATAGAAAACGGTTTTCAAACTCGGCTGCTAGTACTAACAAACTGTGCAGAAATAGGGTTTCTGTAGGATGGTAAAAGTATTGTTGTTTCCCGTTGTCATCAGCACAAGTCATTTTACAACGGTTAATGCTGAATCTCAATCATTTCCAAACACGGATGTTGTGTGACCTCTCTTTGCCACAATTTCATCAGTGTGACTGTGCAACTCTTCTCACAGCTGATCATTTTCACATTTCCAACAGCATTTGTTTTATGTGTGACTCATTTATCTTTAGTGTTAGATTGTAGCGTTTGTGCTGACGCTCCTACACCAGAAAAAACAAAAAAAACAAAAAATACAATTTTGTGCACTTACCAGCTTGTACGAGATCCACCTGACCTCTGAGACTTTGTCAGAGCAAAGTGTGAGCGCTATCTGTCTGAGGTAGTCATACACGTCGTAGTGGCTGTACAACTCTATGATCAAGATCAACTGCCTGGAAGGACACACGAGAGTAGCTTCAGTCAGACAAACGTGAGGATTAGTTAAAATATTGTATTTAGAATAGAAATTAGTCAGTAAAGTCATGTTTAACTGACAGTAGTATTAAATCTAACCAATACAGTGTTTCCACAGGAGAATCAAGATCTGTCATACTGTCTACATACAGGACAGTGATCAAGTAAGAGGGTGTTAAAATGGAATGGAAAGATAATCATTTAAAAATTTCATTCCAACTGGAAGAGGCAAAGGAGACGTACTCTGCCAGCTCGTATCTGAATCTCCAGTTGCGACTGTTGTCGGTCACCATGAATTCCTGCAGCTGGTACAGATACTCTCTCCTCTTGTCGGCGTGCAGCAGCTGCAACAAACAGTGAACATTGACCGGCTTAGATTTCTAGAGCCAAGCATCACCTGGTATTTTCTTAATCGAATCATAACAGAGCTGTCAATTTATTTCACAATTACAGGTAGTAAGCAGCGTGTTGCATTCTGGGATTAACGGGGTAAGAAGCCAACTTTTGTTATTAGCAGACGGTGAAAACATGAAATTTAACAGTTGTCTTTCTTATTATCAGTCAAACGAAAAAAACAAAACAAAAAAAAAACGTAATTGTTAGTTAGTTTTTCCCATGATCAGATGAATGGTTGATTGTTCTAGAGGATAATGTGCAGCAACTTCACAGGAAATTTTCAATTAGGCTAAAGATGAGGTAAAGTGCTAATGCTAATTAACTGAAATACTAATTAATCTTCTCACGTGTGTTTGCTGGTGATACCCCCCAGAATGCAATGCACTTGCTGCAATGTTTACTTCCTGACGTCATTGTGAAGTAGGACAATTCAGATGAGCCCCTTGTCATCGTATTTATAACAATATAATACGGCAAACCAAAACTTAATTTCTAGTGTTGACACCTTCTCTGTCCTCTTGAAAACATATAAAACAAGACCAGACTTACTAATCTTGCATCCACATTTTATCACACTTGGACCAGCAGTAGATCTATAACCTTACCTTGAGGAAGTCGTATAGGTGTTTGAGCACACCAATGCGGACCTCATCTAAGTCTTTGAGGAAACCATTGAAGATGGGCACCAGATCAGCTGCTGTCAGCTGGTCTCCCAGGATAACCGCCAGCTCGTGGATGGAGAACGCCAGCGTACGCCGCACCTTCCACTGAAAAGGGGGAGGAAGTTGACAAATCCAAAAGGATGATAGTATCAGCCATGAACAGGCAAATGTGTAATTGAATAGCAAAACAACAGCATATTAATGTGTTTATAATTCCTGATAAGGCAGTAAAAGTTATTGAAAAACAGGCCATTTATCTGAATCTCAGTGTCTGATATGGTCCACTGCAGTGTGCTCAGGCTAACGTTTAGAGAGGTAATAAGGAAGTGAGTGCTGTCACAATGTTCTTCTGCTGCTTGAGATGAAGCAACAGTTCCCTTTGTACATTTCTTTTTGTTACTCACATCCTCAAGTGATGTCAAGTTAAACATCCTGACATTGTATAATTCTAAGATGTCCAAATGAAAACCACTCACTGGACTTTTGTGCTGACTTCAGTCTCCTCTTTTAAGGGTTTTTGGTCTACACAGTAAAAGCACTTAAGACAAAGCCTTGTGTAAGGTTACACCACATTTGTTAAATAAATCTAATGCAATCTAATACAACAGGCCTGCAGTAAACCCTCCCTACATGAAGGTGATGTTTAGTTTTTGATTAAAAGAGATGTAGATTCAACTGTGTGATCATGATGGATGATGTTCTACTGTTCCTAATATTTGTAATACATGTGACAAATGTCTTTAATGTCTAAATATAGAGGAAACAGTACACTTTGAGTTTAAAGCAAATTAACAGAAATCCAACAGCTCTCACGCATTTTTTTTCTGGAGCCTGTAAATTTTAAATTGACCTTTACACCCTGTAGGAGTGTGGCTTTTATCCTTGTGTGGTGCATTTCTCATTTTGGACTGAAATGCCATATTCAGCATCATATTACAATCTCCGGGTTTCCGTTTGTCTGCTTACCTGCACATCAGTAGCGAGGGTTTCATACGTGTCCTTGAGGCAGTGCCAGTTCTGTCGTCCTAGAGTTAGAGCAACCCCTGGCAGGCTGAAGGCACAATGTTTGGCTATCTCCGTATCCACTGTCTGGGCACGGGCCGGGTCCGTCATAGAGAGGTACTGATCCAACAGCTGCTGGGGGATGACATTCTGGAGACAAAAGAGATTAAAGAGTGTGATGATCAAAGAGGAATTGATGCCTGTGCTAATCAATACCAGTGGTAAGGAGCAGATCAATAGTTTCAGTATGAATATTGCTGACTGACCTGGATCTTAGGCTTATGCTCAGACACTGGGCTGTGAACTAAATCTTCCTTTTCCTCCTCGTCCTCCACACCCCCTATCAGTTCAGACTCCTGAGAAAAATGCAAATATCGACACACACCATTAGAGAAAAACAAGCATTTAAGAAGTAGATTTTTGGTCACTTTTATTTGTTCTCTGAAAATACAAGACTAATGCTGGATTTATAAATGTGTGTTACAGAGTTAGAGTGTAGCTATGACATCTACTATAGCTACCATGTACTGTGTGGAGTGATAAAGTAATCAGTCAACTTGATAAGTAATTAGTGAATATGTTTTTCAAATATTCAAGTGTTCAGTCATTTAAAAAAATTGAACATTTCATGTGACTATGGTTTTGCCTTTAAAACAAAGGGCCACTGTGTTGTCACTGTTTTACCGGTGCCAGTAACGCAGTAACAAGGTCAGTATACAACAGTGCCAAATACAAATGGTCAAACAACAACAAATGGATAAACTGTATGGTGATAATACATGTGAACCCTGTGTGAACCCTGAATGACTGTGTCTGTGAGCAGCAAATAGCTCCAAGCAAACATCGAATGGCATTTTAGCTTGAAATGCCCATCCCTATTCAGAATACGTATGTAGTTATTAAGTGTATGTGGTCAGTCAAATATCATTTAAAACACCTGACGTAACACACTGAAGTAATATGAATTGTCTCCTACTAGAACAGGGGAGTCAGGAGGAGACTCTTCCTGGTCCTCCAGGGGGTCTGTCTGAGTCTCTTCGTCTCCTTGCTCCTGAATGGGGCTCGACTCCGAGGCTGCAGGAGTTTCCATCATTGGCTCCTCTTCTGTGGGACTCTGCTCCCACTCTGACTGAACCTCCACAGAACTGCTCTCCACAGACAAGCTCTCTGTGTTATTCTCAGGCTGCAACTCTGGCAGGGGTTCAGTTGGGCTGTTGTCTACTGGGCTGTCGAGCTGGGCCGCTTTCAGAGCTGCTGACAACACCTGGACTTGAGCTGGAGGTAAATTAAACATGCATAGCTCAATATATATGCCAACATTTTGTCAGAGCAAATATACAGTGACAGCAGATGATCAAATATAATGGCTGCAAAGTGCTGCATGTCTATAGCGCATCACACACATTCTGGCTCTGTATACTCACCTTGCACATCAGGGTCATCCATGTGCGGTTGCAAACGGTCCAGAACCATCTGGATCTGGTCACTGGTAGCTTTTCCGTGACTGGATTTAGAATCAGGACAATTATCTTCAGGTCCCTCCTCGTCTTTCTCTTGCTTTTCCTCCTTCTCTGTTGTTTTCTCTGACGTATGACTACTTAGCATTTCCAGTTCACAGCTGATGTCTGGTAAAGGAGACCTCCAGTAGTGGAAAGAATTAAAGTTCTCATCTGTCTGCTCCGTCTCTTTTGTATTCTTAGCATTGTTTGTAGTTGCAGGGCTGCTGTTGCTGTTTGAGATGGTGTGGATGAAGCCGTCATGCACCTCTTCAGAAACGGGAGTGTGGCTGTCATCATAGTTGGGCAGGTCCTCGCTGTCAGTTGTTGACACATGCTCTGGGGACGGTGTTGCGCGGCCATCCTGGTTTGGGGGTGTGTGAGCGATGGTTCTTTCTGTGTGGCAGCTGCTAGCGTTGGAGCAGTTCAGGGAGTTTAAGGAGCAGTTGCTGAAAGGAGGGTAACAAAATGTCTATGAATACAGAGGTAAAGCCTTAAATATTATATCTGCTACCTCTGCATTGGTCTCTTTGGCTGCACTATGCAAAGCAAAGGAATCTAACCGCTAATTCAAAACTGGTCAAACACTGTAAAAGTGTCAATTACACACTACAAAATACATCTCTGAAGATAAAATAACATTGCAGGTAAAATGGAAAAAAACCAACAACATCTATGTCAACCTTAATTCCTTTCATGTCTCTGCAGATAAATGGTTAAACAAAAAGAAAAAACCGGTCTGTCCTGATCATGACCATTGTGTTATGACCGTGATTCATTGGAAAGCTGCTAACATATGTGCTACAAGCACATATGTTGGCAGCTTTCCAATTGTTATTGGTTTTGTAAACCAATGTATTGAGTTTACTGAATGAAATAACATTTTCTGTTGAACTTCGGCTCACTAAGATACACAAAAAGCCCAGACCACTGACTCCAGTATTATTTGCACAAACTGTAAAGAGACACGTTAGTTAAATAGTTTTAGTAATAACTTACTTGTCCGGTGTACACTTGGGGACCTCTAGTAAGGCCCCATCCTCTCTAAAATGGAGGCCTGTGCTAGAGGGATTGGCAAAGGTGGAGATGAATCGTCCCAGAGACTGAAAGGCAGCCTGGCGCACCTAAAAGTGGAGAAGAGAGAACTTGTTGTCTGGCCATAACAATTTAGCCCTTCTCAAAGTTGCTGCCCATTTCACCCGCATCCAACATGTTCACTACACTCATCCAGTCATTTACATGTACCATTGTTATCACCTCTTTATTTGCTTCATCTACTGGGCTTTAGTCTGTAGACAATTTAAGACCAAAGCACTGACAAACCAGAAGCTTCGAGCCTTACTTTTGTGAATTTTTGCACACAAATGTTTAAAGCACAGCTTTAAAAATTATAGCTTTTTCTATTTCCTGTCATTTGCCTATCACTTGTTTTGTTCAAATAAAATATAATTTAATTAGTTTTGTCTGTGTGAAACTGTCGTGTTCAGGTGTTTCTTAACATAAATACTTTTTAGATTCTACATCTAAGCAACAACTACTCAGTTTTCATCATTCTCGACACAGGAAGTTACAAATGTGCTTCAAATATTATGCAAGCGTATGGATTACAATTTTTCCATCAAGTGTGTGTGTGTATCTTACCCAGCGGGACTGGTCACTGATGAGGCTGATGAACAGGGGGGACAGTTTTGTGCGTCGCACCTCTGGAGATGTGGAATTGGAGACCATCATGAAGCACTCAGCACAGGCTTTCCTGATGCCCCACAGACTGTCTGAGCACAGATCGAAGAACTTGGGCATCTATGTTCAAAGCAAAACCACGTCAGTACAAGTTGAATCTAACACTGTGTTGTGTTTGAATAGCGAATGGATTTGTCAACAACAAGACTGCAAAGATAATAGTGGCATTAATCTGACACTGTGAAGCTGCCTGACATCGCTTTGACTACAGTGCAATCAAACACATAACTTGACATGCTGAATCTGATGTTACACATGCTAAGACTTGAGTCAGGAAAGGCCTGAAGGAAACCAGTGTTAACGTTCATGTTACATAATGATGTTAAGTCTCACCAGTAGTTTTTCTGTGGCTTCCTGACCCACAATGGAACAAAACTCTCCAAAATTGGCTGCACAGACCTGTAACAGAGAATGAAAATAATTAACAAAAGAGCAAAACATGATTATATTTACAACAGTGTTATAATTGTGTTAATATAATAAATACTCAGGTTGTTTTCTTCTAGCTCATTCACATAGTATTTTTATAAGAGTTTCTTTTACTCCTGTGTGCTGTGGTTAACCTATCCACAAAACTAGCAACATCAGACCCACACATTTGTTTTTGTGTACTGTTGTTTGAATATTTTTACATGCTTTATTTACATGGCCTTGTTGACAAAAAAACATGCTTACCACTCTGGCATCTAGACTTTGATTAGAAAAGTCAAACTACATTACAGTTACATAATTATGACAATCAATTAATATTAATACAAAAAATCTACTTACACAAATTTTCTACAAGTATGCAAGTGGTTTAATTGTAATTTAATAATTAAAATACTTTTTTTCATTTGTTCTGAAAAAACATAGACCATAGATCTGCACTGATTTAATGTACAACAAGCTGTATTCTTATTTCTTGACAATACTGTTGTTTACAACAACTACTGACGGCTCACTCACTTAAATGAGGATTTGTATATTTAAATGAGTGTGAAGTCCTGGGCCCACATACAGTCCTGGGCTGAAGAATCACATAAATAAATAAATACACAAATGATGCTATATATTACTCATAGATACATTTTTTTCCATAGAAAAGTAAGGTTACACTAAGGCGGAAGGCATTATTCACACCGTATGAACACCTTTGCAACTCCTAAATACTCTTCCACAAATTGTACCATTTACACTTGAGAATTCAAATTCTTCACAAAAAACAATAGCATAGTGTGCCCTAAACTGTGCAAAACATAATTAACGCTGACTCACAAATTTTTTTTGATGAGTCAGTTGACTTTATTCTCACGGAACACCCATAACACCATTAACCTCTAACTCACTAAGTGTTCGCTCAGTTGTGATCGCTGAAGCAGAATATCTTGTAGGTTCAGGTTCAGTTTTGTAAATATCTTGACGTTTCAGAAAGCAAATGTGAACATGGTTTGCAGGTTATTACCTTGCGGACTTGAAAGAGCCTGGCATCGCTGCATAGATCACAGAAGCGTGGCAGCAGTAAATGCTCCACTGTGTCTTTGCTCAACATGGTGACAACTTTACACATAATCTGTAAGAGGAGACACGTGGAGAGCTTTTAGTGCCATCACAACCCAGACTATGCTTCAACTAATTGTTCTGTACAGAGGAATGGAAACTAGCTTAAGTGTATGTGGCGTTTGAGAGTTATAGGAGGTTATGTGTGTCTCAGACCAGACAGCTGTATTTCATGCTGTTATCAGATATTATTCATCAATTTAAACATCAATTCAAAACACAAATGGATATTCTTACAGCAACTGCCTCTATTTTGTAGTCGTCATCACTGCTGGGTTCTGTGAGGTCCAGCAGAACTGGACAAACTTTGGTCTCCATATCAGCCTTAGAAATAAGTCCCTGCTCCAACAGAACGAGCAGCGCTGCCTGGCTCGTCTTCCGCACCTGGAAAAGTCAAGGTAAGTTTAAAACCAGTTAAAAAACATTATTTTATTTTTTTTACAGCCTCTCTGATATATGGCAGTATAAAGAGTGGTGTGGACATTCTGGTTATACAAAAAACACAAAAAGAATTATAACATACTGATATAAAACTTGTAACATGTAATATTTAATGTATCACTAATTTAGAAAATAAAAAAAGTATGTGTGACCAAGTGTGCATCCAAAACATGTAACTCTAAAAGTCAGCTAGAAAACTGGTAAAGTTGAAACCTACCTGGTTATTTGGATCAGTGAGATACCGGACAACAATTGGTACCAAGTATCTTGAGAAAGCGGCTGGGAAGTTGGGTCGACTCTCGTGTAAAAACATGGCAATGTTGGGAACTTGCTCCATCAGTTCTGCTCGCACTGTAGGTTCTGAGTACACACATTACATTATACGATTTATAAACATAAATAAGTGCATTACAGTGCAGCAAGGTTTATGTACTTGCAACCTTGTAGAAATTAAACCCTGAAAGTGTTCAATTATGTCTAGTGACAAAAAAAATATGTTGGGAGATTACTAAACAGAAAAGTGGAAATGCATCTACCTCCATCCTCTGACATTCTGGCAACTGTCTCCATGACACTGATAAAGTCATTTTCATTGTCGCTGAACTCTCGAAGCACATCAAGCAGGCCACGAGCCACGATCTGCCTAGAAAGCAACAGGAGCGCCAAGTTAGTAAACTGCCTGCCATTACCTAAAAGCCTTGAGTGCACACAGCATAACATACAGTGCGGACAGAGCTGTCAAGTACCCACATTTGTACTTGGAAATGGCAGCAGGGCTTGAACCCTCAGAGCTGAGCATGAAAAGCATGAATACAGGAACTAAACATGTTTGTGTGAGGAAAACACACTAGTATTAAGTAATTGCAGAGCCATGGTGATTAAGCTAATGAAAAAACACATACTGAGGAATTTAAATACACCGAGTTTATGTGACAGGTTTTTTGTGCTATGTTAGAATCCACATATAAGATACAAATATACATACAACAAACTTTAAACCATAACACACCTTTAATGCTATAGCATATCTATATAATCCACCCAGGCCTTTTAAGTCTTTTGGGATTTCTGCACCACAGAGTTAACACAGGTATGTGATTAGTAAATACACAAGAATGTAGACAGTCATTCAGATAACTATGACAGAACAAGTCTAAAGATGACTTGAGATGATTGAATAATAAGTGTATTGTTGTGCAATTATTTTGCCAAAGGAAAAAAAAAATCAGTGATGACAGCAGTGATTTCCTTGCAGTCAGTGAGCACTGGGCGACCACTAAAATGTTTTTAATAGTTCAACAGCTTCTGTCACCTCTGAGGCAATTTCACAGATGTTTCCTTGTTACTAAGTTCTACCAGGTCGCAGATGTTTCCCCGTTACCAAGACCGACTAGGGGTGGCATAATGTTATTGACACAAATTGACAACACGAGGCCATGTCTACACTACTGCAGGTACAATTGCAATCACAGTTTGTGTGTTAAACAGGGATTTGTCACTGAAATTCAAAAACAGCATTCATTCTGTCTGGCAGAAAACATGCAAAATAACCACCATGTCATACGAAATATATTTTGCATGAAACACTATGATTGAAGAAAAATACTGGGCAGTCACTGAGAAATAAAGGGGGCTTGGTTGATTGGTAGGCCATAATGTCAATGAAATTAATGCAGTTCAGTTGTATCAACATTAGTGACCGTCACTCAGGGAAAGAATTTACAGTCACTTACATAACCTGGTTACTGGAAATCCATGTATAGAGCAAATGAGCAATCAGATTTCTCGTCTGCCTCTGACTTACGGCGCACAGATTTTAACAGTCCAGTGACAGTTGACGTTCCCAGACTTTTTTTGCTGACAGACAGCACAGTGAAAGAATATCTAGTGGACACTTTTCACATCACAAACTCTAAATTTTTGTTTTTAAATGTGTAACTGTGCATTTTTGACTTATAAAATCTAAACCTGGTAAGGACCTTTGCCTTCAATCTCAGTCACAGCAGCCAACAGCTGTTGCAGCAGAAAATATTACAAATAAATCAGTCAGATTTCTGATTGAAGCTTTAACAGGTCAAGTTTTAATGTGGAAAACATCACCATCTTTTCCACCCTACAGAGTGTGGTGCTTTATGTGTATACATTGTCATGTAGCTTGACTGTGTCAACCCGAAAAATAATTTCACCCCTGGGTGGTTTTGGTACTAATGATACAAGAAATCTAAAAATATATTGCTCTGTATGGTTTGTCACTTTTTTGTGACAAATCAATGTGGAGATACCAAGATGATGACAATGTTTTTCAAGAGATCTGATCGGACAATGATCAGCTGAATAACTGACTTGCACAGGCTTCCACTTACCTGTTGAAGACATTCTCACTGAAGGCATACTTCTCTAGCCTCCCAAGAGGAGTTAGGTTGTCTTGTCCTGCATCAAGGAAGGCTGTGATGCGAATGCCGTCACACTCTGAACCATAGTCATCAAATCCAACTTTGGGAGGAAGAGAAACAAAATTTTATACTCAGACAAACTAGGATAATGTTTGAGTATAATGCCTACAAAATCAAACCACTTAAACGACGATACTGACAGATCATTACGTATCACAGCAGTTACACTGCCACGTTGACAATAATGAGTCAAACTAAATGTCAATGTGGATAAAGCAGAAAGGCTCAAGTCTAACTGATTATTCCATTTAATGTTCCAACCACAAAGGTGCAGGTGGATCTAAATCCTGTTTCATCACCCCGGCTAATGCAGACAACAGGGACTGTGGTCTATATAACTGCTAAAAATAGCAGGACATAAAACCCTGAAATACTGTTGACAGCTTTAAATTTCACATGACTGAACTGGGTTGCCCAGACGATGACACTTAGGGACTCCCTTCTCCCTGGTGAAGGGAGAGAAAACTGTATGAAGGAAATAAATCCATCAATCCAGGTATTGTTTAATGTGTTTGTATGAAAAGTGAGATATCTGGTGTACTCACAGTCATCCAAATCGTCATGGCCATCTTCAAAGTATAAAGATAGACCTGCAAGGATAAGGGAATTAGAGGGGAGAATCTCTAGTGTCAAACATGTCATCAACATACCATCGCTGTCTCCATACACCACCACCTCCCACCCACAACAAAAGCTGACAATTATAAGAAGGGGCAAATTTTCCTTCAACAATACTGACATTAAATGTGGTCGTGTTTTTTCTGGTTAATTGCTCATCAAAACTTCATGTATTCACATGGCAATGTTGGTGTAGTGACATGTAAGAGGAAGAAATCAAAACAAGTCTGTAAATATCAATGAATACTCAGACAGCCATAAAGGAAAAACTTGCAACAACACAAAAGTATTGAATTACTTGATTTTTGTAAATATGAGATTCCTCCAGTCAATTACTTACAGGTACATCTCAATAAATTAGAATATCATCAAAAACTTAATTAATGTCAGTAATTTAATTCCAAAAAGTGAAACTCACATATTGTATAGACTCCTTACACACAGATTGATGTGTTTCAACCGTTTATTTCTTTTAATTTTGATGATTATGGTTTACAGCAAATGAAAACCCAAAATTCAACATCTCAGAAAATTAGATATTAGGGCACATCTACAAAAACCTCAGTGGGAAAGGTGTTGGATGCCACAAAATGAATGTGATTAAGTGTTAAGTATGTCACTAGTCATACTGGTATATATGGTATACACTCAGCTGCCAGTTTAATGTTCCCACAAATAAAACTAATACAAAGTAATACAATGTAAGGCTATTGTATGACAATACACTACCACTACCAACTGCAGCCCCCAAATTACCATGCAGTTGAATCAACACATCTCTATTATCAGCATAAAAATAGACATTATAAGCTTTGTATATGTAGGATTTATTGCAGGACTGCTGTATAAGACAACCTTATTTTCTGCTTGATGTACCAAATAAACTGAAAACTGTAGAGTATATCTCCATTTTCGCCACTCTCTGTTTGGTGTGTATATTTAGCACCTTTAACTCATTCATCCTTTCATTCTTCACTTTGTATATAGTAAATACTCAGTCACAATGCATACAGTATCCTGTTTTCAATTATTTACTGAACTTTATGCTACAGTTCCGTTGTGGAGTCACTTCCTTGCATGGGATCAATATGGTTTCTCTTATCTTATTTTAGCTACATTCATTTAGGTCAAATTTTTACTGAACTCTTTGCAATCTTTCCAGTAACATGTAGCCCTAACAAGGATTTCATCCAGAAACAAGGAAAAACAAACGGCGTGCAATTTGTTGTCTAAACTGAAACCCCAAACTCCAGAAAAATGTTTTTCTTTGCATCAATGTAAAGTAGTAGTAAGTAGTAACAACAAAGAAAGTAGTAACAAAATATCTGCATCTATCTCTAAGAACTGTCCTGCAAAAAGATCATGACACAACTACATGTATAAAAATAATTTTGCAAAAATAGTATCAGCACCTTTATTTACGAACATTTTCATTATTTTGGAAATAGTGTTCAGCACACTAAACGATGACGCAAATTTGAATTCTGTTTCTTACTGATGCATAATCTGAATTTCACATTGATAAATGAAAAAACAAAAGGCCAAACTACTTTGTTTTCACTGTGCTACATAGTATTTAGTATTACTGTCATGTAACTAAGATAAAAAGAAATGGCTCACAATTTTTGTGATTAAGAATATTAAAATGATTAACATATCAAAACAGTTATTGATTTATTTTGTGTTGATTGACTAATCAAATCATTGGTTAATCATTACAGCTCTAATATTTGTACATTTAAGAAATCGAAAACCACAAAGCAGAAGCTAACTGAGATTTATCCCAGATCAAATTCCAATCTAGTTAGTTGTTTGTAAGTACCCTTTAGTTTGATTTCCCATTAAATGCTGTTACATATAACGATCAGATAAGTGATAATATGATAATGATAAGTGTGAGATCTTCCGTAACATACCGAGACTAACTACAAGACTTTCTGTCATTTTATGTTTCCACTGTCACCCAGACCTGGATACAGGACAACGGCAGGTTAGGATAGCCAAAAGAAGAGCCCAGAAAAAAGTCCACAAGGAGAAGCATGTGGTGGGTCGGCTAAAGCCTGTGTTTACAGCTGGACAAGCAAGGGAATGTGCTCCAAATAAAAACAACTGCGATCTCACCAACATGCTTTAAATGCGTTTTTTTATGAGTGGAGTGAATATTATTTACCATTCTAACATTAATCTCAAATGGCATAATTGCAAATACCAACATCTCCCTTTTGTTGTGGTATAAAGGAGGATTTGGTCAGCTTATGGCTGAAAATGACTTTAGCAACTAGGCTAACACTAGCTAGGTCAACTAGCTAGCCTTTGCTATGACAACAGTTCGACAATAAACACGAATGAAAGTATGCGATAGTGTCCAACTACAGAGGACCCTGGTGATTTAAAAATAAACTGAATGTACTGAGTAGTTATAGGTTTAAATGTAGCCCCAAAGTCACCAATTTCAATAGCCCGGGGTAGCTTTCGTTAGCTACATAGCTAATTGTGCTAAGTTTGCTAACATGGCTTGTCCAGCCCTTTCGCTTGACTTGGCTCGCCGTAGCTAGCATTTCACCAGGGAATACCTTAAATGCTGTAAAATATGAGACGCTATTATAACTTTTATCAAGTCTGAACACTATAATAAGGTTTTTAAGCACAAACGCAGCGGCAAAGCACAGAAGGAAATACTATTTTAAAAGTCCCATTACCTGCCATCTTGAGTATCGGCTCGGCTCTGCGGGCTGCCGTCCCGGTATGGGCTGTCACCACCGCACAGCTGTCACTCAAACAAGGCAGCAAACTACTTCCTGAAAGTACTTCCTGATTCTGGCATTCACTGTTTCATTATATTTTGAACACCTAAACCGATGACCGTTTCCGATGTCGGGCACAAAGTTGACATAACTGGGAATAAATAACAGGTTGTGGGTTTTGTGTATCTCCGTACAAAATAAAAAAAGAAGAAGAAGAAGCGAGTAGTCACGTGACCGCACGGGGTAGTTCAAGATGGAGACGGAGCGACTTGGAGGCTTAGCTAGCTAGCTGTTTACAAAAATCACAATATGGCAAATACGACGGGATACTGGGCGGTTTAACGACAACAGTAACAGTTATTACCTACCCTGAGATGTGCATGTGGCAGCTTTTCACCACCGTGAAGTACAGTTGTTTGTAGTCAAGAGACCACCTGAAGGATATTAAAGAGAAGAAGCAGCCAGAAGAGAAAACTGTCAATGGTCTTAATCACAAACTCGTTTTGAGAGAGAGGAGATCGATATGGCGCTGAGAGAGCTAAAAGTTTGTCTCCTTGGGGTAAGTCAGCATCGATTATTATCTGAACGTAATTGAGACCAGTTCATATTTTACCTCTAATTGTACCTGTGGCATCAAATGAGTCATACTGCTCTTCCATCATTAGGCAGTATAGGTGACCATACTGATGAATAACATGAGCTAAATGTTTTCATGCATGTGAGGAAGAAGTTCACATTATAAATATTATATTTTCAAAATATAGTAATGTCAGTCAGAACAACATCACCCATCTATGTCTCAATGCGTCTAATCTATGTCTATATAACAACAGTATAAGCCTTCATTTACCTGTATCTCATTAATACATTCCCCATATAACATCCTCCCCTGTATCTGCTAATGTAAATAAAATTAAAATACTGCTGATGCAATTAATTCACATCAACTTTTTTGTTTGTTTTGTTTTTGCAATTGATTAAATCTGTTTATAATTCCAGCAAAAACTCCATACTTTCTCTTTTCATACCTTTTCACATTATAGTTTTTTATCCTTGTAAATTAATATGTTGAAGTTTTAGACTACTTATTGGACCAAAAACAGGACATTGTGAAATGTGTGCTGGATATTTTTGCACAAATATTTGGCTAAATGGTTAACTGATTATTGAAAAATAATGATAGATTAATAGATAATAACAATAATTTAGTTGCAGCCCTAATTCTAAGACAGTATAAAAACATTACAGCTACCATGTTATGTTTTTTGTAGTTATGGCACCATTACAGCTGGTGTAGCTGAACAGAGATAATGCCGACAGCTATTAGTCACTGAATGTACTGTAATGGTGTCTATGAAATCATTGTGCTTTCCATCACATCCATTTTAGGGCTAGAAAATGGTTGCTTATTATGGGGCCCCACAGATTTATGAAGGCATAGATACACCTCTTTTGGGCAAAATGATAGGTCAAAACATGATTTAGCATGAATACTGAGGTTCCATAGCAATGCTCACCCATTACTTGGCACATTTCATTGTGCATTGTTTGCTATTCATGCAAGTCTAGAAGTCTATAGTCTGCTTATAGCAGTATAAGACATAATTTTACTACAACCAGTCCATAATACTGTACATTTCTGAGCATCAGCACATCATCTCTCTCTCTAGCTGATTCATTCTTAACCAAGCCAAAAGCTCCAGCATTCCTTTCGTTCTAACTTCTCCGATGCAACATTTGACCTGTTTTATCTTTCATTTTATTGGATATAGAAGAACGTATTTTGGCTGCTTATTGAACTTAAAAAATCTGACAGAAAAATCCACCATATTAATACATTCCTGACATAATATCCTAACATGTTATTTTCTCCATCATCTACTAATATGATTAAAGTGGAGCTGAAGAAATTGGCATTTATGAAAAATAAATGCCAAACATTTTGTTGTTCCTGCTTCTCAAATGAGAAAATTTGTTGATTTATATCATTGGTAATTAAATAAACTTAGTTTTGATTATTTGTTGAACTTTGGGCTCTAGTGCCATTTTTCACAAGTTTTGACATTTTATAGACCAAACAATTAATCAAATTACAGAAGTGGTCTTTGCTGGCCTTGGTATTTTAAAAATAAGTCATCGGAACAACATTTCTGAATTGTCTTTAGCATCCCATTAATAGTCTATAAGTGGCATCCTCAATCTTTCCTTGTTCTTCACCAACTAATAACATGTTAAAAATCAATATAAATTTACAGTGCATTGTTTAATTATCATTAAGTTCCAGGCTGAAAATGGGAACAGGAAGAAAGACAAAGCCACAAAAAAGCAATAAAGTCCAGGCATTTATCCAGAGAATGTCTTTTTATAGTTGTGATTATATTTCTAGTAATGGTTTCTCACTGTGTTTACAAAGCATCATCTTTATTTTGTCTCTGCAGGACACTGGCGTTGGGAAGTCGAGTATTGTTTGGAGATTTGTGGAGGACAGCTTTGACCCAAACATCAACCCAACAATTGGGTAAGTTCGTACTGTTTCCCATGCTAGATAATTATGTTTATTCTAAGTCTCATTTATTGAGTTTATACTTTTTTATACTGATTATAATACAGTGAGTTAGTCTCTGTCAGTTACTTTATGGATTAACTAATTCCAGTTTGAGCTGAAAAAATAGTAGATTAATGGCTTGACAAATAATTAATCTGCAGCTATTTTGATAATTGAATGTGTTTTAAATCAGCAAACAAATTTTCTGTTTTGATCTGTTATTAGATTTCTGATAATTAGTCTTTTTGTTAATTCATTAATTAAAAAAATACACAGATTTGTCTTGCTGTTTCCCTTCCATGAACCCAAAAATGTGTTTGCTTTTCTTTGTTTCATAACTTTATAAATTAAATATAAATATAAAATAAGCTGCAATACATTTCTGTGGCTATAGGTAAATGTTTTTTCTATTGTATTTTCAACTTGTGACCGGCATTTGTCATTCACTGATCAGTCAGTGATGGAGTATGGTCCTGCTGATCTGTGTCTACATAGGTCCGCCAATAAAAAACAGGAAATTGTGGTAAATTACACACAACTTTGCCATTACACTGAGAAACTAAGCTTTATTTTTAGATATGATATATGCAAAGAACACTGGCAGATATGTTCTAATTTTGTAACTGAATATAAATGTCGATGTTGTCTGCCCTTAGAAACACAGTATCTGTTTGAGTCATTGTCGTTTGAGTCATCATTAGTCTTATTTAATGTTTTATATTAAAGCTGTTGTTGCATAATAAAGCTGGCACACAAAACACGACATCTTAAATCAACTGATGATCTAGATAAAGATGTTTTTCCTCCAGCTCTGACTCTTACAGTGAAACATTAATAGCTCTTTAAGTTCTCTATTTGTTTGTGCTTTGTACAGTGAAAGCAAATTAATAGTGATGTAGTTTCATATGGCATATTAATAATGAAGCCATTTCTCTTCACCAGGGCATCGTTTATGACCAAGACAGTGCAATACCAAAATGAACTACACAAGTTCCTCATCTGGGACACGGCAGGACAGGAGCGGGTTAGTAATCTCCACTGGGCTCCGGATTTTGTTTTTTAATTGACTGGTGGGTAATAAACCCGAGCAGGACTAACTCGTGTTTTGGCACAGGCAACAGTGCACACTTTCATATTATATCAGTCTGGCTTATTCCTAAATCTACTCATGCAGTTTTAAAGGAAGTGAGAAAGCTATTACGTTTACATGTGCACAAACCACTCCCTTAATCAGCCTGAGGCAACATGACTAGTGCAGTTATCCTGTATTTGTGATAGGGGGCAACATTTACCTTGCTATAGGTACAAAGCTGATCCTTAACCAATATCCTATTTATACCAAACCCCAGAGAGCAGACAGTTGTATCATAAGGAACTGCTTTCTCTGTTGACTCACTACATTTCTACATTTCCCTACATTTCTCTGCATTAGCTTTCCACATGACTTCCCTTTTTCCGTCCATGGCCTTCTCTTTTTCTCATGAACAATCCGCTGTCGTAGTGGTTTTTCCCTGCTGCTTTCCTCTCTCTCCAGAGAGGCGAGATAAGGATGCTACTCATCTTTTGTCCTCACACCAGTGTGTTTAAGATAAGATGAGCAGATATAACCCAAGCTGTCTCAGGCCACTGGCGTGTGCTGCTACTGTGTCTTATCTGAGAGTCACTGCCACTCCACATCAGAATATCCTCTTTTCTGTGTGTTGTCTTTCCATTCAGTGACTTTTATTCCTTTGTTTTCTTGGCAATAATCTATTTTTTGTAGTTGTTTCAGATTCATTTCCATTTTTCTGCACCTTTTTGTTCCCACATTTTCCTTTTCACTCCTGTGTGGCCTCTCTGTCTCCCGAGCGGTTTACATCTGTGTGTGAAAAAGTAGCAACATTCCATTGGTAGGTTTTGCATGTCTCTGCATGTGTTTTATACAAAGCTGCTGTGGTATTTTGAAGCCTTTCATGGCTTGTTTTCTAACCTCTGTGAAGCTTTGGCCTATCAAAGTCTGTTGAGTTGAAAAAGGGGAACACAAATCCAGCCAATTCACATGGATGGAACAAGAGACCGGGGCAGAAGGAAAGGCTCTGTGATTTCCACACTCCACAATCCATATCTTGAGACCAGATGAGGCCATATGAGTACATCGGAGCCCAGCTGTCAACAGCCGATCCAGACCCTCCCCCCTGTGACTGCTCCTTCTCACTGAAAACAAGCAAAGGGAACCTTGCATCCTACTGAAATAGGAGGATTCCTTTCATTATGCACCCAAGTTGTGGTTTCAGCAATTAATCAGCACTCGTGGGGCATCGCTGGGGCTGTTTTCTCGGCTGCTGTGTGGCCAGACGTCTGGCCTCGCTGTGATTGCTTTGGGTTAGGGCACAGATAGACCACACAGGACTGGCGGCCCAACACTGGCCAATGAAAGACAGTGCTCTCCTCAGTGCCTCTGCCAAATATCCCAAGTTGGATTCTCGTTGGTGGACCTGGGGCCAGTAACAACTATAATTATGTGGAATGTGTGCTTTCCTGAGGTAACAGTGTCACTCCAAGATGGATAGTTTATTCCATCATATTGTAAAGGAAAATAGAATTGGCAAGAAGGCACGATCATTCCAAGTGAAGGTCTTTTTGAGAGATGGGTTATTTCTTTTAAAATAAATACCATTAGTTAATACATGACACATGGTTTTATTAGCCTGTTAAAAGCCCCAGTCCAGCGAATATTGCAAGAAGGCATAAAATGAAGATTCGGAGTGGTAGATGGAAAAGAATCTTTGTCGGCCTTTTAAATCTGGAAATACACCCAGCTACGAGTCCACAAAAACTAATGCAGTCTAGTAGTCAGTTTTAAGACAAATCCTGTCTTCTTGAAGGTTCTGATGTTCAGTTTTTGTTGAAACTGTTTTAGAGGTGTCGATTCAACTTTATAATATGATGATGATGTTTTTGAACTGTAATGGTTTGTATTATTTTGTCCACCCTATTTATGTCTGTGAGAATTGGTTAGAATTCTAGTAACAGTAACAGCCTTCAAAACATCTTTAATCTTCACTATGATAAATTAATACAAATTTCAGCACACTCGCACACACTATGATCTTGTTCAGATTTTCCTTTAACAATTCTTCGCAATTTTCCTGCTCTAGCTCAACACCCTGTAGACGGATGAACATACAGCTGTGCATGGGATTATCTATGACTATTGATTAGTTTACAGATTTAATTATTTCCAGCAGCAGTAAATGCAGCAGACTAATGACCTTTTACTTCACTTTTGTATTAGAAATTAACTGGTGGTGAAAGACACATCCTCAATAATAATACTCTATTATAAGTAGAAGCCACACTTTCAAAACCTTATCTAAGTAAAAGTAAATTTTTAGGCAAAACTAAGAACATAATACTTGAGTAAATGTACTTTATTGTCCATCGTCATTATCATTCATCATCACTAAATGGAATAAAGGAATAAGACTTTTTTTTCTTTTGTTGTGTTTTAGTTATCGTAAAATATTATACCAGTGGAGTAATTGTCGAAGTTAGCATCCACGAGGAATTACTTTACAAGAAAAATGCCAAACTTGGCAAAAAAAAGAATAACCTCCAGCCTCCCAGCTATGCATTTAAAAATTGTGCACATGTTGTTTTGATCATGCAGGACTTTGATGCACTGAGTTGAGATCAAATGAAGGGTCTTCCATAAATATCAAAACGCTAAAAGCTTTTGACACGTTCTGCTCATCTTTCTCTTGATAGCTCCCACATGTGAGGTCTTGGTGGAAAGACTCACCATACTTCCATTTTCTATGAACCCCCTTGGCTTATAGGCTCAGAACACGAGACCTGGTGTCTTTTTTGCTTATTTTTTACTTTGTTTTGAGTTTGTTGCAGTTGGTCCTGTTGAGTTAAAAGAAACCCACAGTAATCACTCTACTTCTGTAGTGGATTAGCCTCAGTCTATAGCAAGCTTGGATACTGTTGATCTTAGAGGTGTGAAAATATACTGTGTAATAGTGCAATTATACTGAAATGTTATTTTTAGCACTGTTTCCATAAGCAAAAGTGAGAAATTAGAGGAAAATCAAGGTAAACAGTATTGAAAGATGAGTTGTGATTGATGGTCTTTGAATAACATCTTTTAAATACTTAGTATGATCTTATTCAGCTTGATGTGGTTTTTAGGCTGTCAGTAGATTATGCAGTTTAGATTAGACAAAGATTAATTTCATTGAGGGACTTTAGCCACACAAGCTTCTTCCCTGTACAACTGCAGGCATCCATTTTACTTTACTTTACTTTAAGAATTGCTACAGGACATTACTCATCACTGTTTACTATCTCTTTCTCCCCATAGTTTCGTGCTCTGGCACCGATGTACTACAGAGGTTCGGCAGCAGCCATCATTGTTTATGACATCACAAAAGAGGTATTTCTTTCTTTTTCTCCTCAGCTACTGATTTACTAAGTACTAGTTACTCCTACTAGTTACTGTGTGGTCACATTGTTTAGTCCTATGCCTTTACTGATTTGTGTAATTAATTTGTACATTAAAAGAATAGTTTGACGTTTCGGGAAGTGTGCTTATTCATTTCCTTAGATGAGGAGCTTGATACCCCTCTCACATGTGTGTGGTAAATAATGACAATGACATACTTTATTGATCCCTTGTAATACATAGTTAATTAAACAAACAAGATGTAATGTATTAAAGAAAGAGCTACAGAGGGATTGATACATTTGGATAGAGCCAGGCTAGCTGTTTCCACCTGTTTTTTAAGTATTTATGCTAAGCTAAGCTAACAGCCACCAGTTACAGCTTCATATATTTTTACCATAAAGACATGCAAGTGGTAATCCTCTCATTTAACTCTCCACAAGAAAGTGGATTTCCCAAAACTGTTCATTAAAAGGTTACCTTGAGATACGATGCCCTGTTGTGGCATGATGTGCCTGTTGTTTAATTCAATAAAACATGCTGTTAACTTCTTATTGTTAAATCAGGAATCCTTCCAAACACTGAAGAACTGGGTAAAGGAGCTACGCCAGCACGGGCCTCCTAATATAGTGGTCGCCATCGCTGGCAACAAATGTGACTTGTCAGATGCCAGGTGAACAGTGCTCATGTGCAGTATGACAATGTCAACTCAATGGCATCTTTAAAGTAAAGATGGAACTTTTAGATTGTGGAATTAACTAGAAAAAAGTTTAAGTATTATTATTATTATTATTACATAAAAATATTCTGGTTGACATTAAAATAAATCTTGGCTGCTATTGGAATATACAGACTTTATTACTGATATCAATTAAGAAAGTGGAAAATACTGTAATCCACATAATAGCTGTAAAAATATATTTTTCCTGGTTATTGGTCACGTATGCATATTGACATATCTCTTGTATTTGCAGAGAAGTGCAAGAAAAGGATGCCAAGGACTATGCTGACTCCATCCATGCCATCTTTGTAGAAACCAGCGCTAAGAATGCCATTAATATCAACGAGGTGTTTATAGAGATAAGTGAGTGTGTATTTTTGAGCATTTGGTGTCTTTGGCCTACACATCCTTAAGTTCTTATTGTACTGTGACAAGTTAAGCATTTCACATCATTAATATACTATAATTAATGATGATTAATTATATTATAATGATTTGATTTCTGTTTGTTTACATTCATAATTGTATAGAGCAGTAATTCTCAAACTGTGCAACTCATTTCACAGTACAACCACAAGTCAAGCATTCTTTAGTCTTAATATGGACTGTTTTGAGCACACTTTCTCATATCTTAATCGAGATTTCCTTTCAACTCTGTGCCCTGTAACTATTTGGTCGCTGGAGCACCACTCACTATACTTCTGTCACTTTTCCCTTGTGAACACATTAGATACTAAAAACGTGCTTAAAACCATTGTTTTGTGTAGAATATAGACACAACTACAGTTTTAGCGTATATTACTGGTCAGCAGTGCTACCATGAAATATGATGTAGTTTCGCAACCAAAGCCCCATTGAGTACTAACATTAAAAAAATGTGAGAATTGAGCTGTTGAAAGAGAAAAGGTCGTCTCAATGCTGGAGATCCATGCTAATGTGTCTGTGTCTCTTCACAGGTAAGCGTATCCCTGTCGCAGACGCAGCAGGAGGGACTTCAGGAAAAGCTTTCAAACTGGGACGTCAGGCCTCAGAGTCACGCAGGACGTGCTGCTGATGATGCCGGTGACTGTCCCCACATGACCTTTGACCTGACCTTTGCCAACCCTCTTGACTTACAGGTGTAGAGCCTACAGCTCTACACACTCTCCAACACCCGGTACAGAAGTATCACTCTGACAATTGTAGCAAATGCATTTTTTTGGCACTCAGCAACAGCATTTCATTATGTATTGTCTGAAAAATGCTGACAGAAGAAATACTTTAGTACTTTACATTAACACTTGCATACATGTGTCAGTGAAAAAGACCTTTACGTGCAATTTTTCTGGCTTCTGTAATGCTCTTCAGTCTCTGTCTGGTGTATATTAGCCTAAGGTTTATCACACATACTTGCAACTACAAATTTATGCATTAATAGGTCATACTTTGTCAAATTTGTACAAATATATTACATTTCAACCAAAACATTAATGAAAATGTTTAAACCAAAATATTTAGATAGTACTTGAGTTATTGCCTTTGGTTTTTTGGGAGATCTTTCCCCAAAAATGAACACTCCTTGAGGAATCCATCTTTATAGTTAATGTGTATAATCTCTAATTTATCATAAGATTTTGAAGAAGAAAACTAGAGATTTTCTTGGTCATCAGTGTTTCTACCAATTCCTCATCTTTGTCTTTGCTTGAAGGACATTTGGACAGTGCTGGTTGTCAACATGAAAATGAAGAACGGTTGTGAACACTAGGATTAGACTTCATTGTGTGATTACTGTTTTCATTGAGACAAAATACCAAATGGGTGTTTTGATGTAAACCACAATCACACAGTTAAATACAGTATGCAGAAATGAAAGGTGTGTGGGAGGCTACTTCCTTTACACTAAAGGAATAGTTCAGCATTTTGGGATATATACTTATTTGTGTTCTTGCCAATAGCAAGAAGAGGAGACTGATACCTCTCTCATATCTGTACAGTAAATTGGAGCTGGAGCTGAAAACTTTTGATTATAGTAGCATAATTCATGTGCAACAACAACACAGCCAGGCTACCTGTTTCTACCCTGTTTCCAGTTTTTATGCTAAGCTAAGCTAACCAGCTGCTGGCTCTTGCTTTATATTTAATAAACACATATGAAAATGGTTTCTCAACTAACTCGCCATGAGAAAGCAAATAAGCACATGTCCCAAACTGTTGTTGAATTGAATTTTTTTATTGACAGTTGATAAGAATGAAGATAAAATTACTGGAAAATCTCATCTCTGTGATGAGATTAACCCGGCAGGTTACATCTCTCGTGCTTTAATCAGGCCTGAAAATGCTGACTGTGTCGGTCTTGAAGCTGATTGTATGATAACAGTTGCAGCTGTTTGGATCTTATCCACATTTCCATTTGTAATTGCTAAAGAACTATAAACAGAATTTTGTAAATTTAGTATCCCATAGTACACAGAGTATCCTGACATTTTTTCCCAGAATTTTACTTGAGCTTTATTTTTCTCTAATCTCATTTTAACTGTTTACTAGTGAGCTCGTCTGTCTTCAATTCTGTCTGCTACTTAAAAACTGTTGCAACTGGGGCTGATTTTAAGTGAGGTTTTGCCAAAATCTTTAATTGTTCCATAAACATTTTTCATCCGTCGTTTTTTCCCCCATAATCACCACTGGCTCACACTTCCAATGTTTGTTTGTTTTTTTACTACCTGGACTCAGATGAAAACAATGAGATCTGGAAATTAGGCTGCATTCAGACAAAACTAAAAATTTAAAGCTTACATGTCCCTTTAGCAGAAGGTTATAGGTGGAGAATCTGATGTGGCACTGTGTCGACATGCTGACCCCTTAATGAACCTTCATTCTGCTTTGAATTAGTGCATTTGCTTTGTTACAACATTTTCCTTTCTCTCGCTTCTTCAGCCTTGTTCCTGTAGTTTGTTCTTGTAGAGGCAGCTTTCCATTATGGTACAGTGTATTACAGCTTTCACAAAGCTCTGTCATCCCCTCGTATATTGCAAAACAAAATGTGATCTTATGCTATATTACAGTAGTTTTGTTTACCTCTTGAATTGACTATATTGAACTTCAGTAGCACAATGGCCGATGAGCCTAAACTGACTTATAAATTATGTGTAATTTCAGGCTTGTATCTCATGAGTCCTCTTAGCCTCTTTTCAAAGTTGCCAAAAAATACAGATGTGAACTGAATCATACTGCACCTCTACAGTTATAAATATAATGTGTGATTTTCTGTCAGCACGATTAAGCCAGCAACTTTATTTGCCTTTAAGCATGTTAAGTGTGGCTGTTACTGATTAGTTGTGTTGCTGTCTATTTTTCTGGATTTTTCCTATGGAGTGCAATAGTTGTTGTTACAACACATGTAAAATGTGACTTAATCCAAGGAGTCAGTTACAGAGTAGAGCACACACTCACACACGCAAAAAATGTGATCTCTTTCTTTCAGCCTCCAGCAGATGATGATTTATATTGTTCTCTTTTCACGCTGATCAGATGACAGTGTTGCTCATACATAGTTGATCAAATGAGCACTTTGATTGGGCCAACCAAATATCATTAAAAGCAGAGTGGCATACTAGGTCAAAACCCTAATTCCCTCCGCTGTCTTTGATAATTTACACATCACTAAGTCATCATATTAACTCCTGCTAGTATCTACTAAACCTTCAACAATTATATTAAAAAGGGAATCGCTCTGATACTTCCTGTAAAAAGGTCTGACTTTCTTAATGTCCCATGATGTTATTTTAGGCTTTGACTGTTTGCTCCGTTCCCATTGCTACAATGAACATGGTGCCAAATAATGTCAAAGCCATTTTACTATACACCATGCATAATTAACCATTTTTATTGTTGATGTAATATAATGATGAATGAAGTACTAATCACATGAAATGCTTAAAATATATTTGAAGTTTAACAATGGTGACACATGTTTTCCCTTTTTTGGATACAGGAGGCATCAATAGTTTGTGTCAGTTTTACATTGAAAAATACTAATAGTCTTGGGCTGGCCCTAGGAATGTGATTAATCTGTATTATGTTTATTTTTCAGTGTAGATATAGTCAATACCATCAAATTGCACACAAATGAATGAATATATTCTATATTCTAAGGCGGTTTATTGACCACAATAGACTTGTACTGTTTGCAGTAATACCGCCATCACTGTAGTTACCATATTTAGCTTTTTACTACAGTTCATATTGATTGTAACAAAATGCCTGAAAACACTTGTTTGCAGTGTATTTCCAAATATGTAAAAAAGGGAATTGTCCATTGTTTATGAATAAAAAATATGACACAAATCCCTCTCTCTCCCTCCTCTAGTCCTTCATGCCTGTGTGTGTCAATGGGAAGTTTCTCACTCCCTTGTTTTAGACCTAATAGAGATGTGTGCACTAACGTGTTCCATAGGGACACAGTGTCAGTGTTGTTACAGTGAGGTTGTGCTGCTCATTTGGCAGCTGGCTATATATGTGTGTAAATATGATACTTGAGATGTATGTTTGACTGGCAGAGGGCTTTTCACTGCACTTAGTGCTGAGAAAGCACTACACAACAACCCCTAGTCCCCTACTAAACCCCAGTACGGTTTTATATACAGTATACACATTGTGTGTGTTTTGTGTATATATGTAATATTATCCAGCTGTTAAATTAATTTAAAAAAGTGTCTGTCTGTCTTTGGCAGGTGACAAATTTATTAAAGGTACACACGCATTTGCACAGTTGCAGTTACTGTCCACGACGATGCCACTGAGACAACATGGGAGTGGTTCGTAATGTCCTATTTTGTGCTATTGTCATGTTATCGTTTTAACCTGTCAAACACCGGTGTACGGTAACTAATGACATTAATCATAGCTGTTAGGTGTTCAGGTGTGTCAGGGCCCTCTTTTTATTCATACTGGCTCGTTGATGCCTTTAATTGAAATGGAGCCATTATTGATGTTAGGACTTCGGCTACACCTGTGTTTGCTTTATTATAGAAACTCAAAATGCTCATGGTGAGAAGATTCACAATGCACCGCTGTATCCCACGGCTTTGTTTCCCTTTTCCTTTTTTCTGCACTTGTAAACTCACTCTTATCAAATATATGGCATACAGAGAAAAATCAACCACTCAGGAATTACAAGCCATATGAACAATTAAATAAAATAAAGGATTGGCAATTTTATGACATTTGGATTAATATAAGAACAAATTGGAGAAATGCATTATTTGACCTCCTTGATTAAAACCACAAAAGGGGAATCTCGCAATATGTCTACAATAATAGGCACAATTAATATGAATATTATCCCACAATAAAAAAAACAACTAAGGACCTGTTTGAATGATACATCATTTTGTTATCACACAACTTTTCCATGCAAAGTTGTCCCCAGCCCTTTAGAAATAAAATTTATATTCCTTTTCTGTTCAATTCACTTTGAATGTAAGTGATGACTTGCACATTTCACAGTTTATCAGAAGAAAATGCTTCAGCAACCTATGTTCTGAATTCCCTGTTTTTACTATTACTCATCCACTAAAAAACAGTGTCCTGGGAAAAAGGAAATCTCTTTCTGAAAAGAATGGAAAAGGTAATTTCACAACTGAACTATTGTCATGTGAACTGAAACTTTTCATATGTGATGCTGTGATTTCAAATCTGAACCAGAGGTTCACATTTGGCAGTGAAAAAAAATCATCTCATTAAAAACCATGTAACCCCCCACGACCTCCATGAGAAGGTACGTCAATTTGGAAGAAAACTGTTTCAGTTTGCATGTGACAGTTTGAACTGGCCCTTTAAATAAAGGATCTGAATAACTGGAGTGACTGGTGCTGAGCTATTTGTGCCAAAAATATAATTTACACACTGGAGTTTTATGAAAACTGAAGTAGGGGCCCCAGCGGCCTTCGGTGCATCACCCCGTACCCCCCTCCCCCCACATCCACCCCCGTCCACCCCCTGGCCGGGCGGCTCTGCAGAGGCAGTGACGTCACCGGGCTGTCTCTCACTCCCTTCCTGCTGCATCACAACAGCCGCTAGCAGCTCGAGTAGCACCAGTGACCGGGAGGACAGGATATCCAGCGCTATTTCACTGAGGAAATAACTCTGTAGACAGTGCAGCGCTCAGCAACATCCTAACACGGGGGTGACCGACAGGAACTGACTGCAGTGAGACAACCCCGCTCCAGCTGTTGGGATATGGCCAGGCCGGAACAGGTTCTGCTCTTGGAGCCTCAGCACGAACTGAAATTCAGAGGTAGGAGAGGGGAGGGCCCGGCTTTGGACGGGAGGGGGGGGAGCCACCTCTGCCAGCAGTGTTAGGAGTAGGGCAGGCAGGGCAATGTTACGTTAACCAAACCTGGAGAATCTGCGGCACACATTTGACAATATTAGCTTCGTCTGAAAAGAAAACGAGTGCTCTGACAGGACGGCAGGTCAACTGACAGCTAGCTAGCTGGGCAGCTAGCTGGATTAGCTTCCAACGGCTAAGCTAGCCAGGCCCTGTTACACATTTATGCTGCAGCCTCGAAACAGTGCAAGACACGAAAGGCATGTCCACTGGAAAATAGCAATCATAATAAACATGTTAGAACACATGTGCCTTATAAATTCCCAATATTTTATTACTCAGAAGCTGCAACATCCTTTGCAGGTCTGGCTAGCTAACATTAGCCCTCTCTCTCATTGGCTGTCTCGCTCTGCTGGCCAGCCAGCTGTCATTTAATAACTTGACAGCTCACTGAGAGCATGATAACTCTGTAACTCCATGTTACTTCCATCTGTTTTAGCTGCAGGTCATCAACGTGCCCACCATCCTTATCACTGGGGTTTTACCATCACTGATAATTATTTTAGTGAAACTCGTTATTTGGCTGCAAGATGTCACGTTGCTTTAGGCCCAAGTAATGTTACATAAACGTGAAGGGTACTGTTGTAAACATTTTGCAACAGATTACAGACATCCTGACACAATTTGAAATATTACACATTTTATTTAGGAGTAAGAAGCTAAATTGTTTTATTGTAATCATGGTTTTAATAAGGAACAGCCACAAACCATAGTAAAAACTCTGCGGTTTGGAGACATCACTAGTGCTACCAATAACCATTATTATTTATTAATTTAAGGAGTCTATTATTTGTTTGGTCAATTTATTAGTTGATTGTTTATAAAATGTTGAGAATTGTAAAAAAACAAAACAAAAAAACTTAAGTTACAATTTCATTTTTGTTTTGTCTTGTTTGTTTTTGAAACAAACAAGAAAATCAAAGAAAATCAGCATCACATCTTCAAATCTGACAACCCAAAATCTACCGGCCAGTTGTTGCAGCTCTAGCAAGCACTTACTTTTATCTCTCAGCACTTGTACTGTAACACTGAACATGCTTTTTTTATTTGTTTAAAAATGATACACTCCAAGCTTTGGATCCACTGTTGTTTTGGATAAATATGTCTGCCCAAAAATATAAAGCAGTGGGGGAATCAGGTGTATGTTTTGGTTTTGGTAGGGCTGGGTGATTGAAATATGGTTTCAATCTGAGACTAACTGATATCAGGGCCAGAATAGATATCAATAAATTAGATTGTTTAAAGCAACTAATGTACTATTGTGTAAGGGAGGGAATTATAGGCTACTTTTGAATATGTTAATTACCACCAAATAAGCTGGTAAACAGGAGGCGTTTCTATTTTATTTTTATGTAATTACGTGTCACATGCAAGACAGTTTAACATGGTAAATAAATAACAAACGCAGATTAATTTATGTGAGTTCTCTAAACAAAAGCGGTGATCACTACGCATGCACACAATAGTAGAAGAGATGCATGCAGGGATGTAATGTGTAGAGCTGTCACAATTAGTCGATTAATCCATTTGTTGATTGACAGAAAAAATAATCTTCAACAAGTTTTTGTTTTTTTCTCTATTATCCTATTTTTTATAGGTAATTGTGAGGAACGTTTCTAGGAAATTAACTATAAAATACTAAATATGCTATATAGACATATTTAAAGTGTCAAATCAGATGTGTGAGTGTTAATGAGACAAAAGGAACTTTGTGTGTTACTCAATATACCAGACCACAAATCACATGCCTATTCTCATGCCCGAAGTAATATGTAGGCACGTAGAGTGAAACTTCAGGAAAAAGAAAAGATCTGTTAGTAGCAACTTGTTAGGCTTTAGCTCAGACCATCTGTGGAACAAACGCTCTGAAATGTTACGCACTGGACTTTTTCATTTTCTTCTTCGTCATGGGTATTATTAACAAATCTTTCCCAAAAACCTACCAGCTCCTCACTTTTTATCTGCCATTTATAAAATCCAACCTTGAAAGTTGACAGCTTCAAATATCAGCTCTTCATAATAGTTTTTTACTACAATTTGTGGTTTTTGTGAGTTGGACTATGTCCTGGGAAACTTTCAGGAAGTAGTAGATCAGGTGTACAGTAGTTGGTGGAGTGAGTCCCTTTCATTAAAAGCCTTTAGATGTTAAGCCAAATTTGTGAGGGTCTGAATTTCCTCTCTGTTTTTGCTCAGCGGAGAAGGGAAGTGTCAGTTGCTTTGGATGTTTGCTGAGCTGAAACTTTATCTTCAATCTGGTGTATGTGCTAATTCTGAAATTGCTCCATGTTTTCATGCAGACTCAGTGTACTTCTGCACACGGAAAACTTTATCCTCATCAAAATAGCTGCTGTAGTGTCCTAATTTGCTATTTCATTATAAAACTATACTTGATTAGAAAATGTAGCCTCACTGAGCTGTGGGGTTAAAATTAAAGTTAAAATGTTTTCTGGTTAACTGGTAGCCAGTTAACAAATTCTAGATTCACTTTCATCACATTCATTCATTCATTCATTCATTCATTTATTTGAGAAGCACTTGATTTAGCTGCATATTGCCTCAAGATGCACACACCTTTTTAAGTAAAATGTGTGGTATTGGTATAGAGTTTGGGAAGTTGTACATTCATTCATTCATCAGTGATTCTGTCTTGACTATGATTTGGCTCCGCTCTCACTGGAAGTACTGGAAAATCACAGCCACTTAGTTATCTGGATACATTTTTCTGTGTATCTTCTGGAGTGGATGAAAAACAAGTTGCCAGCATTAACAGGAATAAATAAATGGCACTGTGGTTTTGTGAGGGAGCACTTAAATAATACAGAGATTGAGATATATTGAAAATAATCTTGAGACTGGTGAGGATGCACACACTTTAATATGTACCTTGTACTGACAATGTTAAAGATTTTTGGCTTAATTGGATGAATTTTACTTTTCTGTTAATATCATTGCCAGTAAAGTGAAAAGAAACAACACAGTGAAATTTCAATCACTTATTTCATCATTTTGGGATGAATCAATTTTCTGTGTCTGTTTCTTTGTCTTTGTACTGAATTTGAGTCAGTGTTTCCCCTGGAAAATCTTTCAGGCACGGTGGCAAGAGAATGATAGAAGTTTAAAGTTTCTGGTTATTTATTTCTCTCACAACACAAGACTTTTTGTTGGTAATTTCTATGTAAAGATGTCAAATGGAGCGCTCTGGTAGCCGAATGGTTACGGTGCATGCCACATAACTGCAGTGTAACAGTCAGGCTGGAGACTTTTGCTGCAGGTCATAACCACTCTCTTCTTCCATATTTCCTCTCTGCCTCCTTAATTGCAGTATCAGATAAAACAAAAAACCTTTTAAAAAAGTATAACAAGGAGAACATTAATAAGATGTATTTATTGCACACAAATAACTGTCAAAGCTACCAGTAAACAATATTTGTCAGATAATAAAACTACAATAAACTCTCAAGGTGGTGCAAACTGCAGTCTGAACTGGGTGCCAGCGTGGGTCCACTGGGTCACCTGTAGCTTGACCTTTGACCTTTGATCCACAGTCTGTATACCTGCATCACTGATACTACGCTCTGTGATGATTACTTAGTGATCGATTATGTTAAACTATTATAATGACACTGATTACTGACACATCGTAATGTTGGTGTAACGTGTTGAAAGTGCAGACATGAGACAAATAGAGTAGCTGTGCAGTTTCATGAGAAAATATTACATATCACAAACTAACTTGCAGAAGCCTGGGTGAAGAATCTTTGAGGATAATGCCTTGTTTCCATAAATGTTGGTGTACATATGTAAAAAGTTAAAAGCTGTATTCTCAGGACACTTTGAAAGAATCCTCACTTTTATGCCTAAAATGTTTGCACAGTAATGTAGATCTGGTGCTGCGCTTATTGACGGCCTTTATTGACAAAACAACCATCTGACTGAATTTAATCTGTTTAGGGTGAGGGGTTAAGAATGGGTCATCATCTTTCTTTGTTTTTTAACTGATAATGTAGCGCTGCATTGTCAAAGGGTAAGTCACTTAACCTTCGCTCACCTTTTAGAATTGGCCCGGTGTTATTTTGCTTTGGCTTTTGTTGTAAATGTACCCTGCATTATTGACAAATCTGTGCAGCTTAATGCATCTGGCCTTGTGAGAGCCTCAGAGAGATGTGGTCTGCATTAACAATGATGGCTGTAATTACCTGAAACCAAACTGCATCAGTCACTCTCTTTATAGCAGTGCTGTAGGACGAGTGCAGAACAGCCTGTGACTGATTGATACTTGTTTTTCTTAATCATGAGGACAGAGTAGACATCAGTAGTCGACATCTATCTGGAGTAATGCTGGAAGAAAAATGTCCTAGTTTGCCTAGATCATATGTTTACAGTAGTCCAGATCTCATAAAGTTGTGTTACTGAGACACAAAGTGAAGTTTGAAACAGATTTGACTTACTTATTTTTATTATTGGTTATTTTGAGGACAACTTCAAGTCAAACATATTAAGACCGGCATTAGTTGAATTGGCAGTAAAACCCTGTTTATCCAAATGCTGGGTCAAATAAAGAAAATATGTGGCAAAAAGTCCAAATTGTGGGTAGTAGATTGAATTTTATTAAAACTGAAGTCACAACCAGTTAGACTTTGATAGACCACATTTATTGTTTTACCATGTTTAATAAGCTTTACTCATTGGGATTTCAGTCAGCTTCTTTATTTCAACATTCCTGTTGTTTAAAAAGCTCTGAGTAATCTCTCTACGACTTTATATTTAGTATATAACGGTGTGTTTTGGTGAAATCACTGGTAAACATTTAGAAAATGTGATAGAATTACAATTTATTAAGTATTTATATTATATATTTATTTATATATACAATTTATTGTTGAAATAAAAATTTGAATCTTCAACATTTTTGATAACTGAAAAGAAAACCTTTCATAATTCTTAATATAACCAGTTGATGCTTTTCTTTGTCATACGTGACACTAAACTGAATATCTCCAGGAGTTAAACTGTCCACTGGACAAAGACATTTCAAGCATTGAGCTTTGGGGGATTGTGTGGGAAAATGTGGTGGACATTTTTTTTCTTCATTTTTGGGCATTTTATTGATTAAACCACTAATGGATGAATATAGAAAATAACTGATATCAATGATAATGAAAACTCTTCTTTGTTATGTTAGTGTTAAGATATGACACTTAAAATATTTTAATTTTCCTTTTGATTTTATATAAAGTATTGTGTGTGTGCTGTAAGTTAGTGTTTTTATTTTTCTGTTTTTTTGATGTGTTGTCAGGTTTTTTTTCTCCTGGTGTTTCTGCTGTAGTTTATGAAGCATTTTCATTATGATGTAATTTAGTTGACTAAGGCACACACATTTACTTTGATGATGTAACTTTTTAAATATTGTAAAACAGCAGTCTGATAATCATTTTAACATTTTTACTTCTGCTGAAATAGCCAAAGACGTACTTACAAAGTGTCTGCCTTGTCCTCTATGTTCACAGGTCCATTCTCAGACGTGGTCACCACAAATCTCAAGCTCTCCAACCCTACAGACAGGAATGTGTGTTTCAAGGTGAAGACGACAGCGCCGCGCCGGTACTGTGTGCGACCAAACAGTGGAATCATTGATGCAGGCACCTCAATCAACGTATCAGGTATTAAATACAGAACATCAAAGTGCTTCTCAGACATAACAGTTTTGCTCCTTTTTTGTTTACATCTGGAATTTTTTGATTGTTGTTTAGAGGCATTAGGCAGTTTGAAGGTGTTGTTTGTGGAAGGTCGTGATGGGCATTTGTTGTTTGATGAGATTTCATGGACTATTTTATTCATACTGAAAATAGTCATTGGTTGCAGCAATGCATCTGAATATCTCTAAACATGTGTTTATTTTGATCTTTATTATCTACAAAACAAGCATATGTGAGAATGATTCCTTCTAAAGGAGGAATTTAAGCTATTATCTCTCTTGTATCCTAAATGGATTTGCTCTTTTACGTAAATGCACACACAACTCCTTTCCAATTACTAAGTGTTCTCTTGTCCTCTTGTACCTTGTCCCTCCCTGCAGGCCTCATTCCCTGTTGTACACTTAGAGGGGGACAGGTACAGGTTTAAGTTTCCACACTATGCCACCTTTGCCATTTACAGCGTCAGACTCATTTTACAACCTCCCCTATCTGGTGTCAACAACTCCAAACTGCGTGTGACTTGGGCCCGCCTTCAGCAGTGACCAACAAATGAGAGTGGTCCACTCTAGTCATCTGCCATAATTTTTTACCTTAATTAGGTTAGAGGAAGGTCACAGGTTGGAGCCCTAAAAGGATATTGCTTTTCCAAGCATGTAGCGGCTGTAGACACACTTATAGGTATGGTTTGTCTTCAAGGAGAGCTCAAGCCTGAGGAGTATTATCAAAGCTTTGTATTTAACAGGATAACAAGGGGTTGTGCAAGGGGTTGTGTTGTTCTTATCTTGTTGTTTGTGCTTGTAAATTGAACAAACATTATGTAACTTTGAATGACCCAAGTTTATTAAAGATCGTGCACATTGAGTCATTTTACTTGTTCTGGTTGATTAGATCTCATCTCAGGAGTGTGTGTGCATATACAGGCTGTGTTTGACTGACATCTCCTGTGCTCTAGTAGTTTGTTGCACAAAAATACACCTTTATTAATGAGTGTGTTGCAATCCCACTCATTTTGATTTGGCACAGAAAATAGCAAATACTGTTAATGCAAGAAAAGAAAAATACCCTGTGTACTAATAGCATAATAAACAATACATACTAATAAAGATGTACTTCACATGACTCCAGATAGCGAAGATACTGTGCTGTCTTAAAACACACCGCAGCATCTCCACCACCTGTTGCTGTTTGATTATCATCTGATAGAGGTTCAGGGTCACCTCATATGATGCCTGCGCTTCATTTAATTGGGTTTTCCAGAGCATACTGTAATGCTTCCACCATTCAGCCATATGACCGGTACATTTATTCAACTTATTTTTTAACCACTATCCGTGCTGTGGAGCCATTTTTTGTGAGTGGATAAAGTTGTGCATACACACACATAAGTGACACAGTGGAAATTTCTGCCAATGGTTTAACACTATTCCACTGATTTACAGCTGGCAGTAAAGTGTAGTAATGCAGCAGCAAAAGCAGTGAATAAGTTGATTGTAATCAGCTTTGCACCTGTTTTATTCAGACGGAACTGTAGTCAATATATTTAATAGACCTGTTACACTGAATATAAACATACCTTTTATTGTTTACAAGACAAATCCACTGCAACCATACAAGCTGCATTAAAATTCGTTCATAATTCTGAGTGAAACAAATGCTGCTTGGTAGTCTGATCAATATTACCAATAATAGCGAAAGTGTTCTTCTAGTCTTTCCAAGAATAACATAGCAAAATCCATATTAACGGATTTCAGTCAGAAGTATTTTTATAATGAGTTTTTGTTGCCATAGGATCTGTAAGTTGTTGCAGTCTTGTTTGTCTCATATTACATGGCCTGTAATTTCTAACAAAGCAACACAAAAGCTACATTGACATTCACTTGCACCGGGGAGATGGAGAACTGTCACAGGATACTCACAAACCTGAGATGTGTCATTTGTTGGATTAGCTGAGGATACACACCATGCTTTTGAAGCTCAACCAAGCTGTAACTGTATATGTTGAATGTAGCTTTGACCACAGGAATGTTGCTGAGCTTGATTGGTGTTAAGCAGCAGCATTCAGTGGAAAAATATGTGGCATGAATGTTTCAAAAATCTTTGTGTCCACAAATACCAAGGTTCTTCTGGGAATATGTCAGAAGTTTGTCTGACATACTTAGAACTTGGGAGGCAGAAAGCAAAATAAAATATATTTTTGTGCTAGAATTATTGTGGCCAAAAACATCAAATTATGATGCATTACAACATTACAACAAATTATGTAGTTTCCGCAGAACACACTTGCAAAGCAAAGTGACCAGCGTAGCACATTTTCTGTCTAAAGAATTGAGAGTTTTTGTTAGTCCTTATAGGTAGCTCAGATGGATATTTGCCTATTATCTGTTACCAACAATTTTCCATGATTTCCTTTTTTTAACTTGATAATCACAACACATACAAGTCTGTGATTATTTAGATGATCTAAAAAAACGTCCATACATATACAGTACATATATGCAAAGACATACACAAATCCATACTGTATATAGTTTCTTTTCAGTCGAGTATATGATGTGACCCACCTGTTAAAAGGCAGAACATAATAGCAATGAACTGTGGCTCTTACAAGCTAATAGCGCCACCCGCCAACTGCAACTAACAAAAATGACAATAACAATTTGCACAAACTCCGTAAGTAGAGTTCTCTGTAGAATCCATCTCTCTTTCTCTCTCTCAATGGACCTAATGGCTCAGCACACATAAACTAGACAGTGTTTCAGTAGGTCAACAAACTAATGTTAATACAGCAAGTCATGGACAGATTAGCTAGAGCTACACAAACATGTAATCGGGTTCTCTGTTCCTGCCGTGTCTACTCTGGGTTTGACAGATAAACAAAATGAAAAAACTGCTGACAAAAAAGACGGGAGCTCACTGGAAAGTGCAGTCTGTGACTGAACGTGTTAGTTGATCACAATATACTAAAACCGGTATACTGGCACATTTCTATTCACAAGCCACAGTAGCTGTTTGGCTGTGCTGTGGACTGAAGTGCTAGTGACTAAGGGGTTATTTCCCACTCAGGTACAGGCCTTGAGTTTTATCCTTTTGGATTATATTGATAAAAATTGACCTGAGAGAACACAATAAGGACTGTAAGACCCTGCTACCAAGTATGAATAAGTTTTATGAGTTCTCCCTTTTGCATCTTAGTGAGTTTTTTGTCTGGGTCTGTATCTAAACAACTCAATTGTCAACAACTCCAGCTTCCCTCTCTTCCCCTCTCCCATGCTATATTGCCTCAGAAGCTCTGAGCTGGCCAGGTTTTTGTGTTGAGTAATAATTAACAAAGCGGACAGGCACCACCTTTTTAAATGCAAGGTTTCTCTGAATGTGTGGCTGACAGATATGTGACATCAAACCATGTTGTATCATGTGTGATACTGTGTTTTGTATCAGATTGTTTTTTTAATGTTCTGAGTAAACAGATGGTGAATTTATTTCATATCCTGTTCTAGTCAGTATATCTAGTTTATTTTGAACAGCTAGAAACAAATTTTAGCTTCTCCATCGTGAGGACTTGCTGCTTTTATCTGCTTTATAACTTTCTAAACTGGATGTCTTTGGATTTTGGATTGGTAATCTGACAAAACACAATCTTAGACTATAGGAAAATGTGATGGACATTTTTCAACATTTTTTGATATTTCATATATCGATTAAGAAAGTAGTATTGTTAAAATTAAATTATTGGTGTTTTTGTATTGAATTGAGTTAAACATTTACAGTCCAGCAAGGACCTGACTCAGCATCTTTCAGCTTCATCTGGATGCCAAATTGATCCTTCCATAGCCCGAAAAAAACCTGAGAAAAAAACTGAGAAATAAATATATATGGACATCATAGCATTACTGAAAAACCAATCCAATCCAAGACTTTTGCACAGCACTACTGTATATCTGGCTTTTATTTGATAAGATTGTATGTTTAATATATGATTGTCTGACAGCAGTTTGTGACACTCTGTGACTACTCAAATAAAGTGTATTTAACATTACTCAAAGATAGAGTAGAGCGGAAACGATTTGTTGATTGATTAATCACAGCAGACTTATTATTCCACAGCCTTTTAAATATTGTTGAATTCATTAGAATTTTTTTCAGTGAACAAATGCCAAACTTGTCTTGTCTGCTTTTGTCTGAGTTAGGCCTATATTATTGTAAACGGTATACCTTTGATTTTTTTTTTTTACTGGAAAATGCACTTGGCGTTAGACTATTTACTGACATTTTATAAAGCAAATGAGTAAAAATAAGACAGCAGATTTGAATCTTTTCAGCAACTTCATTGATAATGTAAACCCTACAGAGACTCTTCTGACGATCTTGTAACAATTAAATTCTCAATGTGTGGTCATTGTGAAGACACAGAAACTATTGGGGGACCTCTGTAACCACCTCAGGTTAAGTAGTTTGTGGTAATTCTGTTGTGATCATCTTGTCCTATGGTACACTATAGCAGTAATTTGTGACAGGAAGGTTTTTCTTACTACTTTCACCCTTCTAATGGTACCATTTGTCATCAACAAGCAGACAGGCTATTACCATCCTGCTTGACCATGTTGACTACAATTAGCCTCTGTGACTTTTATAAATGATCAGCCAGTGTGAAGAAAGTATACTAAATCATGCCATTAGCAGGAGCAGAAATTACTTTTCTCCTACTGTGACTATATGTTTTCCATCTCAGGCTTTGGCTCAGGACCTTTCATGTTATGTTCTGTTGCTCAAAGAACTCACATGCTTTCATGCCTCCATTCTCTGATATTGTCCCCTTGGACCAAAGGTAGATGGCTGTGCAAATTGGGTTTGACTGAAACAGGACGTTCTCAATCTGTTCATGCGTCTGTTTCTGGTTTGCGATATTGAAATGCCCTGATTGCTGTAATGGTGCACTACATCTCTCAGGCTTTCCACTCTAGGGAGCATTGGCATGTGCCATGTATGAAAACTATCCTGACAGATACACTGGCTTTGAAATTAGGAGACAGACAGAGAAGATTAGGTGAAATCTGAAGAATCATGCAAGCATTTCAGACATAGCTTATAGTGATGTCAAAATATGCTTTTATTATTTAAAAGAGGACACAAAATCACTCATAAATAACTGTTTTCATCTCCTCTGCACTTCCAGCTTGCAGACATAACAAAGTGATCATTGTAAATCATTGTTACAGCTCTAAAATACCTTTTCAGTCATTGGAATGACATCAAATAACACACCATAGACTGATGTGATGATGGGCAAAAGCAGTACTCCAGCCGCACACCTGTTTTCTGTTAGAGCGATATGTTATGTTAGGAAAGAAAAAGGCAGGGTTTGAAGCTGTTGGAAAGATTACCCCCTTGGGTGTTTGTAGATCCTCCAGTGTTTCTCATGGTCGTGTCACGATAACACGAACATAGAAATAAATAATCTCTACCACTTTTTCCGGCGTTAAATGTTCTCCATTTGTGCATGAATGGTCTGACAGTCGACTGGTGAAGTCCAGACTCTTAAAAAATTATTTTCCAGCCTAGTGAGCAAGTCATCAGAATCTCTTTTTTGTTTGACCCATGACACACTTCTACAAAACTGTGTTGTCAAGATCAGACTTTCATAGTGAGGACCCAGATTTACCTACTTTAAATAAAGCAGGGCTTCCCAAATCCTTCACATCACTGTAAATTTGTATAGTAAAACTGTATAGTCTGATTTATCTTGTGGACCCTTGGAAGGAACCTAACCCCCTAACCACTGCCCTAAGGTGTCATTATAATAATGACATAGAGCGTACAGTTTTGTTGTGATTTTATAACATGCTCCATGTATAACATGTTTCTTTTCATAAGACCGAAAAAGAAAATACAGGGTGAGAGAAAGCATCCTGGAATCTTTATCATGGACGATGCAGGATAAATGTTTTTCTTCCTATGCTTACACTGTCTGTCATTTTTATTTCAGTTATGCTGCAGCCTTTTGACTATGACCCCAATGAGAAGAGCAAACACAAGTTCATGGTCCAGTCAATGCTAGCACCTCCTGACATGACGGACATGGAGGGAGTGGTGAGTTTATCACATCAGTCCTAGCTGCAGGGTAAAGAAATTGAACTCAGTTACCCCATAAAAGACCATTAATTTTTATTTATAAAGATCATGAATATGATATATCTTTCTATTTATTTATTTTTTAGTAAATATGGGTCCAAGTCATGTTAATGGGTTAATTATAATGTTAATTTTTATTATTTATAGCTGGGAAGTACTGACACAAATTTGATGTAACTGTAAAAAATAAACAATATATAAATAATTGTAGGCCTGACTGTTGCTAGTGGTTTTCCATCACAGTTTGATGGTAAGATAGTGAGAATAGTATTACCTTGATTTAGACCTGTGACATGAATGAATGTACAAATGTTGCTCTCACTCTATTTTAGTTTTGGATTTTTCACCAAGCATTGCAATCTTCCATTGTGCTTTTATTAAACAAAATAATTTGTTGATTTTTCATTTTGGTTCTTTGTCTCTATAGTGGAAGGAGGCTAAACCAGAGGAGCTGATGGACTCTAAGCTGAGGTGTGTTTTTGAGATGCCAGTGGAGAATGAGAAAACGGTAAGCAACTGCAATTGCTCCCCTCCTCTCCTTGTCTCCTTGTGTAAGTTTGCTGTCCCTAAATATCAAAGAGTGTTCAGTGCATGGAATATCTCAATGCATCTGTCGAGCATTTTCAAAATCACAGGAATTGAATTTAGTATGGTGTCAAAATGTATTATTAATTGTCAGTTTTCCTTATCTGTCATTCTGCTATTGTTGATTTAACATAACAAAATGTGACTTTTTATTGCCTCTTTGTGTACAGTGCATGTGTTAATATTTGTTCCACTCAGGGCTGCATTATTTATGGGTGATGATGTTTATTGTTGTTTTCCAGCACTCCACCTCCTTACCACTGTGTTATATCTGCCTTCTCTTCCTCTTATCTTTTGTCACTCTCACACTGTCCAAACCTCTTTTACTGTTTCTCATTATTTCAATCTACCAGAGTTTTTGTATTATTCTTGTAGTCTTCTCCACCGTGCCCAACTTTATTCATTCTTACACTTTATTATTGCTGTAAGTCCTCTCAGATTCCATATAATTCTAGAGACATTAACCCATCCTGATATGAGACAAGTCTACAAGCTTCATGAACACTGGGAGGGAAAATGACCTGTAGTAGTTGTTAGCAATTCATAATGAACTGCATGATAAAGACACATGGCTTCAGTCAGCACAGAGTCCATTAGACAGAGATAGTGCTGATAAAAACAGCTTGATCCATTTATGAAAAGAATCCCTGTGTGAACTCTTCTTCAAACACAGATAGGTCGATTAGAGATAGGAGGCACTGAACAAGGATAGAAACTTGCAGGAGCACATTTGATGGTTATGCAGCACAGACATTTTTAAGTTGACATTTTGGCACAAGCATGCCTGCTTCAGACCTTAAAACCTAAAACAAATCACATCATATTTAAGGCTTCTGGGGCACCTGGGGCATTATAATAAATATCTTACAGAATTCTATATTAACAATTTATTATGCACAGCTCACCTCAGCAAATGAATTACATTGGAAGTATTGCAAATCTTGAAGCTAATCATTTAAATTTTTCATCCAGTTCTAGAGTGAAAGAAGGTCTTGATGTTGTTCATGTTATCACGTTACACACAGTTACCACTTTTAGTTTTATCTTGTTCTCTGCTTACAATTATTATGACATCTTGTGCAGTTCAGCACACTTCCCTACACGTGTGTTAGCTACACAATGAACTTCATGTATAGGCGGCTTCACATGAGGATCTATGTTCCTGCAGGCTTGCATGTTTGCATATATACTGCATGTAAAGGTTTCCAAATGTAAACTGCACCTGTGTCCCGGCCAGGTCTTACTCATGGCTACCGTAGAACCATTTTTGCATCAACAGTGTACATATTACATTCTAACTTGTTCCCCTGTAACCCACCTACAGCATGAGCATGAATCCAACAAAGTGTCGTCAAGCTTACTGAAGTCGGAGTCCTCCATGCTGACTGCGAAGTCACTGAGCTCCACCCTTGATGATGGGGAGGTAAAGAAGATCATGGAAGAGTGTAAGAGGCTGCAGATGGAGGCTCAGAGGCTACGGGAAGAAAACAAACAGATCAGGGTGAGTGAGATGATTCAAGGACCAGTTATTTTGCCTGTTTTTCTGCATTTCCAAGACTTTAAAGGCCCCCCAAACAAATGAGTTAGCAGAGATGGTAAATAGAGTACATATTTCAGTTTTAGCTTAAAATGGATACATACTGAAAACGCACTGCGAAGAGAGCAAACTTATGCGGTCATTGATCATGAGCACAATCAGACAGAATCTGACTCCTTTCCATCTTGTTGTCAGTGTTAGATGACAGAATAAACAATCACCTCAGTCATTAAATCTGTGGCCTTTGCAGCGTGTTGAGGCAGTGTGGCTCATTTTTAAGTCTAATATTATATTTCATGAAAACCTAATAATTATGGCTGTGGCTAAAGAGCTTGAGTTGATTGTCCACTAATCACAGGGTTGGGGGTTTTATCCCCAGTTCCTCATGTCCACGTGTTGAAGTGTCCTTGGGCAAGACACTGAACCGCAGATTACTCCAAATGGTCAGACCAGCAGACTGCATGGTTGCTCACTGCTTTGTGTTTGTGTGCGTGTGTGTGTTTTAATGAATAAGAGACAAATTAGAGAGTGCTTTGTATAAAAGCGCTATATAAATGCAATTACCGTTTTTCTTCTGACCTTAGCAAAGGTACGATTACAATTATTTTTAGGTGAAGTAAAACACAGACAGTACAAAATGCTGTGGAAAAATCAAAATTTAGTTTGAATTAAAGCCAGTAAATCTAAATACAACCATTAAATATATTAATGAACAATATTTGCATACTAGATAAGTGGAGCAGTTGTCCATGAACTCTCAGTTCCTCCTGTCCACATGTCGAGGTGTCCTTGGAAAAGACACCAAAACCCATCATATTTGCGCAGCTACACAAGTGGATCAATAAAGTGTATAATTTTAAAATCATGGAAGACACTGGATATATGTTAATGTATGAATCAGCAGAGAACCTGCAACTTGTTGTCTTTGTTAGAACAAATGATTAATTTACTAATCATTTGACATATAAAGTGTCAGAAAGTACTGCAAATGCCTATTACAGTTTCATATGTCCCAGGATGAGATGTTTAAATGTCGTGTTGTTTAACCAACAGTCCAGTACCCACAGATATTTCGTTTTCTGGCCTGCAAGTGGAATAAAACCATAAATATTCACTTTTAGATGCTAAAACCAGTCAGTTTTAGACCTTTTTGCTTAAAAATAACAAATGGTTGCAGATTTATTTAGTGTCAGTCGGCTGATTGATTTATTGTGTAATTGTCCATCATTAATAAGCACTGTACATTGAATCTCGGAGCAGGTGGTTTAATTCAAACAGTCAATTCTTCTTAAAGTTTAAATCACAGGGAAGGTGATATTCTTCTGAATGAACAAGGAAACAATCCTGTCATTACAACCATTAGAATAAGTACATTACATCACTAAACCTCCAGAGTCACATTTGTGTGTCTTGATTATGTCTTGAACTGATTGAGTGTTCACAATCAAGATAAGCAAATTAAGTGGAAATTTGAGTCACACAAAGTGGTTCTTCCAAATGGCACTGCAGTGTCCTCCACTTGTTGCTGGAAGTTTGTATTAAATGAAACTCATATCTGTAATCAGTGACAGATGGTTTAAAATTGTTTTTTGTTGAAGTTTAGTTGGAAATGAGTCTATAGAAGTATATGTTTATACTTCTGCCTTTGGGAGGACATCAGCCCCTTACCTCAGCCTCAACCATCATAGCATAAAGCTTAATCCCAACCGTTACCTTATCCTAATCGTAAGGTAACCCTCAAACAAGGAGCATCAGAAACTGAGGATTGGCTAAAATGTCTTCACTTTCCCAAAAATATTCTCACTCACAAGGCATAAAGCCCACACTGGTCCTCACAAAGATAGTCATGCAAGTACTCACACATCCCAAACAGCAAAGAAAGAGTCACCCTACCCTCAAACTCCACCACCACCACCTCCCCTTTAAGTTCTTGCCAGAGGCAGAACGACTGTTGGCTGCTCCTGTGGCTGAGATTAAACTAACAGAGAGCCCCCCCACCCGCTGCTGGGAAATGAAGTGTGTTAAAGCCTGGCGCCTTCTGCGGTCCTCGGGGGATTGGGTCAGATGAAGATTTAAGCAGATCCTATTTCTTTGAGCTAATAAATAAATCTGCCTTATCTCACTGACTGATTGATAAACTGACTTCTCCAAATGTTGTTTTCATCTTTTGTTTCTCTCTCTTCCACTTTCCCTTCTTTTATTTCGCTCTCCCGTCATCATCATCTTCACACCTCTTCCCGCACACTGCTCACTTCTCTGTCCTCCCTGTTTTCAGGAGGATGATGGTCTGCGGATGAGGAAGAGTAACATGATGTCATCTCAGCACCCCTCAGTTGGCATGAAGAAAGAGGAGGGCTTGAGCGCCCGCACAGTGGCCCTCATCATGCTCTTCTTTGTGTTGGGCATCATTGTGGGCAAGTTGGTCTTGTAGAGCGCAGAGCAGTTTGGTCGGCCGCAGCATGCTTTCAGGGGATGAAAACAAAACACAGGATCTGGGATTTTGGATCAGAAAATGCCATATCTGTTTGGTGGGAGGTGATACTAGTTTTGATTCTCATTTGAAACTCATTAATGTAAAAAAATTCAAAGGTAATGTATAAGGAAAAAAGAAAAAAATCATCTTATGAACAAAACTACTGTTACAGGTCTTACCTCTGCGTATCATCACATTATCATTCTGGCCCTCTTTCCAAAATTTAATGTATACAGATGACTGGTTCTGTGGGTGGGGGGGTTGATGGAAGCATGATTTAATGCTAGTAATTCAGACCAATGGATTTTCTAACACCGGCAAGGTAGTGTTGGCGTGACTGAGTCAGTTTGCAGTTGTGCGAATGTCATTTTAGTGTGTTGTTTTTTCTTTTTCTAAATGACGGAGGCCAGAGCCTATGTATATGTATGTAATCCCCCCCACTGTACAGGTTATCCAGGTGTTCCTTCCAGATAAACCCCCTTTAAGGAAGGGATTTACCAGAGAGATGATCGACACAGTCGGGGTTTCACACAGGGCTATCAAACCGATTCCTCCAATCTGAGGCTTTGTAAAATCTCGGTCTTTAATCGTAGAACATCCTTGATCAGTATAGGAAACACTATACCACAGGTATTTTTTTTCCTTGTGTGTCTTTTAATTTCACTTATTCCCCTCCCCTGTCACTCAGTGGTCACCACATCCCCGGTTGGCAGAGGGGGATGTTTGATTGCATGCGTTCACACAAGAGTGTTGCTTCTGGACTTTTTAATCTAATTTAATTGATTTTATAAAGGTGAGATTAATAATATGTCATTTGGCTGTAGGTTTGCACAATTACTTTTTCAGATTTTCTCTCTTTTGTGTTATGTTGCATTTTTATTATTTTAAGTATTTTTTTGTTGCTAGGGTTGAAGCATTTAAGAACATTGCAGCTACCTGAAATGAGATTTGCAGGATTTGATCATTTCACTAAGGTCTCTCCAGAAGCCTTGCCTTGTGACCTGTTTGGGCAAGTTATTCTCAGGCTAAGAAGGAGGTGTGTATATATACAGTACATTAACATATACTGTATATACACACGCACACACAAGCACATGGAAAGTTTGCGTACATATAGTGTGTAATCACAAATGGACAAAAGGTGCATGTGGAGGTGAGTGGTTTTGTGTTTCCCTGATAACATCAGCAACACTACGGACATATTACTCTGTCTTTTCCAGCTCATTTTTGTTTTCTTAAGCCATACATTTGTTGACATTCTGTTTTGTTTATAGAAAATGTATGTGAAAGATTGTTTTAAGCTGCCTGCCACAGTTCTCCACTGCTGATGATTTTGCTGTTTGTTGTGTTTTTGTTTTTTTTATTCACTCCACTGCAGCACTGTGTTCAGTTTTTGGTGTTTGTTCAGCATTTATCTGTTGCATATTCATTTTTACTATTAGAGCCTCACTTCATTAGAAGATGTGTTCATTTTTAAAGCACTAAGGTTATGAGTGTCTCTCTTTTGATCTTCCTGCACCATACACTTTTTTTTCCTCAAGTGAGAGGGGGAAAGCGTACAGTCTAGTTTTAGCCTTGAGGGGACCACAGGATGACATTGAACCATTTCAGAGCTTGGTGATTATTTTTTGACAAAAAATAAACCTACAACAACATTTTTTCCATCTTTAAATTTGCATATTGAGGGAAAACATCATTGAAGCATATAATTCTACTTTGCATTTTTTGAAGGAAAAAGAGCACTCAGTCATATTTGTACTCCACTTTATTCACATATGATATAAGATGAGTAAGCAGGGGTCTGTTCTCCTTTGCTAAAGTGAAAGAAAAATCACAAAAATCCACCATCTTTTCATGTTAAGCGGAATGGAAGACGATTGATTTGACTGGTTGGTAAGAGATTAAAATAAACATGAGTATGTGTTTCTACTGTTGGGTTGAGGATGACTTGCTGCTTAGAGGGAGGGCAGAGCAGACCTGAGCTACAGTCCTGTCTTGGGTTATCAGACCTGGGTCATATAGTACTTAGTGAAATTCTTGTGAAATTAATCCTGGTTGGAGTATCAACATGTTTTACACAAATACCTGAATATGCTATTATATTGTTAAGAATTTACCACTGTACTGCACTGATGCAGTAAATCAACCATGATGATACTCCAAGGAGGATTAAACAAACAAAAATAACTACTTGTAAATACTAATTGATCCAGGCCCAGTTGTAAAACACACTACACTGACTTGTGTTGGAGCCTCTAACTGTCACCGTGATCAATGTAAGCAGTCGGGAAGCTGTTTTGTATGTATATAAATAAATAAATAAGTCTATCTGAGAAGAATAGTAATATTCCTAGTCAAGTAGTCTCTCTGGTGTATAAAACAACCCAACCTGGTTGGACTATGTAGCATCTTAATAAATTAAATGAATAAAGCCCCAATCTGTGTGAAGTCATTTCCTGTTATGCACACAGGTTTTGAAGAAGACATTTAAATTATTGTAATCAAGCCTTCAATCTGGAGAATAGCTAACTGTCATGTCGACAAAAAATTAAAAACAACCTCACTTAAAGTTTAGGTCGACTGATCTGAAGTGTGTGTTTGGTCTTTCTGAGCTCACTCCAGCCTTTGCAGAGAACTCAGAACAATCTATTATGAATAAAAAATATACTTGAAAACAAAGTTTCTGCAGCCAAAGCTAGAGTAGATGGCTAGAGATTTATCAGGCTGTTGAAATTAAACTTCAGCATCCAAAAATAATGACTGATCGTGTTTTCTGAAATACACAGACTCACTAATTTAGCATTGCGCATACTGTCATACTCTTGAAAGACAGTTTTTAAAACATGATGAAAATGGATGCAGCAGATCTAGAGATATAATTTTTTATTCCAGCCATTCTGTCTTTGTCAAAACGTGGCACGTACATTACCCACAATGCAGCTCAGTTGTTAACAGGTGTATCAGAGATTCAGGAGTGTTATGCTATTAGCAGCCTGATGCCTTTAGCCCATGGCTTCATTAGCAGAGATGAAGAGGAGCCGAGAGGTTTGGATCTTTTAACCCCACACTCCCAGATGTTTTTCATTTTTTACCTTGACAACTGATGGTGACTCAAGCAGTGACATTTGAGGGAATTTAACAGATTATGCACATCTACCTCTTGCTTACTGGTCTCCCCAGGACCTGAAAACAAAAGCAATTATGATTTTAACCTTTATCAAGTTGTTTGCCACTCAGGTAGCCACCAGCTAACATTTTTGATTGGAGTCAAAGTTGCAATTTGAGAAATTGTTTGGGCGGTACACAGACTAAGGGATATTTTCAAATAAAAAAGTACATTTTAACATAAGTCACATGCCAGCAGAAATGCCTCTCAGTTGACTTTATTGCAAAAAGTGTCTACTTGTTCACAGGTCAAACACAAACTTAACAAAAAATACCACACTAATCATGGGGAAGTGTGAGAAATGTCAGCTTTGGTTCTGTAGACAGTGTCCATCATTCGGACACCTGACCTGAGTCCAGGTGCACTAAGCACAATTAACTTTAACATTTGTTCTTAAATAACTATAATGAGTACTTGACACCTAGTATATTTAAGTTTAGTTCTATTCCTACTCTCCAACACTGAATTCAGATTATCATTTGCTTTTGCTTTGTCAGCTTCTGAGTCCAATTTGGAGAAGCATATAAGATTTTATTTTAGTTTTTGTCACATTAACCTGTCAGTGTTTGCCAGATTGATTTTAAGTGGAAAAGAATCTAATGATACCACATGTCCCATAACAAAAAGATAAATGCTGGCTGTTAAGAGATGGAAAACCAATATGATGTATGATTACTACTCTCTTCACAGCCAGACATGCTGCTGCTGACATCCAAGGCCATGCTGGCTTGTTAGTAGTTACTTAGCTTGATTTGGCCATACCACAATTTGCAGTGCAGAGTGTTACAATATATAGCTGTTAGAAAATTAATTATCCCTTTGGATTTCTACATCTGCACGTGTGGCTTTGAATAAAATAAAATTCTGATGATTCATCCAGTGTTATTGTATCAGTAACAACCAGACAGTGTTTCTGTCTGCACCTCATGGTCTGAAGAGGAAGAGTGGAGTTTGTGTCAGGACCCCCCTGGTGTGCACCTGGGCCCAGTAGCTCCTCTGCTGTTTGGCTTGGCCACAGCAGGACACAGCTGCGAACTCCGCGGTGGAAACCAACCAATATTAATTTACGTTTCTACATTCACTTGGGAAATAATTCATTTCCAAGGTAAATTGCAGAGGAATGTTTTTAAATTACAAGAGGTCCCGAGGTTAGTTGTTCACCTAAAGAACAGGTCAAAGAGGCAGCAGCTATTTTTATTGTAACTGTGCCGTTGTCAGGCAACCTGCAGAGACTACAGAGAAGCTGGAAACTGCCTGTGACCATAAATTAGTTCAGCACATAACACCTGTAAAACCACAACTTATAGTTGAAACATTTTGGTTTATGTCCTGACTATATTGAGATACAGTGTGTTAATTAGTGAGCTTTAGAAACACTAGTAGTTACAGTTTGTTTTTGTTGGAGGAGGCCAGGACAGCTGTTCCCCCCTCTTTCGCAGTCTTACTGCTAACATTCAGCTACCTGGCTGCCTTTAATGGACAGATATGAGAGTGTTACAAATGTTTTAATCAAGCTCTTGGCAAATTATTACTTTAAAACAGAAAGTATGTCATGTCAAGAATGCAGACTAATTTCTTTTAACCTTTATGTTTTGTGCTGTACTGTATATATAAAAAACTAACAATGATCATAAAATCAATTTCTTAGAAAGGTTATGAAGTGGTAACCTCTCCTTTGGCCACATGATGAAGCTGACACAACATGGAAATTACAATAAAGGGGCACTACACCAAATAATGAAACTTTTATTATTTGCTCAGAGATGTTTCCCATTTAAATCTAAATCCAAACTGTAAAACTATCTATGTATTTAGACACATAAATCCAAATAAATATAGGTAATGGTATGAAACTTCAGTGCATTTAACTACGTTTTAGAGCTGGAGTCTCTGAGACCCAAAAAAGTTTTGTGTTGTTTTCTGTGATGAAACATATCAGTGTAAAATCAGCTACAGTATGTAACAAATCTGTTAAGCAAACGCAATATACAAAGTAATGTTAAGGGGTCCCATGCTCTCCAAGACCTCAGATTCAGTAAAAAATAGCAATTTGAAGACACGTTGTGAGAGTAGAAGCCTCCCATCATAACAGAGAATAAGACCAAATTCCTTAATCACAAATTAACTGTCATATATGACGCAGAGAAACGTCTTGCATTTGGTAAATCGCAATTTGCAAATATGACATTTTTGGTTTCGAAAATGACCAGAATGAATATTCAATTACTAAAATAGTCTTACTATTGAAGTTATTGCAATGGTTTGAGCCAAAGAGAGCTCAGGAAAACTTGTAGGAAGAGACCTCATTAGAGTTAATGATATAATATCGCTCAATACAAGCAATTGATGACTTTTCTTTGACTTTACCCTGCACTGTCTTGAACTGGTGGTTCTTATTATCCATTTTGACCACAAGGAAACCACATCAGATGTTGATCTCTGACCCTCAGACTGGATGTCTCCTAGAGGACACAGATTTTGTGGAGCCTGTGACTGATATTTAACCACTGTGCCTCACTCCCCCTCTGTTTCAGAGAATCTGGTCTTCATTGGGGTCTGTGTAATAAACCTAATGTCTGGCTGCATTTTGAAGCTGGAAACGGTATAAAACATTCAATTATGCATCAGATGCACTCTTATTCTTGGTGTAAACTGTGTGCCATAACTGCTATTGGCAATGTGATGAGCATTGTTTTACAGTGCTGTTAAAGCCCACAGAGAAAACAATCCATCTCCTGCCTTATCAACAGGTTTTACACATTTTACATATTTATATCTACCCTTAACTTATTTTCCTTCTCAGAGTTGCAGAAGTGAAACAAAATCCTCCTTAGGGCATAGTTGTTTGGCATATAAATGAGCCAAATTTCATGCAAATTTTTTGACTTACTTGAGATTTGGAGCTGCAACAGTTTGAAAAGGACTTGCAGCTTGCCAGAGAGGTTGGAGGCAGAACAACTGGCAACGAGTGATGGAGTCTGGAAGAGTCGACATGTGGCAGATCTTTCCAGCAATAACCTGACCGTGATAACGTGATCTTAACCCTAGAGCAGAAACATGACCTGATTTAACAAGCCACCAGAACTGACAGATAGGTCTTAGGGGAAGCCTCAAAGGCAACAAGTATGTTACAAGGTTGTTTTATACTGGATGTTTGTAAGTTACTGTCCATCTGTCATGTTTTTTAATGTGTGGCAAAAGAGAATGAATGAGTGGATCAGCTCATGACATCTATCATGTCCTGTGGAAAGTGGTGAAAAGTAACTCAAGTACTGTTCTTAAATACAAACTTGAAGTCTTATGCTCTTCCTCTTCTTCCTCTCTAAACCTGTTTCATAGTCTTTCTTTAAATATCTGTGAAGCTAAACCCTAATTTGTGAAGCAGAACTTTCTTCTTTCCAAAGGTATTAATCATTTCTCAACTTGCCAGATTTATCCTGTGATCTTTAGGCTGGGAACCACTGAACTGTGAATTAGGTAATTAAAACAAAGCTCCACCTTGACAAGCTACAACATCATTTATTTGTTAATTTATATGGGACAGTGCACATTAGCCAACACTGAAGTTAGCAACAACTGTGTGGGATTAGAAGCAAACCAGTGACATTCAGACATCAGAGCATTAATCAAGTTGAGCACCTTATATCCACAGTATTTCAGAGGGTTGATGTTCAGAAAACACAGATTGTCCAATTTTTGTGGATCTGAATCGAACAATAGTCTCCTGTGACAAACTGTCTTTCCTGTATGTGATGTCCATGCGTTTCTAAGTCAAACCAAACTGCTGACCATGATAACAAAAACATGAAACAGATGACTGCACACTAAGGTTCCATAATCTATTTATCTGACCAACTGATCTCTTCAGAAGTTTAACAAAGTGGCTCTAAAGCTAAAAAATGAAGTGAATTACATCTCTGAGTGATATAATTACTGTTAGTGGTAGTTATTAGGTTTATTACACAGTAAGTGTTGATTATGGAGTGAATTTATTAAAATTTGGAATACTTCATCCACCTATGTAAAAATTAGAGCTGATATCCACCTATGTAAAAATTAGAGCTGATATTTTACAAAAAATATAAGCTGTTTGTACATCATTAACAAGTGGTTCCCAACCTTTTTTGGCCTCTGACCATCCACATTTATCTTGTGACCCGAAGAGCCTGAACCTGAGGTTGAAAATCAGTGGACAGTAAATAACCACATATAAATAAAGTATTAAATCTATAGCTTCACCTCGATCACCTGCGTAAACATTCATTATTAACAATTTAATAGTTTTATTCAACACTATGCTACTTATAAGAGTTTGCAGGATTCACCTTTATTGTATTATTTTTGATATTGTTATTTACAATTTACAATACAGAATGTCTCTTTTTTCCACCACTGATGTCCCAGTAGAGGAGGAATTTGTTTTAAGAAAGTAGAAAAACACAATTATGAGGTGGTATGTGGTGTTAGATCTGTTCAGTAGTTGGTTTAGTATATGAGAATGAGGTCATGACAAAAGGAGCCCGTTTTTTGTTTTGCATGAGATCAAGGAGGAAAGTACAGTTGCTGCCTTGTATTGCAGCTCTGTGGGCAAAACATAGTGCTTTGTTCATTTGCCCCAAAGCCAAGGAAACATATTTTTCAATAGAAACTCATTTGTTTCAACTGAGCCAGCCAACTTATGGCTGACATTTTCTTTTATGGGGCAGCTGCAGCTCATATTCTTATAGAAATAATGTGATTTTCTTAACAGTGCCTGAAATTTGAATGAGCAAAGGAGGCTGGAAGTTACCCGTACTACTGCAGTGATGTCATCTCAATGATGTGTGTGTGTGTGTGTGTGCGCATTAACTGCATATGCAAGATTTTTATGGGAAAGCAGGAGATGGGAGAGAGAAAAACACACCTCCTTTATACTTTGTATTGAGTCTCTGTCCAAAAGCAGCATTGTGTCTTCTTTTACCAGAACATTTGTCAGACTATACCACCAAACTGTTTGTGGTTTGGAAACTTGGTTTAGCTGAAGGGAAACTCCTTAGGGCTTGTTTTGTTTCCCCCTCTTTTTTTATGGTCTATAGGAACATTCTTCCTGAAGTTGTATTCAAAGGTTGGTCCCGTGTGATCCTAGTTCAAAGAAGCTTACAGAAAGTCAAACAACAAACTCAGGATTTTTTTTATGTCTGCCAAAACCTTACATATGCTACAACATATGCGACAGAGATCTATGTGAGAAATGTGAGGAGAAAGGACAACTTGAACATTTTTATTTTTCCTTTTGTACTTTAACGTAGATGCTTTAGAGTTTCCTCATTACATCTGTTGCTGACTCACAAAAAATAAGGCATAATATGGAATATATAACATTTAGAAAAGCTAAGTATAGCACATTCAGTCTATTGTTGGTAGCCTGTGCTTTGCTAATGTTGGAATGCATCCTTAATGTCTTTAATAGTTTACTGACCAGGATCTAAAAAAGAGTTTGCCAACAAAAAATCATTTTAGAAGTTTCAGGGAATAAAAAACTAATCTCAACCCCTCACACCCCACAACAGTGGTCATTCAGTTGTTTCTTAGTCTGAATGGTCGCCGCTGGGAAAACCGCTGATCTAATGCAACAGCATTAGCATAATTTTCTATCTTATAGAAACTATTCCAATATTTTAGGAAATATGGCTATTAAATTCTTGCTGAGAATTCAGTGAGAACATTGATGTCACTTTCATATCTGTTTGTTAAATATAACAACTAGTAAAGTTAGCTAAGCTGGACTTAGGTTAAATAAGACTGAAAAGTCTATAAATGATTCCATGATGATTCTAATATTATCTGGTTTATTGGTAACAGGTGAGGGTATCATGATTGGATATGAAAGGAGAATCCTCCAAAGGCTCAGTCCCTGCAAGCAAAGATGGGTCCAGGCTGAAACAAAATTGACAAGTGTCTGATTTTGATGGCCAAAGGTCAAAGGTCAAGGCCACTGTACCTTACGTCTGTTCCATTCCCATGAATGCAATATCACAGTAAGGCCTGGAGCTAATTTCACTACATTTGGCACAAACATTCACTTGGACTCATATAGGTGAATTGATTAGAATCTGAGCCTGGAGAAACATGCACGTAAACTACAACTTGACTTAGATGTCTTCTGGTTCCAGTTATGTAACAGTGGTGTGATCTTAAATAACTTTCTTAAAGAAATTAATGCTTTTCAGTTTTTTTTTATTGTTGAATTGTACTTTTATAATTATGTAAAGACTTGACTTCAGGACAGGACAAGACTTGACTTACACTGCCACACACAAACTCTTCATGAATAAAATCTGTTTCTCATATATATATATATATATATATATATATATATACATATAGTTTTTTGTTAATCAATGGACGCATTATAGAAGGCACTGAGCCTGACTGCTAACAGGTTGGTCCTGCACTCCTCTCTGCTTTGACAGTCTCTCTACTTTATGGCGTGCAACAGAAACCACAAACAGACTATGAAAAGCTGTGCTGCCCCTGGCCCTCCTCTCAGTCATCACCACCAGCCAGCCATCTCCAATACACAACAAGCCGGGTGGATCTGTGTGGTTACTGCGAGAGTCACAGCTAGGCAACAAGCATTTATCCAGGCTGAGAATCCATTCAATGACAGACTGCACATTATTGTACAGATAAATGCCACTCATCCACTCCAAGTTTTTCTTTCACTTAGTCTCTGTTTTTTGTTCTTTGACTTGTGTTCGGTTAGAGACTTATATTCTCCATCCAAGCCTGAAGGATGACCTCATGGGGCGAGCAGCTGCCATCACCATTCTTGCAGGAGTTAATAGGAACAGTATGTAGCGTCTGGAAAGGACGACCTCTCTCTCTTTCTTTTTCTGTCCCCACTGGTTCAACACAAAAAAACCAACTAACATCATTTTGTTTCACAATTTATTTTTACTTTTCTTGGAAACTACTTCTTTTACTCGCCCCTTATTTCCTTATTTTAAAGCTGCATCACATATGAAAGCTTACAATGAGGAATTGTGTGTTATAGCCCTGAAATGTTCGTTTCAAATTGTAAAGCACCTATAACCAGTGTTTTAAATTTTATTTTATTAGGTCTCATAGTCTCATTTTGGTTTTTAAGTTTGCATACTATATTTAATAATAATATATTAGTTTCTGAGCAATGGAGCTCTACGGCAGAGACGAATCACAATGCAATTCATTGTTTGTTTTAGTTTTTTATGGGATTTGTTCACAAAAATATAGAAACTGTTTATTGCAACCCCCCAACTGACTTTGTTAAAAAAAAACTGTTATCAGCAACAGTTAAAATTCAATTGTAAAAACAACACAAAGAAAAAAGTCTCTCAAAAATATGTCTCATTTGTTTCATCTCTACTGTGGAGGAAACATTGGGGTACACATTTGGACAGATTTGACTGACCATCGCCTGCCAATATCAACAGCTTGTTGACTGAACGGTGAGAAGAACTCATTCAACATGAGAACATTTCTTACGTAAAATATCCAAAATATTATCACCTTGGGAGATAAAGGTGTCCTCATGTAGGACCCCACTGCTCACAGTAAGGAACTGATCAAAAAAATATGTTTCCATGGTCTTTAAAAAGTTTTGTTCCAAATCTCTCTACATGTGTCTGTATGAGAAAAACAGAAAAAATGAGAAAAATCCAGAATAGACCTTTGAATATTATTTTGGGGATAATATTTGTGAATTGTGATTTGCCTGTAGCGGTAGGTGCCAGGATTTTACAAATAGAGGATATCTCTTTGTGGAGCAAGATGCTTCACTTGCTTCAGTCATAACACTGAAAATCTGGAGCTATAAACAGTTGGTCCTTCTGTTGCCTCCTGCACCTTTCAGCTCATTTATTGTCAGAGCTACTGCAAAATCTTTTTTGTTGGCTGGTGGTTGTGCATTCTCATGAAGCATTGTGCAATCAATTTGATATCCTTCTGTGAGTTTTTTGCAGCAGTTGGACTTGTGCTGGAATGTCTTGTGTAATGTGTGAGCCATATGACAGTTGTTAATCAAATGGCAGCGTGCTCACCCACTATGTGGACTTTGAATCAAACTGCACTTTGAACACCGGAGAGAAGACAAATCCAGCTTTAATTTTGACTTAAAGCTTTAGTTAGTTGGTCCAGACTAAGATATCTCAACAACTTTTAAATGGATTGCCATGAAATTTGGTGCAGATGTTCATTTTGTGCAGATGCTCATGTCTCTCTCAGGCTAAATTGTAAACTTTGATGATGACTTAACTTTTCATCTAAAGCTATCATCTGGTCAGAATTTCAGTTTGTCAAATACTGTGGTTTATGACTAAATGGAATACATTCCCATCATCCTCAGTTGCTGTTTTAGTGATATAAAATGTTAGCAGGTTAACATGCAAAAATAAGATGGTGAACATGATGATAACCATGTTTACATAATATGATTTAAAATATAAATTAGGATATGAGTTGGAAAGACCCTGCATGACAGCTTCCAAGGCGTCATGCATGTCTGGTTTGTATTGTAAAGTACTGGGAGTGTCTGATAGCGACAATATCTCCCACTGATGAAAAGCAAATTGCAATTGCACAGCTGATTCAGCTATTATGAAATTAGCTAAACACTTTCTGTGGTTTCACTTGTACCAAATGTAACAAATCACTCCACACATAACAGTAATTTAAGCGTAAATAGCATGCTTACATTACCTTTTAACTCATGCAGGCCCTGCTGTGCCAAAACTGTACGATGTGACTGAGCCTATAGTGTGACTGCAGACTGCTGTTTTAAAAACTAGCTGAAAACAAGATGTTATGAAAAGGCATTTTATTACCATTGAAAATAATCACTTCTTAAATGGCTAAACTATATAAAACATTAGACCAAATCTCATATCATAATATCATAATCACAAAGTACAGTATAAATGGTTAAAATAAATATTCTTTTGATTTGTTTAGATTGGCTTGTAGAAAATCTAACTAATGCATGAGACTTGGAAGAAGACAGATAAATAAACATTTCACAGCACAGTAGCACTAGACAAATGGAGATGGTAGCTGTTAGAGCACTAATATAACATATTCTACTTTCTGGCGTCTTTTCTTTCCAGTATGTTGATTACAAATGTTCCTTACAAAGTGCATTAGTTAAACTGCATCTTGTGTCATGTCCATGGCTTAATTTCAATGATGCTGATCCACATTTACCAAGTGATCTTACTTTGCTGCGGGTATTATGTGAAAACAGCATTTACACAGAAATGTGAAAAAGGAATTGATCTATAAAGTGAGAACACTAGTTTGATAATTATACAAAATGAGCTTTGTTTAATAGAATATATTTTTACATACTGAAATGATGGCACTTGGTATATGTTGGTTGTTTATGTACAGATTAGTTTTAGGTAGAAACAAAGTTAAAAGTCATTAAAGTGAGTCTACAGGCAGCACCTGAAAGCCAAATAGTAATTATTAAACTCTCCTGAATGTCTGAATTTTCATAACCACCTCAGGTGTGGTCATCATCACATGGAGGGAGAGTGAAAGAAAGCTGCCAGAAAACAATGTCCATCAATGACTTCAGCCGTATAGCAGACTTGATTTGTGAACAGTGTCTCTAATAAACACAGAACAAGCTGCACAGCACAGATCCAAACACCAGTAACACCAGCTGTGTTAGTCTGTCTGTCCCACTTGCTGCTGACTGGACTTGCTTGCTGTTAAAACCTGATCCATAGTGATGCAAAGGCTGTGTCTGCCCCCCACTGCAAAGCACCATGGGAGCTTGAAAGGAAGTGGGTCTCCTCAGAGGTCGGTCTGGACTTGATCCGTCAGTCGGCCTGTCTCCTGTGAACAGCTGGGGGTGTTTCCTTTGGTCCAACTCAGTCTTGAAGAGCTCGTACTCCTTATGTGGCAGCTTGATGCCCAGCACCGTGCACCCATCTGTGGGGGTCAAGTCCTGCTCCACACCAGCCTTCCAGGCTCCTTCCTGACCACACTTTCCTGGTCTAGCCCCATTCAGCAACTTGGCTATGGGCTCATCCATGGCTGTGACTCTCACCTGTGTGACTTTGAAGACAAACTCAAAGGCTCCTGAGACTTTAGTGGATGGGTTTCCCTGAGCGTAATGACCTGAGGCTCTGAGGGTGAACGTAGGCTGAGAGCAGGCAGGGTCTGAGTAATGCCGGTAGACCCCCTCCCACATGTGCTGCTCTGGATCAAAGGTGAAGTCTCGGGTGAGGAATTGGATGGTGGGATGGGTTTCACACCTCTGGCTGACCCAGCGGCCGGCCAGAGACAGAGGCGCTGCAGAGCTGCGGGGCAACACTGGGGGGCGCTGCTCTGAGGAGCGATACACCAGGGCACACACAGGGCAGGGGTGGATGTGATGCTGCAATAAGTGAGAGAGATGATGTGTTTTAATGCTGCTGCTCATGATTATCTTCATTACTGACTAAGTTGTTGTTGTGTTTTTCACATTTTGCTTATTATTCATCATTTACTAGCAAAAAAAGTCAGAATATTGTGATAAATCACAAATTTCCACAGCTTAAGAGAAAGTGTCCAAATGGCTTGTTTTATTCAATTCTGAAACCTGAAAGTGTAAATTTTTTATTATTTAAAGCTGAAAATGTCAAATTACTCATCTGTTGGTCAACTGAGAAAATGTATTAGCAACACTTTTGATATTAATTGTTTGTTATTTTTTTAGCATAATGTCAGCTTTTCAGACGTGTCATGTTTATTTGTCATTATCATAGTAGACTGAATATTTGGGGATTTGGTGCTGCTGGCTGCACAAAATAAAATGTTACATTGGGCTGTGAGAAACTTTTCAAAATACTGACATTTGATAAGCTAAAGAATTGAGCGATCAATCAACAAAATATGTTAATGCTTAAGGAAATAATAATTAGATGTGAAAAGATGGGATTAGGAGGATGTTATTAGTACTTCTATTGTTCTGCTATTCAATATTTAAGGTTCTTCTGTTCACTAGTGAATAAAAACTGAAACAACTGAAACAAAAACACTGTAAAGTCTCACCATGGCATTCTGCAGTGGCTGCTGATACCCTGTAGGTCTGTATTGAGTTCTTTGTGCCCAGTCAGTATGAATATCCCCTAAGAACAGCTCCTGGACCTTCCCTCCATGGTTGTGATGCTGAGTCTCCACTCGTATCAGATCCATCTCCATCATGGAGAAGCCCATTGCCGCCAGACATCCCCTCCCCATTCTGGTGTTGTACAGCTCAAACAGCTTCCCAGGCAACACGCGTGCCATCGTCAGGCCCACACAGGTTGAAGGCAGCCTGGAGATCAGCCTCTGCTTGGCTACCAGACTGTGAACCACGATGCCCACCTTGCTGAGGTGGTGTTCAGCCTCTGCACCTCCGTGGGTGATCCATGAGGCCTGGCGCATGCGAAGCTTCCCCCTGATTATTAGGGAGTAGGCGGGGTCCTCGCAGCTGCTGTCAGTGTAGTAGTGCTGCAGGGCCTGGAAGTAACGGCTTGTGTGAAAGGTGTAAGAGCGGGTGAGGAACTCTGGCCCAGGCCGAACTTCACATCTTGACAGAGAGGACGACAATAGAGATGTGTTAGTGCTAAACTGAGGCATGATTTCAGACAGGCAGTGGGGAGCAGAGTTTAGTTCCTTGCTATATCCAGAGCTGGTTTTTTTTAGTAAAGTAAAGTACATTATGTTTTGCTCTGTCACTATGCCCTGCAGTGGATGTTCCAGTAAATACACTGAATCTTTGGACATTTTAAGGTACCTTTAAATTATACCGTCAACCAAACAAAGAGCAAGCATTTAGTTGACTGCATAACTGGGCTTTATCTGCAGTTAGTATCTGCTTAGGCTTAGACAGATACTAACGTACATCAGCTGGCCTCTCTGGCTTGATAGTTTCATCTGTATGCCACAGCATAATGGCCTTCAGGGTTTATCCAGATCCACTAATGTTTCTAATAGCCACAAATCAGCAATCCTCTGCTTTCACAAACATTTCCAGGCAAAATCACATCCCCTCACACATATTTTCCCTATATTATTCCAAAATATCCAATGAAGGTTGGGAATTGTGAAGGTCAGAACATATAATTCACATAATTTTCATACTGTAGCCCATTTACTGGCTGCTTATACCCTGTATGACGGCATCTACATTTTATATTTTTGTTCATTAATCTAACCAGACTTGACTCTTTCACTCTTGCATAAAAGCCAAACATGCATTGCCTGATATATGTTTCAGATGTGACTCTAACTGTGTATAACTTAATTATAACTAAAACCCCTTAATGAAAATGTACCTTGTTGACACCCAAGTGCCGTCCAGTCTTGGTGGGATGTCTGCTGTGATTCTCACTTTCTCCTGTAGGTGGCGGTACTGACAGTGGGGCTCCCACTGCAGGCTCTCACTGAGGTTGAAGGAGGAAGTAAAGGAGGCTGTGGGCACCTCCCATAGTTTACTCCCAGTTCCAGCTACTAACATAGCTACAGAGGAAAGAAAAGTAAGAAAACAGTGAGTAAATAAATGTCTTAGTGAGTTTTCTAATCAGATAAACACACAGGCTCAGTTACACTCCATTTAGATTTCTAGTCTGATCTTGAGTATAGGGAAAAGGATTCAGTTCAGAGATAATTATCAGCCTCTTTCATCAGAAAAGGAACAGGAGGAACAAATAAGCCGTAGGTGACATACTCTCTCTGTTACATCTAAGCACAACACTGGTTGACTGTATATGAAGGTGATTTAGTATGATTTTCTCTCTGTATAGTATATGCATTTTTATCATCAAGGTTAAGCAAACTGTGGGTCACTGACAGCAGCAGGCCAGCTGCGCCAAAGACATCTGTTGATAATATGATTCAACACATTATGATGAATGGTTTTGCTTGGGTTTGCCGAACACTGACAGTTACGGTAATCCAAAGGAAACCATTATTCACTCTTTAACATTTTTCAATCTGGCACATTCATATCTGTCTGCTTTCCACTGGTCCATACTTCCATAACTGCACTTTTTGCTTTATTTGCTTGCACAGCATGGCAGAGCACTTTGATTCATTCACAAAAGCGAGATGATTTTCTGATTGCATCTTCATGGTTGCTGTAGGAGAAAACCCACTGGGATCTGTCTCTGCGATGTTTTTATGCATTTTTTGAGTGTGTGAAAATGATGGCTTCTGTTTCATCCTCCCCAACACAAGAGGGATGAGTTATTACAGACACTCTATCTCTTGTTTGATCTTTGTCATTTTTGTTATTTTCTTTCTTCTTAAACCTGTAATAACTGTTAGTTTGGAGTCTTGGGGGGGCAGCAGAAACAATATGTGAACACAAAACTGACTATTCACCTTTTGAGTTGATACAGTGCATCTTTACCATTTTCATAATTTATGCTGCAACATTATTGAGTCTAGAGTCATGTCTGCTGTCTGGGGCTGAGCAGGTACTGTGCAGGTAAAGGTTTTTTCTTATAAAAGGCTGCTGAGTGCTGCTAGTGCCGACACTAAAACAGCAAAGTTGTTCACATTGCCACTGATACATACATCGTTATTAAAAATATATTGATTATAGTTCCTTTGAGTCAGTGTATAACTTGGTTATTCATCTCTTTCTTTTTTCCCCTTTTCCCATAATCCCTTTTGCTCCCTTGTGTCACCATATGCACTCATATTCTTTCTCTCACTTCTAAACTTCTCTGGAATCATCTGCGTTTGACAGCTTTATGGGCATAATCTCACTCCACTTTTCTCTCATTTGACTTTAGATGCACATGGGGCCACATGGGGACTTTACATGCACATGCACATCACCTGTTAAGCCTCCCTTTGAGCTGGGAGTTAACTGAACGTGTCAACTGAGCAGATCAGGTTCTTTTCTTTTCTCTTGACGGAGCTCAAGGAAAATTGGGACTTTGAATGGAAAGTGTGTGATGTTTACTTGCACATTACTTTTTCTGTAAAAGGCTCTAAGATGGATGCTGAGTGATCGGCGTTTATTAACCTTGTTAGTGTCAGATGGATATTTTTTGTTCCCCCTCGCTCTTGGAATGTTTCCCATATGCTGACCACAACCGCAAACATGTGTGCAGTTCAGTCATTTCCAAGCTTCCTCCCACCTGATGCACACGCGCAGGGACACGCAGGGACACACACGAACACACACAAGACCAGTTTGGGTTGTTTGAACTATACAGTCAGAGACCACAAAACCAGACTTAAACTCAAGGCACATTTCTCCTCTTTCAAGCAGTCTGTCAATTTGTTGATATGATTAATACCTCTTTTTCCTGTCCCAGGCATTGAAACATGTTTGCAATTTTCTCCATGCGGTGATGTGTTTGTTTATGCTCCATGTCATTGCAGCTGGTGAGGGAACCCAGTCAGTTGGACCCAGCTGCGCTCCCACAGGAGAACTCGGAGCAGAAATACTAATCAGGATTAATTAATTTCCACCGCTCCTTGCAAGTCATCCAGTTGGTCTGTTTTGTGTTATGCAGCCTTTGTAGCTGCACGAAACATGTTGCCTAAGTGGTTACAATGAATGGATATAGAAGAGAAGAGTCACAGTATGTGATGTGGAGTCGTTTGGGTTGCTATATTTGAGTTTCTGTTTCTGCCAAAGCATTTCTATAGAGTGTTTCTTGAGGTCACTTGTCATTCAGCCCCTCTCCCTCCCTTGGATCTTGTTCCAGTTGGGCATATGGTTGCATTTACTAAAGGACTTCTCATAAAAGCAGAGCTTAGTAAAACAAAATTGTTCATCGTGGGGTTTTAAGTATTCTTCTACAAAAGAGCCTATTTCAACCACAAGTGAGGCGATGTTGTAATACTTCTGATAATAACAACCCCAATTTCAAGTTGGAGGAGTTGATTCACTTCCTGTATAGGCAGCCAGATATTGTTAGTGTTACCTTGAAATTGTCCCTGCTGATTTATTTTTCCATTATGGCCTCTAGAACTAAAAAAATGAATTCTGCACCTCCCTGTCACAATGTAATGCACAGTGCATCTTTCAAAAACAGATGTGAACCCCAATGTGAATATTTGGATTTGAGGTTAGTGATGGATTATACAGTATTTACAATAAGAATATAGGTTAGGCTAGAAAAAATATTATAAAATACATTTCAGTATTCCTTAATTGTTGAATGTGATTACAATAAAGAAACTAAACAGTAGTTTTTGCTGAAGCTGACATTATCCTTATAAGAGCCTCATAACTAATGACACTGGCAAAAAAATAACAGGTGCAATATCACACATTTACTCAAAGCAGAGCTCCAGATTTAATCAATCATCTAAAAATGGCCTATTTTGATAGTTGGTTAATAGTTAAAAATACTGCCAGAATTTACCTTTTTTTCTTACATATATTACAGTAAATTGATGTCATGATTTGAACTGATCATCAAATAAAACAATACATTTAATAAATCACCTTAGACTGTAAATTTTTTTCACTTTTATAAAAATGATTTATTGGCCAAACTGTTAATTAACTTAGTCAATAAGTCAGACAGTCCTGATAGTTGTCAAATAATTGACTGATTAATTAATAATGAAAACAACTGTCAGTTCCATTCCTAACTCAAAGTAAATGTTACTGTCTAGTAAAACTTTTAATTGGACAGTTAAGACTTTACATGATGTGAATTGTTCACTAAAGCATAATCATACGTTTGTGCTCAAGTCTCACTTAAACAGGATGTAGAAAGGTTAAAGCCACTTTTTGTGCCTTTCTACCTATTTACTCTGTTCTGAGAACCAGACTTTATTCACAGTACACTACACACTAATACAGATCATATACTACAGACAAAACCCATCCCCACATTTGTTCTCATGCAGTGTCAGGATTCTCCCACATGGGGTCAGCACTGCAGGCTGTGACCTGCGTGTGGTCTGGATGGTCAGTCTGTCACCACCACCAACACTGCCGCTGCCACTGGCCTTCGCTTCAGTCAACTGATGAGCAGCCAAAGTAATCTATCTGTCTGTGAGTTACCATATTCATCCTGTTTCCACACACACATATGCATGCACACACGTTCACAAAAACACACTGCTCACATTGATTTACAGTATACTGCAGAAGGGATGCCATTTATAAAGGACCTCCAGGCTGAACTCTGTTTGTTTGTTTGCATTTGTGATTACGGTTTGGCCGTCTCCTCTCTCCTCTCTCATGCCGCATCCACAGCGCCAAAGTCAAAATACAGTTTTATGTACTTCTTTATTTGGAGCTGTCCTGTAAAAACAAGAACCAGATTTAGGCACTTTTGATTCATGGCTTGCAGGGAGAATCAAGTGCTTGACATTTTAAGTCAACCCTGCACCTCTTTCATTAGAGAGAGACGCCTTTGTCTGCTTCATAGCTGCTTATATTGAGGCTTTTAACGGAGAATGACTAAACTTGCCAAAGTGGTGGCAGGGAAGGTAAAATACAGTCTATTTTTTACCCAAAGAAAATGTTGTTGGTGCACCAAAATGATGGCAAAGCTCAATCCATCTTTGTCCCAGTGAACATCCTCGTCCCTGTTTCTTTCAGCGAAGCTACAACCACTGTACCCTAAAGCCACTTTCCCATCTATTTTGCATCAGTGCTGCAGGACAAAACTCTGAGTTCCCGTGCTCTCCTGCCCTGCCTCCCCCCTGCTCTCCTCCTCTGATGAAACAGTCATGATGTTTACGGCTCATTTCTCCTGGATGGATTTCAGAAACCTCCCTTCTTTTTTCTGTCTTTGTTTTTTTTTCTCCCTCTCTTTCGCTGTCATTGGTGGATGAGGTGAATGCAGTTGGTCAGAAGGATGAGGGGTTGGAGGAGGGTGGGGATGAGGCATCTACATGTGTTGGACTGACAAGATTAGTGAGGTGCAAGTGTGTGTTTTTCAGCAGAAATATTAAATGCTACAGTAGCCCAGAGATTCCACATACTTAGGTGACTGCTGGACATTACTCACAGTTAGCAGCTGCTTTTTTAGGCTCCCTGAGTCACTGAGCTGTCCTCCAGATACTGGATGTGTGTTATATGATGGTGGTTCACAACTTTTTTTTTTTTTTTTTGCATATAATGATGCACAGAATGAAAGATTGAGTTTTTCATTAAAAACATCTCAAGATTGTTTATTGCAGCAGTTGCTAAAGGACAAGACCAAGTTTTGAAAAAACCCCAAAACAAAACATATATTAAATATATATACACATATAAACAACAATATATTTGTGTAAAACAATTTTTTTCGTCTTTATCATATTCTTTATGTGGTTCCTCAGATCTATCTGACCCCCTGGAATGGTCACTACCCCTACTAGTTTGAAAACCGATGATACAACATAGTTGGATTGTTTTCATATTTGGAAACCACACATTGATGGATACAATGATTTACTCTGAATCATTACTTTTTCATAGAATTATTATTCTTCATGAATGAAATGACAAACTGCATATTCTGTGCTTTTGTCTGTTCTTGTTTTTTCCTAGTCTGAGAAAAAGAAGACCAGCATGCAAAAACACATGATATAAATATCTGACTGACCCCAGCAGTAAGGAACAGCTGTTTTGTTTTTCATTCATACAGTGGAAACAATTTTAGATGTGGAGACACACTGCCGCTCTCTTGCTTAAGTTGTTTAACTGTTAATTGCTATTGTGATTCTTAATTATGATTCACTGCGTTAAGACTATTCAAATTATTTTACCCCTTCCACAGCTCATTAGTAAAAACCCCTTATCAAGAACCTCTATTGGGAAAATTACTTGAGAATGGAATTAATTACTCATTGCATATTATTTATTGAAAAGGTAATTACAATATGCTATTTCACAAAATACTAAATACTACATTATTCAGCCCAGTTCTGCCAAAAATGCCAAATCCTAAACCCTACATGTTTGATTTTTTACATGTGAAGAAATGGAAAAAACATGTGAGTCACCTCTTTTGCTAATAGCAAGCTTTTTCTCCACTCCTCCTGCCCATGTTTCAACACATCTCACAGCCGAGAAACTGATATGAACCATCCAGCAAACTCCCACTAACAACTGGACAGATGAAATTCAACTGTGAGAAACATGGTAAAATTGTGTCACTGTGAGACACTTTCACTGAGCTTTGGCAGCCAACGAGTTGACTTTTTGATGGTGTTATTAATTTAAGGCCAAATTATCACAATGCGACTGCTGCCCATAACCCATATATACAACACTAAAATCAGAATACAACATCAGATGACACAAAAAACACCAGTCAGTGCAACATTTCATGAGTAAAGTTTTGAAAATGTAAGCCCCCCCGACACACGCATGCACATACACACACATGTGCATACACAAACCAGACTGATTGAGGAAACACATGCCTGTTGTACAGGCAAAGAAGAAATATACAATTTATTGCACAGCCTGACACAGATTGTTGGCTGTAACATATTGATGTTATTCTTACACAGTGTCAAGACTATAAACTTACATGATTGCACCTTGAAACAGCAAGTTCAATCCCAAACTGCCAAAGTATATGGAGAATTTGTGGGATTTGCAACTGTAGTGTAATTGCATTTAAAATTGGAATCCCTTACATCACTAAAAATAATTTAATTTAATGTCGTACTGCCCAGTGCTGTCAGGGACTAAAGAAGACTAATACAAACAATGCAAACAATGTTAAATATTCATTTTATGCAGGCATTCTTGTTGTTGTACCTGCTTCTGTTTCTCTCCCTTCCCTCCACCCTTGTCACCAAAGTCAGGCGAAGGTCAGTTTGGTTTAGAGGCTTTTCAAAAAAACTCAAAGAGATCTGGTGCGTTTTTCTAACCCTGGGTCCCCCTTCCTTTTTTAGGCTTTAACCCTAACATCTCACAGAGGTCTCCACGACTAGGAGAATCCCTGTGTCCCCTGGGCAGTGCACGGACCACTACTGTTGTCTTTTCATCAAACTGTAAGCTGGTTAATCCAGCGGCCTCGTTTATTTAGACAAGGGATTTACAGGGGTTTGTCCAGTGGACGCTGTTGCCAGTTGCGCTGTGGTTAGTGAACTCTGGATCTGCTGCATTTCACACATGAACTGAAACGACTGAACATGAAAATGGCTGTTGCATCAAACAGAACACCCACCCACTCCACCATTTTCTCATCTTTTCTTTATCGTTTGTGTTATTTATAACTTTACTAGTTAACGTAACATTAAAACAAAACTATTTCTGCTGCTACTCAAACTTCACTGAGCACCAGTAGATGCACAGTACACTGATTATCCCGTCTGGATTTCAAATCAGACAGAGATGATCATTGATTATAATAGGACATGATGTCCACTGTGGTGTCTCTTCTTAGTGGGAAGCTGAAGCGGTTGAGATGAAGATAGTGGACAAAACAAGTTGATGGTCCATTGATGTTTTGCAGCTGAGATTACAACGGTTTCACCTTAATCCAAAATCTTGGTTTAGAGTTGATTCGAAGGAGCTGCTCGGTGGATGTTTCACATACAGGGAGAGTTTCAAGTTGGAAGAGGCCAAAACAGAAATACTGTACCCAAAGTTAGTTTACATGAATGTGACCAAAGGTTGGATCACAAAATATTCACATCCTGTTCAGTTAATTTTAATTTGGATCTTTATTGACACACAAGAGGAAATTCTTCCCAAAATCCAAATATTTACTGTATAGTCTCTTCCATACCATAAATTTGGTCACTTTTATCTTTATTAAAAACTTAAACAAGTGGATACTAACCGTTTGTAGATTTAAAGTCAGAGTTTGGGTTCAAAGGGTGTTCAGTAAATGGCAAGCAAAGAGAGGTTTAGCTCAATATGGAACCAATTTGTTGGAGACATCTTATATTCAGTATGTAATTCACCGAGATAGGAAGTATTTTTGTTCATTACGACTGTCACAGTTAATCTGAATACAATTTTGCGGTCCAAACAATTCCACTTTGATATCAGTGGCCCCTTCAATTAATTTCATATCAGTTGTCTGCTCTGTTTGAACTGTCTGTTCGTGGTCAGCGACTCAGCCTCTCCTGTCTCCTCCAACTACACCTACCACACTTGAGCAGAGAAAAAGAGAGAGAGAGAGGGTGGGGGCATTGGATTGTAGGGTGGTGATTATAACTGGGCAGATGCCTTGTTCTGTCTGTCTCCCACTGCCCATCACTCTAACCAGACCTGATGGGCAAAATGCTTCCGCTATCGAGGCTGTGGCGGCTGGACAATCAGCTCTGCGCAGCAGCCTGAGGTAGAGTTAGTAATGGCTGTCTCCTGTTATTCTAACCATTAACATAATGGCAACATTAGTTCCAGGGCCACGCTTTCCTGCTCCTAGGGAACCATTGTTTAAAGGCACCAGCCAGTGCTCTTTTATGAGACTCCTCCACTAACCACTGATGCTTTGAAGACACACACAGGAGTGGCAGGAGGACACAGACTGGCTATTCATGAGTCTAACATAAACAGTGGTTGTGTTTTTATGTTTTTCAAAGTGCTGATCCACATGTTTAACCTTGCAAATTGTTAGAATTGTGACAAATTACATAATAACTTCCTTGGAATTATGAGGTTGCCTATTATAATATCTTCCTTTTTGTCTCCTTGTCCTGCCATGTGCTCTTCAAGATAAATCCCCAAGTTTTCTGCAATTTCTCACAAGAGAGCATTTATCTCTATGTGTTCATACAGAAAAAGCTTTGGATTGTAGGGGGAAATCTGTTACAATCTTTTAAGATCAGACCCTAAAAGCGAGATTTACACTTCATCGAGTTATTATCATACTCAGAAAATAACTTAAAAAGTAACAACAGCATTAGTTTAAGGTTTACTTAAACAGATATTTTTAAAATTTAGATTAAAATCAAGCCACAAATAATAGGATTCTTATAAATGTAATCAAACTAAATCTGTGCCAAGTCACAGGACAGAAATGGATGGATTAATAGGAGGAACTAAGGACAAGCTATGTATTAAAAAAGCTGTTTTGACAGCTGGAAGTAAAAAAAAAAAACACATCCAGAGGCAGTGCCCAAACTCACCTTGCCACAGCAGCCAGACTCCCCTCAACAGGTGACTGAAACGTCCGTTTGACATGTTTCCTGCTTCCGCACACCTCATTCAAGCACTCTGCTCAGAAAACAAACTTCGATCCCTGAGAAATCCAAGAAACAGAGGCTCCTGTCAACAAGTGATGATGAAGCAGGATCTCAGTATGACATGAGCTTATAAAATAAATGTCCAATAATCCCTCAGATGAAACTCTGGTCTCCTGTTCAGTCAGCGTTTTCCTTTTTCTTGTCTTCTCTTTCTTCTACCACTTCCACTTCTTGGCTTCCATGGTCTGATAAGAAAATCCTCAGTTGGAACCACTCACTTCATGCAACTTCTGCACACTGGTGCTTTCCTTTAGTTGAGAGGGAGAGTAAATGCTCTCTTTCTCTCTATCTCTCTCTCCACCCCCCTCTCTCTTAATCACACACCGTTGCCTCACTACTGTGCAGCACTGTGGATCTGTTCCACTCGATGCATGTACAGGGAGTGTGTATGTGCATGTGTGTGTGCTCTTAGACTTTTGGGCAGATAGGAGGGAGTAGAGAGAGAGATCGAGGGAGGGCAGAGACAGAGTAAGTTTCTGATTGTGTGTGTATGTTTGTGCATGCATGTGGAGGAGGGGGCTTGAGCTTCAAACTTTCTAAAGTGAAGACTCTGGGGAGCTTTTAGAGCAAGGTGCAGAAGGGCAGTGGTGAATGGGAGTTAATACTGTAAACACAGGGCTACACCACATCTAAATAAAACACATTTTCTCACTTGTGTGATGTCTAGCAGTTTGATGCTAGTTGTCCTGATTGTCCTCCACCCGAATATAATCTAATGCAGGAAAATGATATTCAGAATTGAAGTAGTGTACAACAACATATGCTCAAAAGTAACTCAGTTATTGGTCACTTTAAAGGAATACTCCACCATTGTTAGACTCAAGTTGGTGAAGAGGAAGAAAAATAAGTGATAAAAGCAGATGCAGGAGAACCAGACATATCTTTTTTATTCAACACATATCGTTCTTGTCAAAACTTGGTGCCTACCCACAATGCAGCAGTAACTCTTTCGCAACAAAATATACAAATATACATGCAAAGTCGGTAAAAAAGGAAAAAAGAAAAAAGGGGGACACACTAAAAATCCAATACCACATGGATATACCACATTTTATTCATAAAAAGTAGGAAGATATTCATACAATATATATATTCACATATTATATATATTATATTAATATTAATGATATATTCATACTGTTTCTTTTTTGTATATTTTAATAAAAAGAGTTACAATATTACAATATTTGTAAAACTTCCCTCATCTTTCATTGATTTTGAATGATTCTGCAAAAACAGGTTTTGTCTGACTCTTCCAGTGGTGGAGAACAATGACCACTATCAAACTTCACACAGGTCCCTGTGGAGCCACATGTTACTCATATTTTTACATATCCAGTAATCCTCCCAAGACCTGTAAGCAGACTTTGTTGTGTATATTTGGTGGAGTTCCCCTTTTATTATCCTTACCATCTATATTGGCAATGCAGATATTTCAATATTACAGCTATCGAGAGACAAAATCCACAGTACTTTGTGAAAAAAAATGACTTCTCATGTTCAGATGATGCTAATATGAGATTTCCACAGACTAGACAAGTTAAATGGGTATTTTCCAAAATCATTGGAATGCCAAATTCACTCTTTGTGTTACTAAGCACAAAAAGGGAATTTTACACTTAAACGTTTGGAAGAAAGCCACTGATGCCTGTTATTAACTTCATCTGAAGTCATCTGAAAGATTGAAAGGAATCACCTCACAGGCAGTGTAAACAGTAATTATAGTTTCAATGTGCATACAGTATGTGCATATGAGTGCTTGATGAAGTCTGACAGTAACTAATCTATTAACTGCCTACATATAACTATTCTTTAACAGCTTATTTCAGCTGTTGAAACTACATGAATATGATGTTGACACTGACTGAAATAAAAGATATTCAGTAACAAGGAAATGCAATGTTTTATATGTGCATCACTTTATACAAATTCCCCCATTTCTCCAAAAGTCAGCCTCATATATTAGGTCCTTGGAAACATTGGGATCTCTTCTAGCATTTAAAATAAAGTTCTTTTGGAGTGAACAATGTTTGGATGCACAGCATGCCTATGTATAGGGATTTGAAAAAAGTTCAAAATTCAACAGCAACATGTCTTAGTCTCCCAGTTACTCTGGACAATCCACAGAACTCTATGTACAGTTTTCTTTGGAATTACATTCTAGTAATGAAATAGTCCCAATGAAAACTGTTGACAGTGAGGTTTCTGGCTTATTGAGAGTAATGGGAACACCGTTTCTGGGAACAGACTGCTGTTGAATTTTTTAAACATAATTTTTTCAATGCGCCACAAACAAAATTCCATTCATCTCTCTATTATTTTGGTGGAGGCATAACTCTTATAGATGGATATCACAAAACTTTTGCACATGAAACCAAAACTCACGGTGTCTACTGGCTAGGTACCATGAGTGGAAAATGTGTTTTTTTTAGTAATTTGGGTGAACTGACCCTTTAGATTGAGAGAAATTCAGCATAAAAAAATGCCTAAACCAGCAGCAGCTGCACACACACACACACACACACAGTTTGCACAAACCCATATCACACCCCATTAGAAAGGCACACGAACACACAAATACTTCAGTCACACTGATTCATAGTCTCTGCGTACACATGTGGTCTGACATAGCTGTTGACACTGTTGACCACTGCAGAGGTAAAGGAGGGGTTCAAAGTGCCTGCCAAGCGAGAGTTGGCAGCACATCTACGACGGGTGGGCTGACCAGAGCCCTGGCACACAATCAGAGGTGCGTACACCCCCGACACCATTACATACATAGCCAATGACCAATGCATTTGGCCTGAGTGATTTTACCATCAGTACAGCGTTTTATATGGCACATTTGTAATGCATCGTCTTGCTTATATTAACATTTCATTGCCAATTGTCAGTTGGCCTAAATCTGTTTTTCCTGAGTGGCACCTTTGAAGCACTAACCCAAAGTTTCTCACACTATTTATGCCACATTCTCAAGGTCATAAAACACAATATTTCATAGGATAAATCTGCATTATCTTTTACAATCTAGGTCTTATTTTTGTACTTTTTGGCATTTGTTCCTATTTGAACTCCCCATGTTTGCTAATTTTTTTCCAACATTTGTGACACGTTTTCCTGTTTAGTGACGGATTCTTACACATTTTGCTTCTAGTTTTAGCTCCAAAACGAATATTCTAGTCAAGTGGATGTCCACATGGGTGCGTCCCGCAAGATTTGTTTCCTCCCTTTTTTTGTAATATCTCATCACAACACTGTCTCCTACAAGCCAATTTGTTTTCCCAGTTACTGCCTCCATTTTGTAGACTCACATCTTATTTTTCAAGTGCAGTAGTGCCACGTTTTTGTACCACACGTATGTTTTACAGAGAGGGCTGAATTGTTGGTGTGCAACATACAGTACGGGACTCCTCCTGAGTTTTGGTTCTGAGAAAAACAATCCTAAACTGTCCAAAATCCCAAAGCTAAACTTACAGGTGCATGTTGAGTGTTTTTACACAGAAACAAGCACAATACACTGAAGCCACGGTATTAAGAATCCTGTTAAACACTAATGCTGAAGTTGCCATTGGTGACTTTACAGTTCACGGTTGCTGGTTTCTGCTGTGAGTTAACACGACACTTGAGATCTCTGGGTGCACAGGAGCCTAGAGATGCAAGACTGAAAGAGTTGTCTCTAGTTTAGATAATTTGGCTAAACTGTCGCACAAAGTAAAACAAAAATCAATGACAGCACTCTTTTAGCTACCGTTTGTCTGGACAGTCCCATCCTCGCCGCCAGACGTCACAGGAGAGCCTAATCTAATTGTTGATCAGTGCCTCTGGCTAAGTGCTAACTTGCTGTGACAGACCCCATAGAGAATGAAGAGGAGGGAGGACAGACGCCACTGATCTCTGATCCTAGATCTGACAGCTGGCTTCCTCAGGAGGACGCTGCCTGGGGTGAGTCAGAAGCTTTGATCCACTCAGGAATGCATATACATACACACACAAACATGTACAAATACTGCTCTCTGTTGTATATGTAAATGCACGCATACAGTTTTTTAAACTAAACCTCACTGCACTTTCTCTTTCCTGCCTCTACACAGGCTCATACATCCACCCACCCCCACACAAACGACTGGGCCCGGCCTACTGGCATACACCTACAGGAGCTGGCATGAGTTTCCTAAGAACACACAGTCAACGCTATTTTATAATCAAATAATTTCTCAATCCTGTAACTAATATCCCTCTACCAAGCACGAGCTATCATCTATGGTGGGCCATGTGTGTGGTGTGTGTTTGCTTGGGCATATATCCTACAGATCTCATACACTTGAATAATCGCATAGAAATACACATGGACTGCATATTCACACAGAACTTTAGACTGGGTTCATTCATGCTGGTTGTTTTGTGTTCTGGCTGGTTAGCTTGAGGGGTAACTGGTCCCTCTACAAGCTAACAGCGCCCCCAATAGGACTGAAAGTCAATGTGCACAGAACAATTCTCCTTTCTCTTCAGTTTTTCTGAAGAAGAAAATACAATAGAAAAGAGAGGAGAGAAGTGAACAGGGGTGGTTTCCCAAAGACAGCTTATGGCTTAGATCAAACTAATAGACGATAGACGTCTAAATTCCTCTGCTGCACAAAGCTGCAGTATCGGCAGTAGTACTTGACTATCTGATGGAGGACTGAATTGCAACAACGTCTGGGTAATTTTCTTTTCCCCAAACTAATTGAGCAACTGTGTTATCTTCCTAAAGAAAATGTTTGCCTTTTCAATAGTTACAAGGTCATTTCACTGGTGAAATTCAGCAGATGGTAACAAGACAAAGAACTTAAATTTAGCTCAAACCTGTAGTAGAGCTGAGATGCTGTGACTTCTTAATGTGGCAGGATGCAGCAGCTCTGATAACTCATTCATGCAGTCCTGGCAGAACGTGAAGAAAAGAAAAAACAACTTTTATCTAGACTTGGTATGTGTGATAGTCTGACATTAAATTCTCTCCATTCTCCATATGTGATGTGATGTGAATGATGTGAGACTTCTTCACCAGATTTTAGTCTTAGTATAGCGTGACTAACTTTTCCAGCTTAACATGGCTTTTCTAAAATCTTCTCTAAACAGAATAAGATGTAATACTCACAGACATGATTTTACAACTCTGGAAAGTTATCAAGGTGGCAAATGGTCTATTTCTGGTTATGGTAATCTGCAAGTAAACAGCAGAAATCTGGTTTCATGTTACAAATCTAATTGCAGTATGGTTGTTGAGAAGCACAAACTGTGGCTCTGGTTAGCAAGTTTTAGACTTGGTGCAGCCACTGCTATCAGGCATGAGGCCAACATACAAAGCAGACCTCAGAGTCTTGATTATTACGCTATGGTTAGGGAGGGACCAGAGAATTTAGCTAAATCAAACTTTCACATCCAAGAAGATGTAAAAAGTACAAGCTAAATTTGTGTTTTATTAAGTGCCAAAAGGAATTTATGTCATTACATGTTCCACACAGAAAAATTATTTAGTATGGATTTGGATTAAGTGTATTTTTGTAAAACTGTCATTAGACTAATTTGGGACCAAACTCAAGATTGAACACTGTAAACCAGACTGTAGAACATAGTGTAGCGTGTGTATCTTTGTGTGTGTCTGGTAACAAACAGGATATGCCTGCCTTCCTGACACACAGCCACACACATGCTAAGCCCTCTGCAGTCAAGGCCCAGCCCTTTAATCATCACACATTCACATCCTTGCTTCTTATCTGCAAGATGCCCAAGTCCAAACATACAGCCAAAAGTGAACGACACCCACATCTCTTGCGCATTATTCTTCGCCCTTTATCCATGAAATTTCACTGTGCTGAAGAAACTAAACCAGGGTGAACTACTGCTAGCGGTTCTCTCCAGTTATCACTCACAGCTAAACACTATGGATCACATTCAGAGACTTAGGGTTTGTTGATAGTGCTGTGTGGTGTAACCAGGTGAGGTCTGAGATACTGAGATAAGATACTGCAATGTTTTGATGTTTTCTAAATGGGCTGATGTGAAGATAGGCACTGTTTGAGTCTGATGTTGTAATTCCACCCGACTGCAGATGCCTAAACATGTTATAGTGCCAGCAGGAGGAGGAAGCCCATCATTACTGCAAAGCAGGATCACGCACATATTTATATTGTAAAAAAGAAAGAGCTCCAAATAATCAATACGCAGGACACACACACATCTAATTCTTCCAAAAAATGATCAGTTTAGCAAAGACCTGCAACTCTGTAGACCCCCCCTTTAAAGACGTTCTTCTTAAGTTCCTCTGGCATCAAACTCACACAGGTGTGTGCAATAGGTTAAATACTCAGTTCACTGTTGTGGGGGTGGCCTCCACCACAGCAGCAGAGGGCAGACACTCGTTTTTCAAAATAATATCTCCATATTTGGGTATATTGTTATATTGTTTTGACCATTTTACCTTGTTAAATGTGTGTGGTAAAGGGGTCATGTTATCCCATTTGTGTTCTAATTTTACGTGTTTACTTTTGTGAATTTGGGTGCCCATGGTACACATAGTCAGAGATCAAAAGCTTGAGGTAAACTTGTACTTGCACGTTGGCTGGTAGTGAAACACCCAGGTTTCAATCTGGCCAATTCACTTTGTTTTGTCAAAATGCTGAATCGGTTGTTGTCAATCATTATGCATTCATGCAGAGGTTGATATGTCTCACAAAAAGAAAATTCACTTTGTTTACTTTTCCCAGAGATTAAACCATAAAACACAAAAATGGATACAATTAAAGGCCAGATACAGACTATGTTCACTGAACTTCACAGACAACTGCTGTCACAACCTGCCACAGTATGCAACAAGACTTTTAGCTAGGTTGTTGCTGTTCCAACTGGGCATAGTTTGGCCCACAGGAAAACTACCGCAAGCTGGCCAATCAGAACACAGTGGAATGGGCACGGCATCTGTCCCTGGGAATATACTTGCTGTTGTTGTTGTTTAATTTGTGTACCTTGTGTACTTTGTGTATGTCTAATTTTAAAAGCTCAGTCATGAGTACTCTGATCCTCCCTGACCAATGGAATTTTTTCCTTGTGAACTTCTGCCTTTTCAAAACATAAAAAAAAGCCATGGTGACAGGAATTAATGTTGAGATGACAGAACAGAAAACTGCACTGACAACATAACTGACAGGTATGTACAATAGATGCAGGTAGTTGTGGTTCATTTGACACTGCACCACCAGTTTTACATGGGATTGTCTCTCGTGTATGTGTAGCATTATTTCTGTAGATGTGCTCAACCAATGCAAATCAAAGCAGTCTAGACGAGGGAGCCATGCTGCCTAAGCAGCTGCATAGTTAACAAATAGTATATCCCTGGCCCTAAAGGCACAGGAGCTGAAATGAGCAATTTTAGTCTCAAGACCAGAGAACCTGTTAGTATATTAAACATATATTTGGCCATACATGGCAAAACAAACATGTATTTGCACTTTTTAAACTTCCAAATTATATAATTGTGTATCAGTGGAGCCCCAGAATAAAATATAAACAAAATTAAGCATAGTATGGCCACTTTAAATTAAATATTGCTATCTCAACCAAAAAAATAATCTGGGATGCTTTGAAATGGTTTATCCAGGCTTCCCCCAACTTTTGATAAGGTTTAGACTATAGCATAGCTTGTAAATAGTAATCTAACTGAAGATTGTATTGCATTTGATAATTAGATTTGTTGGTTTTATATGGTTGTCTGTTGATGTCTGTATTTTGTCAGCTGTGTGTAATGATTTTGTACACTGACAAAATGCTTTTTAGAATGGTTTTTGTGACGAATTGTGGAACAAAAAGCTGTGTATTATTTTGAAAAATGGGTTGTGGTCTTTGGCCTCTGTTCCAGTTGTAGAAGCCGCACCCACTGGGTATTTCACCTATTACATACACCTGTGTGAGTTTTATGCCATTTGTTCCCGATGAGGATCCGGTGGAGGCTTAAACCATTGTGCTCATTCTGCAACGTAATAAAAAAGAGTTTTTTAAAGGGATACGAAATGGGTGGACTCAATCATTTTCAGTAAAATTTTCACATGGAGTGAGACAGACAATGCATGCTTTCTTTACCAACAATTTTTATGCATGCTTGGTCAAAGAGTGGCCTTCAAACTTAGTTAAAGATGCCTTGATCGTTATTACAAATCATACAAATAAATCTGTTAGCCAACCAGTCAGCCAGTCATATCAGTCTGAATTTAAAGTTTTTTGCCTCAGATGATGAAGGTCTTGGTGACAGTACTGAATGATGACAGCTGAATGAATGAGGTTGTAATAAAGATGTCAGTCTTTCAGCTGGTGATAAAGAAGCTTGTTTGTGGCAGAGCAGTTCTTTGTGCTACTATGCTACTTTGACAATCACCCTTCATCCACACACATAGCCTACTGTACATGCACAACTGGGACTCCAGATTTTGTCATATGGAGCAACTGTGCAATAGGTTTACAGACTGATCTGTCATCATATAGATATGGAGCTCACAGTTAACCTCATTAACTGGTAAACTTGGATTTGGCAAGACTTTGAAATATTCCTGATTGTTGAGTAACACAATAGACACATAAACATGCATCCATACATTCAGGCTTATGTATAAATCAAGGACAGTTTCTCAAGAGTTCACAAACATACATACCACAAAGAGGAGCTATCAGCTGACACACAGAGAGTGGTTAAGTGTCTCTGTGTTGGAGCAAAGTGTTTCATGACACTGACAGTGTGAGCCAGATGGAGTGTCTCTAGGAGATATTTGAGATGTCGCAGCAAAAAATTTGAGCAAATATTCAGAAGCACTGATCACTAACAGATGATTACCAGCCACAGGTTTATTTATTGCCAGGCTGCAGGTTGCCAAAGCTGCTTCACTGTCTCTCCCATTTGGCAAAGTTTCATTTTCATTAGTCAAATATTTCAAAATGGATTTGCATTGTTAACATCTCAACAAAGTTTTGCTTTTATCTAAACTGATAAATTAACGTTAACAATAAAGCTTTGCTAAAAACTGCCCTCTTGTCCTGATTGGACAGTAATTGTCCAATCGTAGCTTTTTAAAATGACCTTTTGTTCTGCCTGCTGGCCCTTACAATTACTGTTGAACAGAGTTTCTCATTTTCACTTGTTTCTAATTGGAGTCAAAGTGTCATTTAAAGTAATATAGCAGGACAGTAGCATGTAAAACAACTACTCAACGGCAAACTAGTACACACAAATCAGCATCAGTCCGCATTTTTTAAATTAGCCTGTAATGTGAAATATGAAAAATACTGGGCAGTGGAGTTTCTACCTCTTCTAGCTCATTGTTTTAGATTATTAAGTTTTAATGACAGCTAGTGCAGCTCAGTCCAGCTCCATTTGGACATTGTGTTGTGTATTATGGTTTATTTATTGAAACTTCTGTCGTACAGTAACACATCAGTCCAGTACAAATCAGAACTTAAACCTTTGGCTGTGTTGCTGATATAAGTCCTGAAATATGCTCCTTTTTCTCAGTCTAGTCTTATCGATTCTAGACGTAATGACGGTACAGAGAGTATGACGAAGTGGAAACTTTACACTTTCCCTCCTCTATTGCTATCTATACTTCTTGAGAGGTGAATAATCTTGTGGCATGTGACTATCTCTTGTTTTACTTCTCATATCTTCTCAGCCAGAGGCGTGATAATAGATAACTATGTGCTACCTTAAAAATGTGACCACCTATTTTAAACTTTCCCTGGAGATCCTTCCAGGTTGTTGTTCTTCATTATGCAATCATCATATCTCAGGGTGCATTAAGCCCCTGTGAAATTGTTGAGATTCACTTTGTAACTGAATACAAGTGTTCTGTATTAGTTTAATATTTAGAGTCTGTGCCTGGTTTGAGCATGTGTTTCAGTTTATGCAGTGTGAGGTTTTCTTGATTTATGATGCTTTGCACACACTTTGCAACGTCATCTTCCGCCAAAATGGAAAATCAAGTCAAGTTGTGCTTTCATGAAGAACCTCCAAACTGTAATTTAGACGAAGCATTGCAGCGAAAAATAATTAAATTACAGCGATGTACTGTACGATTCAGCACTACTGATATGTTAGGAGCTTGTTGCTGGCAGGCAGCTGTGAAGGTGAAAAATGTGTGTAAGATATGAGTAGAGATATTAAATAAAATTGGTCCCATCTAACAGCGAAATTGCAGCCTTGTTTTTAAAGTAACTCAACTAAATAAATGAATTAAAATTGGAAACCCGGTGAAGGTGAGGGGTCATGGTTGTGACAGATGTGGGCAGGAGGCACATCTGGTTGGTATAGCATACAAAATAGAGCTAATGGGGTGAGAGGGCGAGGGTTTGAGGCTGGCAGATGTCAGCAGAGGCTGTGTCTGTTATTGACATAGCTGCCATCTTAGGTCTTCTTTTCATCCGTCAGCCGGAATTGACCAAGGATCCCTACTGCTTTGTAATATGAGCCAGATGATGGATCTCCTGCTACAAGGAATGTGCGGGCACATGGACATGTATAAAGGAAACACTTGAACAAACACCCACACACTCACTCTTTAGACACATCCATAAACACACTTGCACGCATTAGAGCTCTGTTCTGTTGCTGCTGTCATCTGCCATTTGGATCCATATCACTTGCCTTCCAAAATCTGCCCACATATTATTTTACCCAATCTCAGCCGGGAGAAGAGATTTCATCGTGGGCTGCAAATGGGATCTTTACATGCTAAAGTCATGTTGGATTAAATCCACAGACTAGCGAGACCTTTTACAGGCTAACTTAAAATGTTGAAACAACTTGCTCACAGCAGCTGATGATTTATGAGCAGTAGAATGTGTAATCATCACAAGAATTAGATCATGTAATGTGTACAGAACAATAAGTATTCACAATTTTACAATTTGTGGATTGAACATGGGTTTCGGTACACCCTAGCAAACCTTCACATTTTAAGCATTGCCATTGTACCTTGTGTGGTAAATCAAACACACCTCAAGTATTTCAAGTGACCGGGGTCAACTATTACTGTGTCTCATATCCTCCAGTTTATAGCTGTAGCGCACAGCCTGTGCATTAACAAGGGAAAGAAACAGGGAGGGAGGAGAAAGGGATGCAGCAGTGGCAGTCTCATGACTTGCCACATTCCACTGGAGGTCTCTGCAAATGCTTCTGGTCCCAGTATGAGAGATTAGAGAAAGACATGAAGAGGCCGGCCGAAGTGAGAGCTGATCCCGACCACAGATAGCACCTCTGAGGGCAACAACAGCAGTTACCTGTGATGGTGGTCTGTTGGAAAGCTTCAGCCAATATTTTCTGTCCTTTAAAACCCTCTTTATTCAGAAAGCTAATGTTATCACTGCTGTGTTACTGTTTAACTAACGCTGCACTAATTTATCAGTTTTAACCATCAAACATGGACCATTACAGATTCATCATCAGCTTCTTGTTTTTTTTGTCTGTTGCTTTATATTTTGGTTCACTCTCACTAATCAACCTTGTGACCAGGAGCAGGAGGCAGCTGTTCTCAGATAAACAGCTCTCATTAACGATGTACTGCACCGCACCAGATCGTTAGCAACGACAACAGTTGGTGCACATGTTGTGTTGTTAGTGAAGATTTAAGTAAGTTAAGTAAGAATTACTTATTTCAGTAAAAATCCTCTCGAAAACCCAGTAACATCAAATACAAAAAAAAAAACTTGGTCAGGAAAATAAAACTTAATGTAAAAAGAATAACATGACATAACAGGAGTAGAAATGATAAGTTTATCCAAGTGGGATTTAAAAAGCTTTTGTAAAGCTACAATATAAGTTCTGGAAAACAGGCTAGAGCTAGCAGCCCCCTCACATTAACACGCCTGGTAATGCTATTTTGTACCTTGATATGTTCAAGGTGAGTGTTCCAGTTGTGTTATTTATTTTTCTCTGTTTACTTTCTCTTTATTTTCTTTTACTTACGACTCAGGACTAGCAAAAAGTAAATGTATTTATATTTTCACATTTTGAAGGAGTTTTTTGTTTTTTTGTTTTATTACATACAGAGCTGCTGTGCTGAGATTGTACTGTTCATAGTTTTACACATTCAGAAATGCAGGGCAAATTTGTGAGACCTTGTAAATGTTTTGTTTCTCTATAGCTGCTGGAAGAATATGATGTTGGCATGTTACCTTGTGTTGAAGTGCCGACAGTCCCTGGAAGCATGGTCCCTAATAACTAAACAACACAATGCCAAGTTAAAAGGGTATTAACTTGACATTAATACTGAAAATTTTTGCTCTAGGTCCTCCATTCTGGATGCCTCTCACAGGATTTCTTTTTGAATTTTGGGTGCAACTTTCTTCTCTCCTTCCGCTACAACAAGCAGAACTGTTTGAGGGAATAAAGTTTCTGAGTCTTCAAAACAAGGCCTCTCCATCCTCTGAATTTTCCTTTTTCTCACCATGTGATAAGAAGCCAAAGCAAGAGTTATGTTAAACATACTGACTTTTCAGTAGAAAAAGTCATTTGAGAAAAAACTTTGTATTCTTCTGTTCAAAGAGAGGACCGAAGTGGAGTGTGTGGTTTTTTACACCTCTGGATTGCACACCATCTTGTATGATTATAATCATCATTGCCTCCATTATGGTTCACTCCAAGTCTGTAATTTAGTTTGAGATGCTGACAGATGTGGTGAGAGCAGATAAGGATGGAGAGAAAACAGGCAGGTGAGACCAGAGAAGACATTGTGTGCAGGCAAAACCCCTGAACCCTCTGTCTAATTTCATACCTGCAGACAGGTGCTTGGCAGGGCAGAACATGCGCATGAGAGTGTAGAGCAGGCGGGCAGAAAGAGGGTCGGAACGAGGAAGACCTTTTAGAGGGGATCAAAGAAGGTCACGCTATTCCTCCTGCTTCATCCCCACCATGTTCTCTCTCCTCCACTGATCTGGAAATGACAGATTTCATTCCTGCTTGGGAAGGGGAAGGGAAGTGGTGTTGGATTACCTGGGTGGGGCTTGGTGATATGATGTGAAACTAAAACCAGAATGCAGGACTTGTTTGGATCGTCAACACTCAGTGTCATGTCTGTGAAGAAGTGACTCATTTCCACAACAACAACAAATACTACAGCTTGTCAGTATGATCAACTTTCTCCTCCTCACGTCTCTCTCTGTAAATAATTCAAGAAAGAAATTACTAATATAATATATGCAGTTGTGTCCATTTATTGAAAGATACAGCACCAACAAGATACAGTACCACCTCATAGAAACATTAACATACTGTACCAGTGGAATCTTGTTTACAATTCAAGGAATTTTATTAATTCATTACAACCATTCAGTTAATTTAGGCTTTATACAGCTTGAAGTCATGTTTAGAAAGCAACATCTCTATATTATGTCAGTCATATTGTTGCCTGCCTCTTTTAGTGATGCTTGCAGTTTATTAAGAAATGTGTCCTCTGCTTCTTTCGCTGATATTGCTATGTCCAGCATTGTTCTTACAGCTCAGTCCATGCATATTAGTTCCAGCCATATTATTATGCAGTGCTCACTGTACTGTATTCTATACTTCACTATAACAATAGGAATCCTATTTCAAGGTTTCATGGTTTTAAATTTGTGCAGACCCCTCTGCTCAGCCATAATTCCTATTGTTGAAGCCTTTATAGAGCTGTTGGACAATGTATATTTATGACTGTAGTCCCTTTATGATTTCTCTACTGTAAAGGAATAACAGCCTGGCAAGTAGAGGTGGAGCCCCCAGGCCATTATTTACTGTGGTGTTGTACCTCGGAGACACGCAGTCGAGATATGGGACAGGAGGCATGCGGGAATTAAATTACAACTGAAATTTAGTGATCCTTCAAAAGAATGGTCTCCCTTGTTGGATAGGTTTACCTATGTTTCAGCAACAGAGTTCCCCCTTTGGAGGTATCTGCAGAAATAAATGGCAAAAACAGGTTGGAAAGAGCAAGTGAAAAATTCCAAATTAAGTGTTGAGGTGGTTTGTGTGTGCAGCTTGCGGTTAACATGTTGGCTCATGTGTTTTGGGCTCAAAAAGACCCTGCTGTAGGTTTGGTTATAGAGGGAATGGGTGATGTCTAATTACCTGTTGAGATGTGGTTTGGAATGAAGCAGCTCCTGTGACAGTGCGTCTTTCTTCTTGATGAGGAAATTATAGTCTACAGTGAGGCTCATATTCTCTTGATTTGCATCTTGAAGTCTTCACCTGCTTCCATGCTCCTCTGAATTATGCGTTGGAAGAAATTCCCCCTCATCAGAAGCAAAGTGCGTTTATTTTCTCTGCTGCCTGGAGGAGCTGGAGCTTTTAGAACTACAAATTCACTCATGAGAAATATTTTGATTGCGTTTGATAATAACACCCAGCAATATAAATGAATCACAAAAGCAGGCTATGCACCTCCTGACTGCTAAAATAATCACATTTATCGTCTGTAGTATGTTTTCAGAGCTGAGTTATAGTGATATTTTGTGCAGGAGTGTGTTGAGGAGTAAACCAGTGAAGTGAGATCAAGCAGCGTGCAGACCCGTGTGTTTCTGGTGTGTGTATGTGGAGGCGAAGAGGGCAGATACAGGGCAGGCAGAATTATCAGACTGGCCTTGATAACACACAGGTGGCTGATCTTTGGGGGCTTGGTGTCTGATGCTGTCCCTCAGTTCACCACTTCCTATTCTATACACACACACGCATACACACAGGTACACAAACACAGTTCCTGTCTGGGGAGTTGCAATATCATGGCAGAGCTCAAGTTACTGTCCGTGCGCACAGGTTTGTGTAGAGTTAGGAATGGGGTGAAATAGATAGTCAGTGTAATATTCTGCCAGTTCGTGCAGAGGTGAAGGGTTATTGATGGAAGCTTTGTTGTTTGTAGGATATGTTTAACTACCTCAGGATTCCAGCTTAATTTACTGTTTAACAGCCTGTTGCTGGAAAAATGAATAATGCCACAACAGAAGAAAAACTGGAGAGAAAAAAAAGAGTTTTATAGTGCAAACAAAATAAGCAATCACTCTCTCTGCAGCACATTCTTAAGTGACAACAATTCATCTTCAATTTCACACCGGAGTTTTCCTGTGTAAGACCCCCATAAAGTGGTGCTTGAGTGAACTAAAACCACAGTTGCTGTTGGTGTTAGTGGCGGGGGCTCGAAAAGAAAAGGGGTTGACATTTATGGATGAGGTTTTCCACCATCTCTACTATCAGGTTTTAAGAGTAGTTACTAGCAGAGAGTGCCTGTGTGTGCAGCCGTTAAGGGCCTGATGCTGAGACTCAGCTGACAGGATCTGTGGTGGCTGCACTGTATTTACAAAGGCTTTGTAAATTGTGGCTGTGATGTGCACATCCATCACAGCACGGCGGCATGCTGGGTTTCAGTATGGGGGTGCATTCATTATACTGCCACGGTCAGGGGGAGACGAGAGGGGAGGAGAGAGGCAGGTCAGGATTAGTGGAGTGGGGCAGAGCAAGCTGGGGTCAAGATTAGGGTGTTGGGCGAGAGAGGATGGTGTAGACAAGGTGAAACAAGATAAAGAGATTTTTAGGGGGGTAAAGCTCCATGGTAGCAGCCGCACCACTGAAGAAATTTCCCTGCCTTTAACAGCCTTAGCATTTTTAAGAGGGTATTTGAGGAACAATGCTTTGAGTAGATGATCAGGAGGCTGCAATTTAGGGGAACCAAAATGAATAAAACATTTTAGAACCTTTTAGAAAATATTAGAAAATCAAAACAAAATCATCAACCAAGATAGTTTCCGAGAGAGGTCATATTGCATCAATTGCCATTTACAGTATCTGTTATCAGCCATGCAGTTATATAAATTATTTATGATTACTGGTTGTCAGTAGTTATCTGTGTTTGATCTTATTTTTGAAACTGCTCCTCAATATTTCTCAAACATTTTAGAGTGATACTGTACTACATGTTGGGGATTAATTATGTGTCTCTTGAAAAAAAAAAAAAATTAAACTAAAGTACAAGCATCTCAAATATGTACTCAAGTAATTGAGTTAATATACTTACATTCCACCACTGCTACTAGATGTGTATGGTTTGCTTACTTGTCATTTGTTGCGGTGTGAAGTTGATCTGTGGTTAAAGGATAAGGCTGGTAACAGATCAAAACCAACAATATATTAGTTCATCTTAATATTTTAACACTTTATCTGTGGCCTTTTTATTCCTATTGGATGAATAAATCTTAAAAAATGGCTCACAACTATTATTATATAGAAAAGGCTGAATAGATTCTTAAAACAGCTGGGAACTGTAGTTTTTATTTCAATTAGTCAAACAGGAGTTTTTTAGGAACTATTTGCAGCCCAAATTTGGTGTGTGGTGAGTATTTTCAGTAGCAGGACATCCCAAGTGAGATCAACTTAATGTACGTTTTCAATCTAGTGAGGTGAGCACCCGAAACAAAACTGTATTCATCTTCATTGAGTTGAGATGGAATCAGAAACGTCCAGTGGTTGAGGAAGTATGCAGATTCTTCACAAAGTGAGTATAATCAGGGAATCTATAAAGTATCAGAAGTAAACACAGACTTTTCAGCAGAGACTGATGATCACTGATTCATTCATGTGTAAACAGCATAGTTAAGGTGATGTTAATTTTAAACCTTTTTATATCAGATGCAGACTTTGGCTTTGTCTGTTGATTATTTTTCTCCAATTCACTGACTGGCTTGTAAAAATTCAGAAAATAGAAAGTGCTTACATCACAATTACAAGGCCCAGAGTGACAGCTTGAGTCTGTTTATTTTGTCAACTACAGTGAAACCTCTGTGAATTGTACTGTAATTAAATTTAAAAAAGCATGTAATATTTTTCACTTGAGAAACTGGAACCATGAAGTTTATGAAAAATTGCACTTTTTTTCTTTTGTTATTTAACATGTTATTTATGTGTGTGTTTTATTTGCAAATATTTTATTCTATTGTATTTTTGGGGGATGAGATCAGTCTTTAAATATATTAAAACACATGAGTCTGACTATTCATGTATAGACAACAATGGAGAAATGATTGTTTTGTGTGGCCCCTTCCTTCCACCACCCTGTAATCTGGGCTAACCAGCGTGTCTGGTGTTGTGGGGGAGCACGCAGGGAGGAGTGATTTTGACAAGGAACATCAAAGCAAGGAGAGGAAGGAGGGAGTATGGGCGAGGAGATGAGGAGGGAGGGGAACCAGAGATTAGCTTGATGGAGGAGAGAAAGTTTAGGTCAGGAGCAGGGCTGCATGGAAATCATGACAAGAAAACAACAGGTCAGGACTAATTATCTTGTTTTCAGACCTTATCAGACTGCGGCATGTAGACGTTACCGTCTGCATGATGGGAATCTTCAGTGTGAGGCACAAGGCATTACTGCATTAGGCATAAATACAGATAAACTGCTGCCAAACACAATATTGAAACTTAACAATGATCCAGGTTGATTGTAATCCTTTGGAGGCCTTTAAAATCTTCAGGGCCGATAGCTTTATCTCAAATTCCATCTGAGATCCAGTGGGCAGTTCAGCCTGTCAGTCACAAAGACAGTCAAGCTTTTCTCAGGCAGCCAAACCCTCCAATCACACATAATGATTTCCATTTGCTAGCTGCAGGCGGAGGGAGGTTTTTTTTGTCTGTCCCAACACAAATTATTTCCCAAGACTGAACCAGAAATAACTGATGTCCTCAATTTAATGATAACTGGTTACAAGTTGTCTTTATTCTGCCCTGAACCAAGAAATAAGATGTTTGCAGCTGAGTTACATCCCAGAATATAATTATGTGCAGTTGATTTATCAATCAAAGACAATTTTGTACCACAAATCAGATTAGGAAACGCTAGTCGCTAGTAAAATATCAGGGAACAGAGGAAGAGGAGGAAACAAGGAGAATACAAAGCAAGACGAGAAGAGAAAAGAGGGGAGGAGGAAAAGGAAGAATGGGAAGAAGAAGAAGAAAGGAAAGGGCAAGAGAAAAGAAGAGAGAATGAAGAGAAAGGTGAAAGGACAAGAATAAGGAAAGGGAAGGAAAGGAAAGGAAAGGAAAGGAAAGGAAAGGAAAGGAAAGGAAAGGAAAGGAAAGGAAAAGAGAATAGAGGAAGAATAAGAAAAGAAAGTGGAAGAGGAAGAAGAGGAAGAAAAGATCAGATAAAGAAGAAAGTAAAGATCAAGAAGAATGGAGGAAGAGCAGAAAGGGAAAGGAGGAGGAAGATGAGATGGGGTGAAAAGGAAGATTAGGGTAGAGGAAGAGGAAAAGCAAGAAAGCAAACGAAAGGCGTAGGAGTGTAAGATGTAAATCATTTTGAGATCTGTTTCACACCCCATTGCAGCTGAAACCCAAATGTCCACAGCTGAACATCTGCTGTGTTCGGCCGTGACAGCTTTCCCACCTCTCTCCCTCCTCATCAGCTGACCTCGCTGACAAACCATTTCACTCTCCCTCCCACGAAAAGGCTTTATCTCTGTAGTGCATATGTTAGATCTTTTTCCTGTGGTGAGGATAAAGGTGAGGAAGAGGAGGTCCGTAGGGGACCTGAACGTGAAGAGGAGGGTATAACGTATAAGGTTCTCTGTGAAAAGAGGCTGCCCTGCACAAATGAGAGCACTGAATTGTCACATATTTCTCCAAACATAACAGCGTCTGGCTGTAATATGTGGTCATTATGGATCACAGCTTTGCTGATTCAGTGATGAGCTCATGCTCTTCTGGCAGTAGATTATCTTCGTGATGACCTTAAGAACATCTCAGGTTCTTGTTTTTCTGGCCACATGAAGCGCAGAAAAATGTACTGTCTGTCCAGTGAAAACATCTCTGAAAGCACCTTTTGTAAAAAGAAAAAACACTGTGCTTTGAGGAATATTGAATGATTGTGGTGAACTTTTTTGTTATTAACTGTTTATATATATCTGACCTGTCTCAAGAATGTAAACATTACCGCTTTGTGGCAAATTTAAAATATCCTGACTGGATTCTTGTAAAACTGTCTGATATCTGTATGGAATAATGAGTGGAAGTAAATATAAAATCAGCCAAGGAGCAGTAAAAACAAAGAAAAAACTGTCATGAGGGATGAAAATAAGTGCATTTCCATCCACCTGTTCTTATGCACATTTTCAATTTGTATATTACAAAATTCTGAAGGTACATACTGAAAATATGCAAACTTTTTTTACACTGTGTGTGGTGGAGTATTGATACAATTAACACGCAATGAAAAGAAACTTACACCTAAACGACCATATACATTTCAAAATTTGTCAAAAGTAGTGAAGTAAAAAGTACAATGTTAATACAGTGGAGAAGAACAATATTCCAGTGTGATATATTGTGAGGTACAAGTATAAAGAAGCATAAAAGAGACCTCAAGATTCTATGTAAGTACTACACTTCAGGAAATGTACTATTTCCACTCACATTAAACAACTACATAATTTTACATTTTTTAATTTCTCACTATTGCTCTTTGAAGTTGTTTGCTTTTTTTTGTTTTTGCAGCGCCTTCAGTAGTTTAATGGTACAATATGACACAATAAAGATGTCTGACTCTGACAGCTTACTACTACATTTTGTCAGACTCAGTTTTACAGAATCAGGTAGAGATTAGGCCACTGGCTGATGGTTTTATCTCCGTTTATGCTTGTTTCATCTCTAGTTTCTGTTTCCGCTACTTGTTCCCTGTGTGATGTCGACCTTCTTGTCAGTTTCCTATCCTCCTGTCCGTCTCCAGCGCCTTGCTAATCAGCCCCACAGTTGCTCTTTGTCTCTTCCCAGCCCCCTGCTCCTGCCACCCTGTCAGGCATGTGGTCCATTAATAGGTCGGCCAGGTAGCTCAGCCATGTGGAATTTGACATTGTGTCCATGTGTACATGTTAGTGGAAGAGTGTGAAGGGACGGGATGCAGCCAGTGTCAGGGTTTTCAGAGTGAGTGGATAGCGTTAACACAGTCTTATAAGAGAAAACACTAATACTGTAGATACAGGATAAAGAAGGTGGGAAAGACCAAAAGCAACAATCTGCATGATAAGATATGATCCCAAACTACAAAAACATGTCTGTTGTTGTAATCTACCTAATATTTCACGACACAGTTTTGTAAAAAGCATCTGTTTTTGTCAGAGTTGAATATGATTATTTTAACAAGCTTCAAGCTACTCAAAAGGGACATTAAAGGACAATAGTAGTAGTAGACAGTAGTATGTTGAATGTCATATCATGCTACTGTGTTTGCGTTTATTATTTTCTCTGGCAGTATCTCAACCAGCTGCAGTTTATCTGTTGTCAGCAGTAAATACTTTAGGGTCCTGCATGTGTGTTTTCTCAAATGAGATTGTTCTCTTTTATCTCTCAGAGATAAACATTTCCTCTAATAAATCCTGTGTATTAACATGTATATATTGTTTGAAAGAGGTAGTTTCACCTTTTTTAACACACAGCACATTTCAACACACAGCACATCCAGATGAGCAGATAACACAATGCGGCACATACATAAAACACACACTGTACATACGTCAGCCTCCTACACTTCTCCTCTTTCGCTCTCCCATCGCTCTTCTTCTCCCTGTGAGGATGCCGGGCTGGTGGCCGTAAAGGTGGGGGCAGAGTGATACATGAGCAGCTCAGAAGGAATGTGTGTGAGCACCACATGTCTTTTCAGTTACATGTTTCACACATGCACACACACGGAGACAGGTGCAGTGCTGCAGGAGGGTACGTGGCACTGAAGGAGGCCCTTGTTAACGTTGGCACAAAACTCTCAGCTGTGCCCTGTTGCACCGCTGGAGGCCGTGTGGTCACAGGCTGATATATGGGCTGCTGTATAGGAACAGACATGCCATCAAATGCAGTCATTATGGAGCAAAAGTGCAGGAGTGAACTCTGTATTCTGTCAGCAGCAAGTACTGACAGTGATATGTCACCATATTCAAAATATTCAGTATATTAATTATCCAAATAAATTATAGTTTTAAGGGTTAAGGGTAAGTTCACCCAGAGTCTGAAGAACAAAATAACTCGCCTCATGTACTTGTCAAGGACTGAGACAGACAATCTTTGAGATTTTTGCTTAATCCCTAATGTGGATTATCTCAAGCAATGACTGACATTGTTTCAGGGAAGAGATTTCACCACTCAATACATTTTTTATTGCCTTGAGCGCCACAAAATACACAGCCAACAATGTTCTTAGAAACCGCTGAAAACTCTTCGTGGGTGTCGACTGTCCAAAAAAATGGGCTCAGTGTTTTGATGTTGTGAGCACACTAAGTGAAGTCTCATTTTAACCATGCTAGCAACGTGGATCTAGGACTCTGAACTTCATTCAGTACACTACTTTGGTGTACACTGAAATGTTTCAGAGAAACCATAGAATGCCATGAGATTCGTGGTTCCCAGAAAGTTAATTCTACAGACATGGCGATTCTATCCTTTTATCCCAGTGCCACTGATCTTTGTGGTTTGAGTGAAATAAGTAAAAACATGTTTTGGATGAAATGTGGTGGCATTTATATTCCCCTCAGGATAAATTGCAGTAACTTTGGTTTTAGTTAAATCTGCATATGGCAACATCATCAATATTTTTTTGCTCAGATTTCTGAAAAACAAATGAAATTTGCATAATCCTCAGTTGTACTTTGTGTTTAGTATTAATGAGCATGTTAACGTTATCATGCTACACAGTCAACATTATATCTATCTTGTCTGCACCACAAATTAATTTCATTCACTATGAAATTGCATTTCTGGTGCACACATGGAACCTGTTGTATCAGGGGCCAGCACAAATTTGAGAGATGTGTGTCTCAAGCTTAAATGGGGAATGATTGCAGTAAAAACATCAAATTAGAAGTAAGAGGAAATATGTTGAAGAGTTGAAACTATAATATTATTTCATTCTTGCACAATTGTGGCATAATTTGTTTACCTCCAAAATGTCTAAAACTGTGGAAAAGCAACTTAAGCTCGACATCCATGTGTTTTTAAAGATCTAAGTGGTTATGAAAACATTTAATAAACCTGGGAATTAAGGAATTCGGCAAGCATTAAGGACAACCACTGAGCACCATTATTATTTAACAGATGGTAAATAATAAAAAACACCAAACTGAGGTCACGAAGAGGTTATGAACATTTCAGCTGATGGTGTTTAACCCAATTACCAGAATGACATATATCTGCAGACAAATACCTACCTAACACATGTGGGTGTGTATATTTCTATGTCTTGCTCTCTGGGGGAGAAGAAAGTTTAGCTGGTGAAAATGAGATGAATGAGCCAATTTGTCAGAGACTGAGACAGCTGTGTCCGTTGAGAGCAGTGGCGTTAATAGATGCATAAAAATGTTCACACTTTCATTAATATCACCTGGAGATATTGGCGTACTGTTTCTATCTGTGTAGCATGTGAAACTGGGTCGGGTTGGAGCTTCTTAGGTGTGTGTGTGTGTGTGTGTGTGTGTGTGAATTAAGCAGGGTGTATTTTAACCTCAAAGAGGGTCTGAACCTCTGTGTTTTTTGTGTTTGGTGTAAAAGTTTATATGTAAACAGAGGACTACAGTGGTGTTGCACATAGAGGTCTGTCATACTGTTTATGTTAGGACTGTGTGTGTTTGTGTGTTTGTGTGTGTGCGTGCGTGTGTGTGATTTTCAGCGACGGTAGGTTGCAGCTGTATTCGTAAAACTCCTCTGTAACCATGAGGTTATGACAGGGAAGATACCTCAAAGTGTGGTGTCCTTATGAAGGCAAAAAGAACAGTTATGTTTAAATAGACAGTTTGTTTGTTGTCATTTTGAGCCATAACTAGGTTTATTTCACAAGTGACAATTAACAGTTAGGCAGCACGAAGGAAATGTTCTGTTCCCATTGTTACATACAATTTAATAATATTCAGTATGTATGTATTTTAGTTTTAGTTCAGTGAACTACAGGTGCCTTCGACCTCAGAGTTCACAGGCTGTGAAATCTGTGTAAAGAAGTTGGAATACAACGTTTTTAGCAGCACTGAATGGACTGAAATGTGGTACATACATGTCCTGTTGCAATGAACTCTAAAATCTTTGTTGATCCCTTAATGTACAATTATTGTACAACAGTACTCATCTCAGACCTATTTTTCCGATAATTACGTGATAAACCTGTGAAAACCCAGCACACATGTTAAAGCACACACTACTTACAATTTCTCAAGTTACAGTTACATCTATACTAGTTTTATGTTGTTATATGCACTAATATATGTGCTTTTGTTGTGCATAAAGATCTGTCTTTTCCAGTGACTGACTCTAGATTAGAAGATGAAGTTGTAACTTGGAAAACTGGTCAAAATACAGTAATGCTACAAAAACAACTTAAACCAATAGAACTAGGAATGTTGTGCATTCAATTTTGTAAGTCAAAAACTTAACCTCACAACTGAGGATTTGCAGGCAACATACTGAATACAGTACATTTGAGATGTTCTGTTGTATGATTTTAACAGATGCCTGGCAGCCAATCATCCAGTAAGTGTTTTTTGTGGTGATGGTATAAATACGGAATGTAAATTCACCCAAGCCAGTGTCGCATTCATAGTGGCTTCTGGGAAATATATGAAAACATTCTTTCTATCTGACAAACTAATCAGCTATATGTCTTTCTATTCAGAATTCCCATTAAATAAATTAAAAGCAAGAAAAGAGCTTTTGCACTATCATAACTGTTGGATGTAATATCAAAGTTCCACAGTTATTTTCTTTATCAGTTTATTATTTCTAAATATTGAGCAGTTTATAATCGTCTCTATCAAATGAGTCTTCCCTAAGGAAAAACTTTCCCAGGACACAGTTTCAAGTGCTGTTCACATTAGGACCAAATGAACTTATACATTCCTGGGCCTGTGTGCTGGTTGCTGTCTGCAGCTGTTCGGCTGCTCGCTGGTTGATGAATGGACCAATAGAGGATGATAGAAAACAGTGGAGGGAGCGGATGAGGAACTGATTGTGTCAGTGAGGCCCGAAACAAGCATATAACAGAAAGATGTTAAAATCAAGGAGCGATAAAGAAAGACAGAAAAGACAGGCAGAGTGAGAGAGTGTGTGGATAGTGATAAGTGGGGGGAAAAGGAGTGAGAGTGGGAAAGAGAAACGTGACAAAGTGTTAAGAAGGAGTGGAGCTCTGACCAAGGCAGGGAGGATTTATAAGCAGGGAGAAAGGTGGTCAGAGTGAATGTAAAAAAGCAGACAGAAGGACAAAAAGAAACTAACACTTGTTAACTGATGCTGAAGCTGGTGGTAGTGTCCTTTGTAGTGTAGTTATGGATGAAAAGTTACGTTTTTACCAAAATTCCCCCCAAAGGATATGGATGGGATATGATATGATCATCCTAAATTCTATGGCAGTGTATATATCCACTAAAATACATGAGCATCAGCACAACCATGCTGCCCCCAACCAACAACAGCATTCTTAGACATGCAGCTAACATGACTAATAAAAAGGACAAGACAAGAAAGAAGAAAGGAAAGAGTGGTGAGATTATGCACTGAGCAGATTCACTGATGTTTGTGTATGTGTGTGTACAAATCCAACCCATTCCATGATACCACAAGCATCTAGTAAATAATAGGACGAAATAAAAGCAGTCAAATTTGCCTGGCAACCCTGAATACAGATTATCACAAACATCATGGGCTCCAAACTTCTAAAAACAAACCTACCAAAGGCAATGAAAAGTGTGAGGTGACTCCATAAAAACCTCCTTTGAATCTACTGTAAAATGAGATTTAATCCTGTGATCATCCCAACATCAAAACAGTGGAAAACACAGGGGCATATTTTCAGGTCTCTTGAAGATGTGTGCACAGGTTTTCATGCGTATCGAAACTGTCCCCGCGCAGTTCTTGCTGGCAAGTCAGAACTGAGCTTGCAGGCGTAATTTCTCCTGCCAAGGCAACTGATATCAGCAATAGCTACAGGGAGCAACTTCATGCCACAAAGAGCTCTATAACCCATGGCAACTTGGCAGGCAGTCATGCAGGTTGGGCTCCAAACAGCTCTGTCAACAAAGCACCGCACAGCACTTTATAACAAAGAAAGACTGATTACAGTTTGGTGGCGTGAGCACACCTGTGCATCCTCTGATATCAAAAAGAATCTTATTTCTATTCACACACTGAACACTGTACACTCTCCAGTCTGTGAGAATCGTTAAGATCAGTCAAGCACAAAGGAAACTGAATGGATTGTTTGCACACGTAGCTGAGTGATCTTCCTGGTGTTTGAAGTTAGCTGATGATAGAAAACATGTGGGCCAGTTTCCACCACGTGGAGTAAGTCTGACCTTCAAGCAGAGAAGATCTGTGTGCAGAGGCAGTAAGGAAAGAAGACAGGATGAAGAATTAGGGGGTCAAAGGCAACGGTGAGAAATTGGAGTCAAGAGAGGAAAGTGAAAAAGGATGGCATTACAGTTAAAAATCCATCAGAATAGAGAGTTACTCAACTTTCTGTGAGTTCACCTGGCTCATTCAAATCCATCTGCGCTGACACATGATCAACGAAATAAAACATATATTTATCTTTTAATGGGTACAGCAGTGGTTGAGTTATAGACAGAAGTGAAAGTAGAAATGCCACACTGCAGAAATACTCCTTTACAAGTAAAATTCCTGCATTTAATAAAAAGAGCTGGAGCTGGTTTAAATATACTACTGGGTAGTTTAATAAATAGCAGTACATCATACTTTAGAAACTGATATTAGGGTTTGTATGAGAGATCCTAATCTGTAGCTGCTGGTGTAAAATCAGTGAAACTGAGTTAAAAAATAACAATATTAATAATATGTAGTAGAGTAGAAGTACAGTATAAAGTTGAGGTGAATGGAAAAACATCAAGTAAAGTACAAGTAAATCTATATTGATTCAAACACAGTACTTGGAGTAGTTACTTTCCACCACAGTTTATATTGGATTTGAGTTCCTGTATAAGGTTGTGCTATTTGATCAAACCAATGTAGACTGATGAGGCTCCAGTCTTTATTAAGGAATCTGCATCTCGTTTTTGGAAGCTGTCTTTGTGATGATTACACACTCACCATGACATTTCTACCAGAAAGATAAAAAAAAGAAAAAGAAAACTGGTGTTATTGAAACTATTAGTCAATCTGCTTTTGTCCAGTTCTTCTAAATAACTGTGAAAATAAATGTGTCAGAACAAACAAACAAAACACTGCTCTTTTAGATTAAATAAGCTCAATGTAAAATACTCTTGCCTTCAGTTTGAATTTTTTTTGTTCCCATTCTGAAGAAGCTTGTTTTGTAATGACTATTATTGTGCAATAATTAGTCTACTGCTTTATTTTACCAACTACCAACATAAATAGTTGTTGTTCTGTTATATCTATTCTAAGACGTGCACTGTGTGTTGTTTTCATGTTGCTTTTTCATGCTTTTTCTGGCACACTGAGTTTGATGTAAATGCATGCCTTCATGTTGTGTCAATCATTTTGCAATGAGTGATGCATTTAATTTGTTTTTACACTGTCTTCATGTGTCTGGCAGTTTGGCAGTCTTTCCCTGTGAGTGTCTTGACTGACAGTCAACAAACCCATCATTTCACCGCAATGGGTCATTTAGCAACAAATGGCTCTGATATCTTCCGCTATGCTAACTGTATGCCACACATTGTTTGAAAGAGAGGAGTAACCTGGACCATTAGTGGGGAAAAAAGAAAAACAAAACACCACTATTATCCAACTTCTCCCTGGGGTTGCCATGCTCCTGTCACTGTAATGAGATGAAAACAAACAGAAACTGTAGCCCTGTGTGTGTGTGTGTGTGTGTGTGTATGTGTGTGCAGACATAGCATATCCCTGTGTGTATCTGCAGTGCTCTCGTGTCTGGTATCAATGGCAGTCACTAAGAGTGTGTGACTCAGTGTGTTTACTGTTTTCACAGATGGAGCTCTGACACTGTCTGGATAACTGAGATAAATGACTCGAACTGCGGCTCAGCAGATGGGAAAAACAACAGCCAGTTACACACACACACATATCACACATGCAGATACAGTATATTGTACTATATGTGCTTGCACATGCCTTTGTATTTATGAATGCACATGCACACACACTTGCAGAGTAGATGAATAAAACTTAAATAAATAATAAAATACAACAAAAAAATAAATCAGTCTTTTTGGGAGCAACTTAATTCTTATTTGGCTCAGATACTAGATCAACATTCATATCAGTCAGATGAATTGTGTTGTGTTAGAAACGAAACACTTTATCAACTGATATATTTTTCTCGATAATCTCAGCAGAGCAGAAAACCGCAGTAAGGAGTAGCTACTCATTAGTAGGATAACTCATCTGTAAACAATTAACAGCTGCAGTTACTTTCATGGGGTTTTGACAAAAAGTGAACACCACACCACTGAGGTCTTCCTTCCCATATGTAATGAATTTTACACTGTACTGTAGTGCCCTAAGTAAGATTTTGTGAAAAATGTGCCACTGACCATCATCCATCATAAATGACTACAAGAACTTAATGGTGTTCTGTGGAGACCACCACAGCAGGTGTGTCACAGTCTGCTGCTGAATGTAGCCTGCTCCTCCAATGTCCTTGGTCCTCCTGGCAAATGCTGCCCCCTTGTGGACAAATACACTTCAGCTGCTCCGTGGGAAGTCAACTGTCACACCCAGAAGAAACCTGAACCTAAAGATGGCTGTCACCAAGTAAACCACACGGGAGCATGTGTTTAGTAAAATATATCAGGAAGAGGACAAAGCAAAAAGTATCTCAGACTCCCAGTGCTGTGCTAGAAGACTGCAACACATTTATTTTTACAGCATTATCATGACCAGTAAGATGTCTGTTGTTTTACCAGAGCTCATGATTATCAGGTATTGCTTTTGCTTTAGAGGAGACCTGTTTACTGAGAATAAACACATCACATTTCACCCACAGAGGAACAAGTAGATTGTGAGGGAAGAGATCTTTGTTACTGAACTATTGTCTAAGATTCTCCTAATCTGTAATTATTTTTACGCACATAATACATCTGTATTCATACAGATCTAAATAAACTGTGAGAACATGCTGATAGGAAGCAAATATTTGGAAAGATTAGCAGAATATCACAAACCAATGAAAAAAAATTCAATCTCGACTTCAACTGATGCTTTAAATCCGTTCAGGTCTCAGGTTTTCACTTTTCAGCGAACAAACAAACTTCTTCAGTTCTTTTAACACCGGCTGTTCACAATACCCATTTCTTTCATTACTTCCAGTTTAAAAGACTCTATTCCTCACCTACACTTTTATATTTCAGTTCCTTTCAGCTTTTAGATTTGAACTGAAACTTTAACTTCTTTCAGCAGCGAGGACACATTCATTTTTCAGAAAATAAAGCGTTTTCTCATTATATTTCACTTATTACATGGAATTGTCTCTTTATTCTGCATAAATGTCCCTGAAATGAACCTTTGGACTGATGATCCTCACATCACATCAGTGTGTGTAGAATACCCATCCAATATTAAGACGTCACTGAGTCATGCCTGAGCAGAGTCATATTTTCAGGCTGAAGGACAGCATGCACACCAGCACACACCCTTATCAAAACACTTTTGAAATATAATTTATTGCACATTTAAAGATCAACATAAATTGGCACAATACCCATTTCAAACCCATTTTGTTACAGTTTCAGAAAAAAAGACAAAAGAAGTCCTTACAAAATGCTCACACCTTCTGTTTCTGATCATCGATTTTGACTTTAGAACAAAATGGCCATAAAGTTGCAGGAATTGAAGACCTAAACTGCATAGATTTATAAAAAATTAAATAAAAAAGACCAAGAAACTTCTTTAATATGGCACAGAAAATGCAATCAGAACTCGCTGCTACTCTCACTTGATCTCACATGAGCCCATTAGAGTCCCACTGTCCCCGTGACTTACAGGTGGTTTGTCACAACAAGCACATATCATGAACATTTTCTTGGAAATATATATAAGTTAAGCCAAATTGTAAATAGTCTGTTAGATTGGAAATTCAAATAGAATATGATTTTATATTAAGTCCAATATTTAAAATAAAACATTCTTTAAGCCTAATTTACAGTAGCATGTTAGTATTAAAACATTTTGAGAGCAGGCGTGCATCACTGCAAAAACCTCAACACTGAGGTGAATTTAAAGAAAAACTATACAAAAACAAATTACATGATAGTCACAGTCATTTGTTTAAGATACTATTTACATCTTTGACCTCATTTCTCATATGTAACAACCCAAACTAATTTTTCATTGCGGTTTCCAAATCATCCATGTTTAAACTAGCCATCATCATCCATCATTACTAGATAACACCTTCATGCGGGTAGTGAGCATTGGCTACCATCTCTCTTATTGCTGCATGGCTCATTTTGAGTAACTGGTTTAACTGGTTTTGTAGTATTTGTTGGCAACAATCTATAATTACATCTGCTGTTGCTGTATCCACCACATCATAAACCAAAGCACTGTGAAATGAATGACACCCAACAGAAATATCAGCCATTTGTGGTGTACATGATACAACACTAACGCTGAAGAGCTACATTATGTACAGTATGACAGTGCCAACTGGCAGCAGTGGAGAAGATGTTTTGAATTATTCTGGATTAATGGCACAAATGTTTAGAAGTCTGTTTACGATATGCTCGGCTCACGTGAACCTTCACTAAACATACACATGTTGATGTACAGTACAGCATAAATATAAACTCAGCCAAGAGAAGAACAGCACAAATTCATGCTAAATGGCAAACTCAACTCTTAGTAAGTCATAGTAAGTTAACACAGTTTTTTTTTAGCATTACCTGATTAAACTTTTAGAGTTTCACTGGGGCTGCATGGTCACATATTTGAATGGACGGCTATGAATCATTTAGTAAACAGTTACAGGTTTATCTGCCCTGTGCATGATGTTTACTGGGAAAGGTGCAGAGTTTAACTGTAAATATTAAAGTAAAATATTGTTTCTTTAAGAACTAAAAACCCAAGAAAGCATGTGATAATAAAATAGTATATACACATAGACAACAGTACAGAAATAGGATTAGTTTGGCACAGAACACAGTAGGATTCAACTGTCAGGCTTTTTCCATCTTGAGCCGACTTAAATTTCAAACAGTAATATGATTGGTTTAGTAGGTCACATAAATGTTTGATGAAAATGATCCCATTTATACTTCTGAGGAACTTGAACAGATAACTGTTAAAACTGGTCTCCAGTGCCACCACACCAGTTCTGATTACTTTCAGTTAAACTTTCCAGTTAAACCAAGGTCAATGAAAACGACAAACACTACCTGTATCAAAATATTTTTTAATCATTGAGGTTGAATCCAGCAGGCTACAGTGGCAAGAAATACAGCTATAAATGAATAGATAAAGGCCCCAATTTTTCATTTAAATTACCTAATTTTCAGCAGTACAGAACCTGCCTGTTGAGTAAATTTACTCAGGCGCTACCATGATAGTGGTTCTGCTAACTTTAGATGTGATAGTCACAGAAAAAATAAAGAGAAATCAGGAACTTCCACTTGCCACTGAATATAACCTTAAACCACAAGACGCATAATTCTGTTGAAATAAAACATAAAAAAGTTGCAAAGTAGAGTTCCAGAGCTGAGTTATTTGGAGACACTTTGAAGAAGCAGCACTTGAGAAAACTGGAGATTGATACTGAAAGTCAGACAAAAGTAGAGTAAGAGCAGAGGCAGAAAATAATGGAAGTTTTAAGAAAGAAAAACCTTTCTTTGGCACCTGAGCCACAGTGGCGGTGCTCTTCTGTGGGTGGAAAATGTACCAGACGAGGGTAAAGAGACACAATAGAAGAGAGGTTTTGCTAAACAGCTCATGCCTGACTGAACTACAAATGGGCATCTCCTGAAGAAAATGCGTGTGATTGCTGAAAGCAAGCTGCCATTGCTGCTTGCAGCCTCAGCTGCTGAGCAACTTAGAAGTTTTGCAACTGTACAAACAGATGGTGGCCACAAGGGGGCACTGTCTTCACTATGTGCACCCCTACCTGAGTGAAACATGCTTCATGTGTGACATGTAGTTCTTCATTTTGCCCCAGCAGGTGGCAGTACAAATTTCACACTTCAGTATTCTTCGCACATCGCCAATGAGAACATATGGGTTGAAAATGGTTTCCTAACCCTAACCATAGTCAGTTTCTAAAAAATAATTATAAAATTCATAACTCCCCAGCAGGTGGGGTTTCAGATTACAGTATTCTTTGCACATCCCCAGAGTAACATCTGTGTTGAAACTGTGTGTTATGGTTTCCCTAACCCTAATTTGTGATTTAAAAAATGAATATAAAATTCATAACTCCCCAGGGGGGGCAGGATGGTCATGAGACTGCAGTATGTTTTCCACGAGTCCAGGCGGAACGCCTGTGCTGTCAAATGTTTATTGGCCTCTCACCCAAGCTCAGACATTTAATGTACTGACTAACCCTAACCCTAGCTACCACATTTTCACATAAGTAGCCACACAGTGGTGTGACAGCTGTAATATTTTAGTATGTGGAGCAGGCCATCATAAGGTACTGGTGTTCACAACTGTACCTATTATAGTTTATGAAATTTAATGGTCAAAACACAACCCCTGATGTAGTGCCCCCTACTGGTGAATCTTTCTGAAACTGTATAGGCATCCTCACACTACCATTGTATAACAATTTTGGTTAACCTAGGTCATTTTATTTTAACGTTACACTGTTGGAATCAATTAGACTCCACCCGCTTGATTTTTTGGTCTAGTTTTGTTCTAGGCCTCACGGGTCAGGATTTATAAGCCAAAATGCAAACATTGTGGCACTGTGGATGTCATGCTTTAGTATGTGGAGCATTTCATTATGAGGCAGCTGTATATCAAATATATTTACTTTATCTTTTATAGTTCTTGAGATATTCACGTTTGAGTAAGATCAGCTCATAGGCGGCCATTCAACAAGTTGCTTTCAGCAATCACACTAATAATAAATAGTGACAGTAACAATAGCGTGATTGCACGCAGTCACACTAAATATCCTCCCTTGACCTTCTCTCTTCAACAGGAGCTTTATGACTTTCCTTTTTGCTTAGTCTGTAGATCCTGATTCGCTTCCTCTCTCATCAGGTGCACATCCGAAACACTTAACCCGAGTGTTGTCCCCTAAACAAATCAAAGCCATAGTTGGTCCAGCAGTTCTCCCCTTATAGAACTGAGCCTTGTGTTGGCAGGAGAACATAAAGTAAACAGCGAGTGCCTGCAGACAGGAAGTTCTCCAGGTTCTTATGCAGTAGTTCCTTTATGGCACAGAAGGGACTTCTGCAGATTTCTATCTCAGTTTTGCTTCCACCGAAAATGATCAAGTTCCTCCCAGATGAGTTCTGAGGTCGGTTAGTGCAGGTCATTCTGTACTGAGCCCCCCCCCCTCCCAAGTTTGGTTCAGTGTGTGGTTCTATAGGTTCTCCCCAGGCTGATACTGGGGTTCTGTGGAGGTGAAATAGTCCTCTAGGAAGCCCTGCAGGTACTCAAATGTAGGCCTCTCTTCTGGATCCTTCCTCCAACAGGAAAGCATGAGCTCGTGTAAGGAGCTGGGGCACTCTGCTGGGCAGGGCATTCTGTAGCCACGCTCCACCTGGTCGAGCACCTCGCGGTTAACCATACCTGCCAAGATAAACGGTGGGAAGCTAGGTTCAATGAAAGACAGCTACTTTCTCAAAATAAAAATCAGTAATTTGTAGTAAATCTGATGGATGATTTAATTTACAAAACCCCAACAACACTTTTTCTGTCCATGAGGTTTAAAACTACTTTCATTATATCTATTTGATCTATAAAGGAGCCAGAAATGTGTGAAAATGCCTTTTTAAATATCTCGGAGGACAAGGTGATGTCCTTAAATAGTTCTGTCAGTCCAAAACTCAAGATATTTAATTTACTATCACATAAGACATGCAATAGCACAAATTCCTCACATTTGAGAAGCTGTGTGCAAAGGGGTTTTGGGTATTTTTGCTTGAATTATAAAACAGACAACATGTTTTGTCAAAGAAACAATTATGTCTTTAGGCCATTTAACACAAAAACCCCACAGTATTGGTCAGAAGGTGACCCCTTCTTTAAGAAGTCTTTGCCTATTTACACTGCACTTTAAAACGCCACCCTAAAGACGCACTGGTGTTTGTTTTACACAGACACTGACACCCCAGCTTTAGCAGCGCAATGTTTAATGTGACGTACTGTAACAAGCATGTTCATATATGATACATTGCTTTCAAAACATTATTGGTGGATGAGCCATGTGGTGCTTTTGCTAGTTTTGCACATTTAACATTTAAGACATGATTTAGACTCAAACACAGTTGATACACACTGAAATCAACATGAGCATAAGGATTATGGTCTCAAATTCAGTAGTAGAAAGAAATTAGTGGATAAAGACTGGGGGTGTGGTTAAGCGCAATAATACATGACTGGTTGGACTGTGTCACAAAAAAACTGAACCGCACGTCGGAGCAGTCCACCCAGTTCTCCAGTGTAGCGTTATGTCTGATCGCTTAAACGCATTGCTCAATCAAAGCCAAATGTAATTGTGATCATTAACATACTGAGCACAATGTATGACAACTGTACTTGAGTTTTAATGGTGTTGTAAAAGCTGTTTCTCCTCCAGTGAGCGTGTGACAGTCCAGAAGAAACAACCGCAGTAGCTGGTCTCGCAATAAAATGTCACACCCCTTCCCCCAAACACCCGACGCCACCTCAGCTCTTTTACACAGACAGTGGGGCTCGTTGGTTAGTGAAGGCTTTACCTGGATAGGGGACTCTGCCTTTAGTTGCCAGCTCTGTGAGCAGAATACCAAAGGACCACACATCTGACTTGATGGTGAAACGACCGTACAGAGCTGCCTCTGGTGCCGTCCATTTGATTGGGAACTTAGCTCCTGAAGGATCACAGAAAATTAAAAAAATTACAGCTGAGGACAATTCAATTGCACCACACTGTAGAAAAATAAATATGTTTAGATTTGAGAATATGTACAGAAAAAAGTATGGACTTACCCTGTCTTGCAGTGTACTCATTGTCTTCAATTAGTCTTGCTAGACCAAAGTCAGCCACTTTACACACCAGGTTGTCTCCCACCAGGATGTTTGCAGCACGAAGGTCTCTGTGGACATAGTTCATCCTCTCCACATAGGCCATGCCTGCTGCAATCTTGATGAAGTGAGAAGAGAGAGAGAGTGGGTTTAAAATTAAGATATTATTTTCATAGAACATTAAAGTTTTTAGTGTGTGAATTTTGGGTGGTTATACGTGTCAGAGCACAACAAATGATCCTTACCTGTGCAGCCATGTCAACCAGTTGAGGCAGACGAAGCATCTTTCCTGCTTCTCCTTTAAGGAAGTCCAATAAGCTACCTGTGAATGCAGGACCAGAATTACAGTATTTAGAAAAACTCCAGTTGCAGATAATGTGTCAAATGAATAATAACCACTAAACACATAATAAACCACTGGTGTAAACTTCCATGTAGGTGTTAACTAAAACGTGTTATCATCAGTGAGATAGTGAAGTACGATAACAGCTCAGTTATAGTCAGGACTGGGTCTTGTTAGAAATTTATAGATAGTGGTACAAAGACAAATATTATTAAATATCACAAAAGCAACTGTACAAGATATTTGCCTAAATAAAATAGTCTCAATGTGACAAGATTTAGTTTGAGTGTCTGATCAAGAATCCGTAAAAGTACTGAGCTTGGACACTCAGCCATAGCTACTGTCTGCCTCCTGTATTACCTTGGCTCATATACTCTGTCACAATATAGATGGGTTCTTCAGACACCACAGCATATAACTGGACCAGCTTCTCATGCCTCAGCTTCTTCATGACCTGTGCTTCTTGAAGAAAGGCTTCTGGGGACATGGTGCCAGGCTTAAGGGTCTTGATTGCTACACGTGTTGTACCATTCCAAGTACCTGTCAGAAAACACAGAAATATGTGTTTGATGTATAACGTCTTTAATTAAACTCAAGATCACCTCCTGAGAAAGTGACATTTTTGGTAACAAAATCTACCTACCAGCACCTCTATAGCTCACAAATTCATGTTATAGCTTGTTTAATTTCTAAAATAACTGAGTAAAAACAACTAATTAGAGATTGTGTGCCAGATTAACACAAACATGTTCTCTGTCAGGATGCAAATGAGCACATTGTCCAAAGTATCAAATTATGTCTTTAATAAGACAATTAACTATAATATATTTTGCCAGGATTCAACTCATCAATACACATCATGGAAAGAGCAACTGATCCATTCATGTATGCGTTTATCTGCCATTGTACGTGATTTATTAAATTCTTCTAAAGAGGTGGAGTGTACTTCTTACCCATCCAGACTTCTCCAAAACAGCCCTGTCCCAGTTTCAGGTCGAGGCGGAGGGACTCTCGGGGGATCTCCCAGGCGTCCCTGGCCAGTCCCTGAGTCTGAGGTTTGGCCACAGGACACACCTCTGTCAGGGCATGGCACAGCCCATCAGAGTGCTCTAACATAGGTAAAAGAAGTGAAAGAGGAGGGGTCGGGTGAAGGTGACAGCTTAAAAAAAGATTAACTACCATTACGCTTAAAATGCAGAAAGCACTCACTGCGGTAGTGGAAGACGAGCTGCTGTAGGCTGGTGAACTGGGTACGGGATGTGATATAGAAACCTCCACTATCCAGCTTCCTGATCTTGTAATGTTTAACATTCAGGCCTTTGGTGTTATCATAATCCAGCACTGACAGACAATATGCCCCTGTGAACAGGAAGAAACAACAGAGACAGCTTAGAATAATAAAACCAAGTGTATTTGGGCCTGTGTGACAGGCACTCTCAACGTTTCCTAGCAGTTGCACAGAGCAAGTCCCTGTTTGCTCTTAATGCCATGAAAATTAAAATTGAGTCCTTGTCCATGGCCCACTGTTAAGAAAAAAAATTATTTTACTAAGTTTAATTAACTTAAAAAATTTTAAAACAACATTTAAATACATCATAAATAAAAATAATACTTATTAAAAACCTTACAATTGTATACAGGTATCAAATTCATGAAATGTGTTTAAGAAGTGGTTCAAAGAACTGGACAGGCTTAGGAAGGAAAATGAAAAATCAATACTTTGATGTTCACTCCTCTTCCCACATCAGAAAAGAAAATCGAGTGCAGTAAAGACAGAGACATTTCCCACAGATTTTATCCACAGAACTTAAGAGTTCATTGATCAGGAGCTCCTGATGTCAACATTAACACTAATATATAAGCTTATGTATTATAACTTCCATACTAAAAAGACTACTTCCAAACAATTTTTTCCTGTGGATATCTACTGTACGCTAAAAAATCTTCACACAAACAGCTTCAACATTTTATCCATTTCATATTATTTTTCTGTAGTATTTGCCCCCCTCCTGATTTTTTTTTGCATATTTGTCACATCTAAATGATTCAGATCATCAAACAAATTTTAATATTACACAATGCTACCTCGAGTCAATACAAAATGCAGTTCAGTTTTTAAGAGATTATATAATTTCTTAAGTGAGAAAAACTGTCCAAACCTGCCTAGCCACTCAGGTAGAGTGCAGAATTCATAATTTCAACAATTATGACAAGTTGTCCAAGCAGCCCCAGACCATCACACTACCACCACAATGTTCGACTGTTGGTATGACACTCTTTTCATGAAATGCTGTGTTACAGTGTGTGTACTTTTTATACAGAGAGTTAAACTTTTGTCTCATCAGTCCACAGACAATTTTCCCAAAAGTCTTGGGCATAATCAAGTTTTCTCCATCTGTAGATAATGGCTCTCACCATGGTTCACTGGAGACCCAAAGCCTTAGAAACCCTTTCTAGACTGATACATGTCAATTACTTTCTCATCTGTTCTTGAATTACTTGAGATCTAATGTGCTTCACTTTGTCAGCCAGCTTCTTTTGAAGTGATTTTTTGATTCAACAGGTCTGGCAGTAATCAGGCCTGGGTGTGGCAGGCGAAATTGAACTCAGCTTTCCAGAAAATGTAGTTAATTACAGTTTTTTCATAATTTAGCAAGTGGTGGGAGAATTAGTTTTTCCACATATGGCCAGGCAGGTTTAGAAGCTTCTTTCCCTTAATAAATGAAATACTTTAAAAACTCTTAGTTTTAGTTTTTTAGTTATTTGATTATCCGAATAATTTAAGTTTGACCAACATAAAAATATCAGGAAGGGGGAAAATACTTCTTTACAGCACTGTATGTAAGATGAGGGGCACAAACACTTGTGATTAGAGATGTGAAGTCTGTCAGGCGTTCTGTGCTTGTGTCCCGAGTTGAATAAACAGATTTTCCACATTCTAATATGATTTACATTTAATGCACCATATGAGCAGCATGCTTCTGCTCATCTGTGTGACACTGAGAACCTCAAATCTGACATGCAATATAGGACACACCCCAAAGCCAACACACCTCCTGCCAGAGCTCCTCCTCTCTCCCAGATCCTCCCCCTTTCCTAAGAGTCTCCCCTTTTACTGTTCTCACTCTCTTCATGCTCATGTCCTCCCCTCTCTCAGTGAGTGTGTGTGTGTGTGTTGGGACAAGAGAGACTTATAGCCTGAGGGAAATCCAGCACCCTCATAGGCTGACCTACTTCTGGCAGAGTGATTCACCCCTATCCATTCACAAGCCCCAATCCACTCCACTCTCTTTTTTCTCCATACTTCCTCCGAAAGAGTCCATGTACGTCACAGGGACTAGATCTCACTCCAGACTTTCAGTTAAAGATACAAAATTCTGCCGCAAGCCCACAGAACAAAGATTATAGAACCACAGGTCTGTGTGAAAGTTAACCAATGACTTAATTGTGAACTCCTGCCTCTTTTAAATTAAATCCCTGAAGATCCACATATTTCAAAGTAAACTCACATTGGCAGTTGGCGTAAACTCCAAGGGACACAGAAAGTGTCATCACTTCCTTTTTTCACACATTTTAAATGATTATATAAAGTGCAAAATAAAAAGCTTGAGTTGTTCTTAAACATGTTTCAACTGAATTTTCTCTGGTGAAACACAAATTAGTCAACAACTAGATGCACTGCCAAAAGCTATATCTGTTGCTCAGTTAATCACTACTTACTGCAACAAATTATTGTTTTCCTTATCAATTTCATCAATTTTCGATTTTGAAATCTTTTTAAAGCTTAAGGGAATTTCTTCAGTCTGCTTGTTTTTATCTAATAGACAACAAAACCTATATATTTGTATTATTTATAATTTTACATGACAAAAGAAAAACAGGACATTATAATATTGGTTTGAAAAACGAAACCATTAACACATTAATAAAGCTGCAGATACATTCTCTTCTTGTCTGCACAAGATTTGACAAGATATTTCTACTGCATAAATTCATTATTGTGTTTTTTTCAGACAAATGGTTTTATCTTGATAAACAATTATTTCCTGTAGCCACTGAGACCTTTCTGATTCATCTTTTCAATTCATCTTAAAATTAAACCAATCGGCAGTATATTTAAATTCATCTACTGTGTACTTAAACAGTTCTTGGGTGAATGTGCTGTTGCTACTGCACCAGCCAGTTTGGTGATTAACTAACAAAGGCCCACATGTAAAAAAAAACAACTTGGCAAAAAACACCATGTTGTAAAAGTGCTGGATGAATAAAGGCCAGGCTTTTTCACATTAGATACCTCAGAAACACAGTAATAGATAATCACGAACAACTATGAGAAAAGCTGAGGAGCAAACAGGACCATCTTCGAGTCTCCACAGTGACGCAAACATTTGCTCTCTCACCTTTAGTGGTCTCGCTCTCCCTCACCAGAAAGGTTCCTCGTCTGTTCTGTAGGTTCAAAAGGAGCCTTTCTGAGTCACGCCGAGTGATCTTCCCAAAATACCACCTGCCAAAGTGGGCCACACAGAATAAGATCAGTCAGAAGCTACTGCATGTCTGGAGCAGACAGGCAAAGACTGCACAGGCAGAGACAAGCCTATTGCATTTATGTGTGAGCATAGTGCCTCTATTTCATACTCTTTATATTAGACTGTAGACGCAGCCTTGCATGCACACACTGTGAAGCAAAGAAAACTACACTGAGGTTCTGCACTGAAAATGGTTTTAAATCACTGTAGGGAAAAGAAACTGCGAGAGTGAAACAAGGAGAGGATAATGTACTCTTCTGCTTGGATGGAGTCAGAGGGAGCCACATAGTTGCTGGGGATATAACCGCTCTCTCCTGTCGTCAGTGAGCGAGCGAGCCACCAGTCCCCTTCTCTGTGACAGAAATAAAAGAGAGAGAGGGAAATAGACAGAAAAACAGCAGGATAGTCAAAAACCAGTAACATTACCTGGTATTATTTAACTATATATAATTGTAAGTGCTGAATTTGAATTATAGAAGAACACGTATAAGACTGTTGTTGATATTCTGTATTTTTCCTCAACAACTGTCAACAAATCCCATGAACAGACCAAAACCAGCAAATACTCAAAGCTGACTTCGCTATCATGCCTGTAGGAGTCAGTGTATTTCTATTCAAGATGTAAATCTTCAAACACAATGAGTCATAAATGTTGTTTATTAAGAAAAAAAGCTGAGAACTATAGTTTTTACCAAAAGTAATTCAAACAGGAAAAAACTATGTATTTGTTGTTGATTTTAATACATTTCATCTATTTGATGTTGTTGCGTGTTTGGCTACACCAGGGGTGTCCAGTCCTGGTCCTCGAGGGCCACTGCCCTGCTTGTTTTGGTGTGTTCCGCCAATCAGAAGCTGATTGGACACCACTGGGCTACACAGACAACACGTCCTACTAGGATTAATTCCCTGACATTTTTGATTATTTTTTTTTCCCAGAATTTGCTGCCAACAAGAAAAATATACCACATTACCAGACTTGATCTTTTAATATTACAGAATCAGCACTACACAATACACAAGACACAGACAGTCACAACAGATGGTGTCTTAGTAAGAAACCATTTCTTGCTAAATTATTTGACTACAGTGACCTGCAAGACCTACAGTGTTATAACAGAAAATGCAATTCACCCCCCACCTATGTAAGTGCACAGAATGACATGAAAAAAAACACACCATTAAGACAAGCAATAGACAGACACGGGCAACCTTTTGTTGCACTCGTAGTCCTCGGGTTTACATTTTAGACCGTTAACTGTTGCTACAATATGTACACCATGCAAGATATAGCCAAATTATTCTCTCTCTCCCTACGCTACCATCTTCATCAGACAAATCAGTGCAGCAGCAAAGGGACTGTGAACAAAAGGTTGCTTGAGATTTTTACTGCATCAAGTATTACTGACCTGAAGCTGTACTTTTTCCTAGGGGAAACCATGAAGCATAAGAAAGAGAGAGAGAGAGTGGGAGAGATAACAGACACAGCAGACATCAAAACACAGCAAGGAGACACAGCAAGGCAAGCAGCACAACACAGACAGATAGCAGAGGAGCCGAATGCGCTGTGGGACTACACAATGAGGCTGCACAAGCTTCAATGTTTTTAAAGTTTCCAGTTTCACACTTCTTTTCAGTGCAGTTGATAATATTTAAATAATCTGACAACAGAGGTTTGTGGAAATATTCCTAATTTATTTTCAATTAAAGATCAACTCCTTAAGACTCAATTTATATTCTCACTGCTTCCAATGAAATGTTATATAAAACTTCCCATAGACTGAGTAGTGCACAATGTAGATATTGCAGTTTCCCTGTGCAACATTAATCAATTATGGATGCATCATATTTATTTCAGCCCAACTATGTAGTGCCAGATTTTAGATGAAGAACAGCAGACCAGACTTATGGCATGAAGAGGATAAAAGGATAAAAAACTAAACAATTACAATGCTGTGAAAAAGTATTTGCCCCCTTTCTTTTCATTTATTAAGGAAAAACATGTCCAAACCTGCATGGCTGTATATGAAATGGTAGCTGCCCCCTAAACCTAATAACTGGTTGTGTCACCCTTGGCAGCAACAACTGCAATCAAGCATCTGTGATAACTGGAAATGAGTCTTTCACATCTCTATGGAGGAATTTTGGCCCACTCTTTGCAGAATTCTTTGACCGTTGGTACGATGTTCTTTTTATTCTCCAGTTGTGGATAATGGCTGTCACTGTGGTTCGCTGGAGTCCCAAAGTCTTAAAAATGGCTTTGTAACTCTGTCCGGACTTCTTGAATTTCTTTGGATTGTAGGATGATGTGTTGCTTTTTTAGATCTTTTAGCGTGTTTCACTTTGTCTCACAGCTTCTATTAAGTGATTTCTTGATTCAGCAGGTCTGGCAGTAATCAGGCCTGGGTGTGGCATGTGAAATTGAACTCAGCTTTCCAAAAAAATGTGGTTAATCACAATTCATTCATGATTTAGCAAGAGCGGGAATTACTTTCTCACATACAGCCAGGAAGGTTTGGACAGCTTTTTTCTTTAATAAATGAAATCATCATTTAAAAACTACACTTTGTATTTACTTTGGTTATCTTTGTGTAATGTTACAACTTGTTTGATGATCTGAATCATTTAATTATGACTAATAGGGAAAAAAAACCTATATACTTTTCACAGCACCGAATGCTCCAAATGCTTTAACATGGAAACAGAAGCATTTAAGCAGACGTAATTTTTTATTATGTCTAGATTTTACGCAAATCTAACTAAATGTTAGATGTTTTTAACTAAATCACCACAATACAGACTGTTGATACCCAACACAAAAATACATTTTTCTAGGATTATCTGTGTGGAGGAAAGCATTCCTGCTATGACAGGTTCTCTAGAAAGATGTAAATCTTTATATAGATACATGTAAAGTGTCTCAAAGATTATGACATTTGCCCAAGAAGGACAGAATGCATTAGCAAAGTATCATTCTGCTCTGGATCCACAGTTATCAGCTCTGACTTTCACTGTGACAGTCTGTGTTCATTCACATAAACATTTGTGCTCAAACACTCATGCTCACATGTGCACCAGCAAATCTGGGCGTTTTTGACTTCTCTGAAGCTGTAGTATCAGAGGGAATGAGACAGATGACTTGATTCTTACGTGTTGTTGACAATCTGCAGCCTGTCGCCTTTTCTAAAGGTCAGATCAGATGTTGTCCGTGACTCGTAGTCATACAGCGCCACAAATGTAGTGACACCTCCTGCAAGAAACAACACACACACACAGAAATAGAGATAGAAATTTAGGGAACAATGTAATTAAAGACAATGGGACTTTCCATATTAACTTCCATAATGCATGTTTGGTTACTTGCTCAACCAAGTGTAAAACTATAAATCATTTAGCCTCAAATCCATATAGGTTTAAAACAATTTGCCAGAGCCGAATGAGAAGTATCGATTTACAGACGAATAGTCCTTGAAGGACAAAGCTATCATATGAGTAATGTTCTATTTTCTGTGTAGTTTTTTATTCCTTTAATGAACTGGTGATCTAAACCTGGGAACTCATTAGATGCACGGCAGGAGGAGGCAGCCAGCAGACCTGCTCCTGAGCTGCTCCACACCAACAGCTCTCCACTCTCTGGATGGTGCAACATTAACCTGACCATCTGGCTGGTCCAGACACATTAGAGTTTAATGTCATGTAAAATCTGGACAAGCTTCAAAGTCAAAGACAAGGTTTTAAATCTGGTTGACAGATTATGGTGGAAAAAAGAAACAGTATTCAAATATTTTTTCTGTGTAAATGTGAGTCAGTGTGAATTTCTCCATTTCTTTTCTCAGAACTTTTGTGTAAAAATGACAAATTTGCCTACCACTAAACTTAATAATAATAATAAGTATATGTTTATAAAGTATATTTTTGCTCAGATTACAACAAACAACACATAGCATGATAATAGTGAACTTTGGAAATAATAGGCAGATTGTGTAACCTTTGGCCAGAGCCAGGTTAGTTGTTCACCCGTTTCCAGCATTTTCGCTATATTTACCAGCTTCTGGTTGTGGTACAGTCTCACCAAGAAAGCAGGTAAGCCTAGTTCCCAAAATGCTGAAATACTCCTTTAGTAGTAGAACAGTTACCCGTAATCGTTAATGCTCTATACTACTTCCACACCTATAACGAATATCACTACATGCTTCCTACCTGACAGAGGTCCTCTCTGAGGTGAGGTGACCGTGCCTGTGTGGTCCACTCCTCCAAAAAGTGCCAGCTCAGGAGTGTTTGTTGGGGCATGTTGGTGCTGCCCTTGATGCCCTCGCCTGCCTGTCCCAACGGCAGGGCTCCTGTTGGGAGTTTGGGTCTGCTGGGCGGGACCCAGATGATGGAAGTGCCCGCTGTCTGAGCCTGTACCGATGGTGCCATCCAGGCTCATGGAGCGCTGGCCTGGTTCCTTGGGCTTACTCTTGCCCGCCCCCATGTGCAGACCTGGGACGAGAGCCAATGATGAGTAAGACTGCAGTAGTTTCATTCCCAAAGGATTAAAAGGCCTCTTCTGGGTTGTTAGCATTTCTATGTCTTATTATATGCCACAGAACCAAAACCATTATTTCACTGACAAAAATAATTGTCAGCTCTTTAATAATTGATTCAAATAATTAAATCCATTGTCATTCTCTGGTTTAAACAGAATTTCAGTGTGAGAATTTGCTGTTTTTCTCTGTTTTAATGTTTTGATCTAATATTTTGGAGTGTTGGTCAGACAAAATAACACATTTAAAACACATCACCTTGGACTCTGGGTTCTCACCGTTTTCTGCCATCTTAAAGACTAAATGATGCACAAAGGTAATGAACAGATTAACAAATGATGAAAATAATAAATACATGCAAACCTAATTCCATCTTTTCCAATTCAAAAAGTGTCAAATTGAGTGATGCATTTTGTATTTTTACAAGATTTCGAAGGAACTGAAGTAACCTCTGCCATTCTGCTCACTTCAGTAGCAGGAGAAACGTAGCTTACCGGTGGGCATGTGGATGATAGTCTACCTGTAAACTCTAATGTTAAAATGAATTCTGTCTTGTGCACATCTTGTTTCAAGTGGAAAGATGTTGCATCTCAGAAAAAAATGCTTTATTAATCCAGATGGCAGGTTGTTCATTAACTATTTTAATTCATCCTGACAGGACATAAAAACTACAATTCATTCAGGAACAGGAACTAACCCAGTTTCATTTCCTATTTATTCACCTTTATCATATTAAAATTCCTCTTAGCAGTTTGTGCTGTGAGCCTCACATTCATTTTGCTCTCCTAATCCACCACAGTGTATCCTTGGAACTATTCCAGGTCCAGTCAGAACCATTCAGCATTCAAATACTCTGAGACACAGGCATTCAAGGTCAATTCTATGGGTTGATTCAATCTGTTCTGAATCAATAAGCATCTACAAAGAAAACCAAGCTTTAAACAATGGAGCAGTAAGCTATAATGAAACTGAATGTTAATTCTGGTGAGTTGACAAGGACAGAAACAGTTTCATCTTCTACAGGTAATAGCTGTATACATCGATTATGTCATAAATGCAACAAGTCAAAAGATTACTCAAGAGTGCAAAGACAAAGACATTCAGGCAGTCAAGTGCACCCACAGAAAGTTGGAGTGCTGCGTTCACACACCAAGTCCAGTTCTACCCTCGAGGCGTTGCAGAGTGACTCACTGCGAGACCGGCTATTTGAGGCCAGCTGAAACAGAGACAGTCATACACACATGAAACAGCCTTGTTCCTTTGTGAATAGAAGCACTCACAGTTCCAGACAGAGTGTATGTGCTGTATGCGGTAGGTGTGTGTGTGTGCGTGAGCAGCTGTTTCTTGGTCTCTGGGAAACGGGGCTGTATCACACACTAACACTCAACCACAGTTGCAGCTCACATCCCTTTTCCAACACATGTATGTATCTGTCTGAGTGTTTCCAACACACTTGTGTGAGTACGATAGACAGGACAAGGAGGGTTATTAACACACAAGGAGGAACTGGCGGTGGCTGGAAAAAGAATGTGTAGGTGGTTGTTGCAGAGACAGCTGAGGCTTAGTGGGTGTTTTAAAGTGTAATGTACAAGAAGAACATAATTACACAGGTATGAGAATTCTCAAAGATATGGCACTACCCCACTGTGGAGAAATGTGGGCATATAAGTTGTTAAGTGTGTGCGAATGTGCACGAGCATGAGTGATTTCCAGCACACATGTACAGTCATGCAAGCTTTGATTCAACTCCTGCTGGCATGTAATCTGGCACACTGAGGGGGTTAACGTATCCCATGTTGCAACACTGAGTCACACAGAGATAGTTCCGTAGGCCTGCAGAAAAAGATGGACAGTGATGTTTGAGTTGTGCGACCAGTAAACTGCTTGATTTAGCCGGGTAGTGTGCCTGCTGCCTGTCTTAAAACTCTACCAGCTCACTGATAATCCCACAAACCCAGATATTCACAGGACAAAACATGAGCAAAGAGGGCTGGGACCATATTCTGATGGACTGCAGACTGACCAGATTTTAAACAGTAATAGAGGGAATTATGCAATGGATATATTTAGCAGTTCAAATAGTTAAATTTAGCAGGGAAGTGTTTGAATCTGAGGAATAACTGCTGTCTTGTCTTGAAACACCACTGGTGATGTGTATTTTTGGATGGAATTTACCTGTAAACATCAAATTGCACCATGCAATGCAGTTTTACCACTGACTTAATTTAGAAAAGACATCTACTTTAGCTTGACCAGCACTGACCAATAAAGACACCTGCGACACCTGGGCCAAAACAAAAAGCAAAAAAACAAAACACTTAAGTACAGTGCTGCTTATCATATTTCTATAGATTTATTGCTATGCTTTATTGCAAATAAGATACAATAAAAAAATACATAAATTCAGTCAGTCAAGTCCAGTTACGTCGACATCCAGTATCTATGGTTATGTCGATAATGGAGCAGATGCATGATACGCACAATGCCTGATCTTGAGCATCTACATATATGAATTCAAAACGGGTCCTGTAACTAAATGCTACAGATGCGTCACTGTATCTGCAGATGTACCGATAATACAGAATGAATGTGTGAAAATTATGTGATGTTTTGCTGCTGTAGATACCGAGCATACCGAGACTCTTTCACCGCTTCTTGACGTAAGTGAGTCTAACGTGCAGAGGAGTACACTGAGTAGCATGAGTGACCATTCTTCACAGCAGCCATGCTGGTGAGGTGTTCAGTGACAGTATGGAGTGTAGGTAATTTGTGTTTCAACAATATTTTATAATACTTCAAATAATAAATAATTCAAATATTTTTATAATTCCTTAAATGCTCATGTAAGTTCATTACATTTTTGTCTCATTTGTAATTATTAGATAGTTGGATTTTATCTGATGCAAAAAAAGAGAAAAAACAACATCATATTGGGATTACATATCGGCCATCAGCCTCCCTGCTTTCTAAAGATCGTCATCAACATTGCAAAACCCATATCCACCAACCATCCATCCATCCATCCATCCATTTTCTTAACCGCTTGTCCTCGTAAGGGTCACGGGGGGTGCTGGAGCCTATCCCAGCTGTCATCGGGCGAGGCGGGGTACAACCTGGACAGGTTGCCAATCCATCACCAGGTCCGACACATAGACACAAACAACCATGCCGCCCTATCCACCAACCACTACTTATTTTATTTAAAAAATATTATGGCTTCATCTGAATGAATTTGGAGTTTAAATATGATACATAAATTGACTGTACTGGCAAAGGCACTTCATAAATGCTGCATATAGCCACACTAGTGTAATGATTCTAGCAGTCCTTGCAACATGTATTTGCATTAAAACATTTCTTTTTTATATTCATTACCTTCATATCTGTTACACCCGTAGACATAGTATATATGATGTTAGAGCTACAACTTACAATTATTTTCATCATCAACTATTCTTCCTGTTGCTTAATTAATAATTTGCTCCTGAAAAAAACCTCAATAGAGTGAAAAATGCCAATCACGATTCTCTACAGTGTTATGTCTTCAAAGTATGTTTTCTCTCAAAAGCTTTTCAAACCTCAAAACACTCAATTTACTATTATGAGCAACCAAATTCTTACATTTGGGAACCTGATAGTGCTTTTGCCGATTAATGGATAAACTGACTAATCATTGGAGCTCTACATAGCAAAAGGAAGTTGAATAGAGCCAGTATCTTCCCCATGGGCAGTTCTGCAGGGCAATTGCTTGATAGAAAAGGGCATTTCAGCCCTGCTCATCTGGCTGAAGGAAAGTTAAGTTGATCTGGAAAAAGTTACTAATCATCAGTTATAAAGACACACTAATGAGTAGAGGTAATGACCTTCAGCCAGCACTGCAAACATCCCCATACACTGATGGTGAGAGTCACAGCGCACAGTTACAGTGCTTGTTCTCTCTGGGACGCTGCACACACAAGATTACCCTTGAAAGAAAAAGAGCATGTGTATGTAAACAGCAGCCCTAGCACTGTAACTGAACCACACGCCTTTACCTAATATGGTGTCAGAGTGTCCTAATAATATCAAGAAGCGCTGACATGTGACTTCTTTTAACAGTTTATAAAACATGGAGGAGAATAAATGAGTAAACACGTAACAGCAAAGAAGACAAAAGTATACTGGTTAGATAAAAGGTCCAACAGGTACAAATTAGGTATTGTGAAGCCTGCCAAAGGATGAAACAGAAAAAAACCCTAAAAAAACAAGAGAAATGGGAGATAAAGAGAGATTTTAATCCCTTGTGAGTTTCTTTATTCAACAGGAACACTGAAGAATGTGGGAGAAGCAGATTGCACCATAGCTCTACGACTGCCAGAGACTGCAACAACAACAGGCACCTAAGCAGTGGGAGGGCAGAATCAGAAGAAGGAAGCAAGGAGGGAGATGAGGAGGAAGATAGGATGGGGGTAACAAAGACACTATTTGTCTTGTTTTGCAGGAAACAAAATAACAATAAGGAAAAAACTCTTGTTGCTTTGTACTGTGCATTACATGACTGTGATGTATCATCACTTTTAAGTTGAAAGGGTCAGCTTACTCCTCTTTTTGACTGTATTGTTGTGGTTATGTATTTTGTGTCTCAATTGATTTCTCTTAATTGGAAGCACAGGAGTTGCATTGCTAAGATGAACAGTGCTACATACAATTTAATGTCAACACAGAGATATGCTGACTATATAATTATAGCTGCCTGCCTGCATTGTAAGAACAGAGATTTTAAGGATTAGGTATGAATCATGGCAAATACAGGTTTTGTTCAGTGGCTATTCTCAGAGTGGTATTTATCCCAGAACCCCAGTGGAGCGGGAGAGCACTTCAGTGTCCGTACATTTATCACTAACAATTTCTAATGTCTTTAGAAGTAAGTAGCAGAACTACATCATATAAAGCCAATATTTGCACTTGTCACTTGTATATGTGCTCTAATCTGCCTTGGAGAGTGGCATACATCCACACTATTGAGTCCTAAATTTCAGTGTAGGTTAATTTTTTCTCATATTCCCATATGAACTTTGAAACAGTCTCTGATCACTGTAGTTGTTTCTTCTGTGCATACTAGCTGAAGTCAAAATCCACAATCAACCCGTACAAAAATATGTTATTAAGTTGGGCTGAAGCTAATATTAAGGCACCTGCAGTGTGAATTTGTCAAATCGAGTGAGTATCCATTAGTTACAATGGGGATATCAAGTTCTGCCTGTTGGTCACTCCTCTATTTTAGTTTAGACTGAAATATTTCACAGGTTCATGGTCCTCAGGTGAATCCTTTTTACTCTGGTGATCCCCTGACATTTATGTAACCAGTAAATGTCAGCAAGCTGACACAACAAACTAAGTTGGTGAACATGTCAAACATTATACCTGCTAAATGAGGCATGAGGGAATATGTTGCTAAAATAACTAACAATGGGAGATCCTCACCTGATTAGACTCTCTGACTGCTAAAGCATCATTTTAGCTCCATTTGATATTAGAATTGATTTTTAGCACAGATCAAGAACTGCTTCGGGAGGGGAACTCGACATATTAAGCAAGGACAGGAGAGACCAAAGGTTAACAGGTGATCTACAGTCAATGTTGTGTTTCAGAGAACTTCAGAGCACTTTTACTTCAGGCCTTACAATTATTTCCTGGTTTACCTGCAGACTACATTAAGTTGTTGATTTTTCATTTTTGGATACTGAATAGATGCTTTAGTTTTATACCGTAAATGCAGCAATCAGTCAAATGCTGAAGATTTTGTTTTAAGTGCTGAGTTTAAATGCACTTTGAAGACAATGGCTTAGAACTAAAAGGTTCCCAGCTATGATTTTGCAAGGGTTTCTTTCTCACGTGTGCCCTGATTGATTAACATTTGTAATCCTGGAGGACACTAACTGTACATTTCAAGCACTTGAGCACATTTGACCACGACAAACCTCACTGAGTCACAACAGACGGTAACAGTTCCCACTGTGCCGCAGAGAGTGCAGTGTGCTTGAGCCAATGTTTCAGTCGAATGGGAAAATTACAGTTTGCCCAGGGGAGGGGGGGTGGGGGGTGGGGGGTCGAGCAATGGCGATTCCTCATGATCAAAACAAGAGCAAATGTGCACATTAGTGTTAATGTCGTATCTTGCTATACACTGGATGATAACATGAAACATGCATCCCATATGTATAATGGACAGATCCTCTATAAATAACTTCAGAGAGGATGATTTGTAGAGGACCAAACAAAAGACAATGTAATCACATAACTATCAAGTCTTGTCCTGTTTGAGCATCGTGGATGATCCGATCTTCTGTGCTCTTTTCCCCAAATCTTTTCTTTCCCCCCACACTTTAGAAGTCTGAGCGTGTGCCTAGCTCTCCCACCTCATGTCCATGTGACCTCAGTGACAAACACAGAGGACAGGCAAAAGGGAGAAGAGGACACGGAGACGAAGACTGTGGCACTCAGCTGATAAAACTCATTTCCGTTTTCTCTAATCTTTCACTGGTGGCTCCGGCTGGACCAGGCCATGAGAAATGGCTGCTGAAGCTTGATTAATTTTATGAAAGAGGACAAAGGGTGTGAAAAGACACCATGAAGGCTGTTTCATGACAGTGCTGCCACTCTCTCAGTGAGTGATTAACAATACAAATTCATGTGTCTTTTATTATTGAGAGATACTCTCAAATTAATTTAAATACACAGCCTCTCTAAATATGTATACATTACATCCTGGACATATAGTTTTCCTGCATCTTGACAAAAAAAATGTAATGGAATTGTTTATTTTTCAGCTAAAATGGGAAAATTATCTTTTTTATAGCTTTCATTAACTGATTATCTTTGGGAATTGAACTGCTGACCAGGCAGAACAACACATACAAAAGACGTAACCTTGAAACTTCTGATCAACTATAGGTCGAAGCAAGTATATTTTTAGTTCTTCTAAGGTTGTCGAGTAAAAATGTTGCATCAAAAAGCCATATTTAAGGAAATTAGCTAGAACTTCTCCAAAGCCCCAAACCAGCTGTATACAGATAAGCCACGTAATTAAAATTTCCAAGGGATTAAACACCAGTTATTGTAGCAAAGCTGCTCTCAAAGAAACAAGGGGTGCGGTAGTAGCTGTCTACAGGAGAAGCAGCTGTCAAAATGATAACGTCTTTGCTATGGGAGGCAGTGGGGAAAAAACATAAAAAAAAACATTCACATTCGGTGTTTCCCAAGCTGATCCACATCAGGCACGTAGACGGGGATTTGTGAATGGAAACAGGGATAAAAGGCGACAAACGCTGCCGTGACTGCCCTCGGCTTCTGTTCACATAAGCGCATATGCGGCCTGATGAATCAAAACAGGTGCTGTTAAAGCTCCATTTTGATTTTCGATGGATTCCTGGCTTTACTTTCTACGCGCAATCGATTTACTGCGTCTTTCACTGAGTATATTTGGTCTTGAGAAAGATAAAATTTTAAAATATAACATTTTACTTAGCGCGGTTTTTATTTATTGTGGGGTGTAGTAATTCGTCTACAACATAGTCTCTAGCTGGCACAGACACAGCGGCACTGACCAAATGTGCGAGCAACACTGACTGAATGGCCTGTGCAACAATGAAATACAACTCAGTGTGAGGGGGGATCATACGCTGCGTGTAAAACAGTCGTATGATAAAATATACAGCAACACACCACAACCTCTGAGTGTAATCCCGAGTGAAATCTAAATTTCTCGCATTAAAAGCGTCACAAGCTCTAATTAACTCACCTTTGACGCGCCTTGAGATTCAACGAAAAATCAGAGACGCGCAGCGAGGAGCCGTGTTAGATCCTTCTGGCTGTCCTCATTAGAGAAATAATGGAAGCGGATGGCCAGTTGCTGTGGAAACCTCGGGCCAGCCACGAATCCCATTTAGCGTATTTCAGCAGAAACGGAGAAGGAGGAGGTCATGACGGGGACTGCCTCCGGGAGCTGAGGGCACAGCTGCCGGGCGGCTGCGGTTCGACGGGCCGGACAAACACTAACACGCACAGTGAAGCAGCCTGTTCAGCTGGGAAGAGTGGACGGCGCGGCAGGAGCGGTGTGGTGTGGAGAAGACATGCCTCGTAGGGGGGAAAGCTACGGGGTAGCGCATCACTGACGAAACACGAGAGTGCAAATGTGATGAGGCTGGATTTTACGCCTTTTACGCAAGGAATGGCGGAGCCAAGAGGATTCACGTCGCATTTGCGTAGCGTCAAAGCGTTGGCAAGCGTCGTGTGGCACGATAACACCCCCGTTTAGCTTTTTTTTAATATATATATATATATATATAGCCACGATTTAGAAACGTTTCTGTAAGAAACGTAGATGTACAGATGCATTAGATTATAAACAGGACATTCTACATTATTGTAAAAGCCAATGTGATTTATGAAGAAACTTTTATTTTCGCGGGTATAGAACCACTTCCGTTTGTTTAATTTGTCAGTTTCTGTGTTCTTGAGAACAACGTTAATATATTTTAGAAGACGTATTAATGACAACACAAATGTTAAGAGTGGAGACTTTCATGTAGGAGACGATCTGTAGTAAAATGACGTACAGCGCTCACTTTATTGTGTAGGTGTCTGTATTCACCACGTGTTGACCAGCGGCACTTCCTCTCTCACCACGGACAATCCTCAGGACGTGTTTATTTTGTTGTATGTGTAATGTTACGTTACTTGAAAACATTGTAAAGTGAACATGTTGATATTCTATGGGTTGGAGTTGTATTTATGTAATTTCATGAGTAAATTTGCTACGTAGACAAGTATTTGAGACTTGTTGGCAAAATGTTAAATATTTCTCTCTCAACACGAAACCCTATGACTGTCTCATTTAACCGCAGTTACAGATGTTTATTGTGTGACTCATTTCTACACAACACAGAGTCAGACCCACTACAAAGATGTTCATGTCTGCCCCTGTTGTTAGCATCGTACCTGGCTAGCCAAAGCGGTTGCTAGGCGACTGAGTTTGTTTCCTAGAACTTTATTGTTATTTTAAAGATAATTATAGCTCATAATGTTATGCATAACATAAACATAAAATACACAGTACAAATGTAGTTTGATAAGGAAAACATAATGTATTCTGACATACAAAAATAGTAAATACAAGGATGGGACATAATCGCAGCCTGACTCATTCAACTAAAGTGTAATTTAGCACTGAATGAACTACTAACAAACAATAACAAAGGGAATGACTATGCAATGCATTTGTCTGTTCTCCAAACACAAATCCATCAATCAGTGATATTCAATTATAAATATAAACAGAAAGAAATGCATGTGTCAGCACATGCCATGATATTTGCTCCTTGTAAGACTGTGAATGTGAATGAGGAGAATTCAATGTCATTCTGAAAAGTCAAATTCAATGCGCATTGTTTTAAAATAACACTAGTGTTTAATATAACTGTAGTGATAACTGTATTGAGAATTGCCAGTGCTGACTCACTGATAACTGCACACAAACAAACACACAAGCACGTTACACACACGTTATCTATCGCCTCTTTTTGCTCTCTTTCTTTGGCTTCTGTCGAGTTTGAGGTACGGGCCCTTTAGGTTTCTTCATATGTTCATTGGCCTTGCCATCAGTGGACTCAGTCTCCTCCTGTAGAACAAACACAAGAGGCATAAAACACCCTGTTATTCCAAAAGAAATCCTGAGTCACTGAAATGTGGTGTGAAAATACATGACTGTGAAGCATGATTAGATAAGTTTGTTTTGAAGTTAATTTTAATTGGTTTTGCTGACTGCCACACATTATTTGTCAAGTAAATCTTGTCATAAAAGTGTGCACAAGTGGTTAACAGTTCGTGAATTTAGTTCGTTAATTCATATTTAGGTATTGTAGTTTTACAGTTTGCAATTTTCAACATATCTCCATCTCTGTAAAATAATCTAAATTAAATGGACAATTGAATGAAAATCCCAGAGTTTTCGGGACACATGCCAAACAATAGAAATTCTGACGTGTTTCAGCAGTTTTCTCTGTCAGCACAGTTTCCCTGAGTCTTTCCTATTGTTGCTAAGAATGGCAGCTGGATGCTGTGAAGGATGAAATGGCGACATACTGTGGAGTGCAATCAGTGCATCTGATGACTATGTCTGAAAATAGAATAATTAGATGGTGGGTTTAATTGCTCCTGCCTATATATAATCTCTCCTGACAGTTATTGTAGAGATTGTGAAAGTAATCCTTGGTGGCTCTGTCTTCTTGGATATTCAAAAAATATGCACAAACTCTGCTCATTGTCCATTTCTCTATATTTTAGAGACAGAAAACCTCTTTAAGATCTGTTTACAGAATAGATGTATAGCAGAAAGCCTAGACACGCATCTTGCCAGATAAACACTAATTTGCACTGGCTACAGATTAGCAGTCTAGTAAGTGAACAGCGTCATGACATAGTCAGGACAACTGTGATTTCTTCTAGAGCCAAATACATTTAAATTCTAGTTACAAATATACAGAAAAGACAAAAATATGACCTAAGGGTCAAGACATAAGTCTCCTAACTTTAAATGTGGAAAAAATTATTTTACATCTATGAAGCATTTTAGTTAGAAATGCCTAAATAATTGTACATTCATTGTCACAACTGTAAAAAATGGTTGTGTTACACTGAGCTGCAATCAGCTCAAACATGAAACATTCAACAACAAAACATTCAATCCTTCTGTACACCAAAACCTTTAATGTCAGCGAAGGCCCATTGCCACTGCTGATTACGTGGATCAGGTGTGCTCAGTCAGTTAGAAGCTGGAAGATACCAATTCTCTTTGTCTTCCCACTCCACCCTCATCTGACATGGTATCTTCCAGCTTCTGATGACACCAAACCAAAATCTAACCTACGCCTCAAACCCCTACTGCAGAGGGCAACAGTAGGGGAAACATTAGGCTCTTTCGAGATGAACTGCGCCTCGCCTGGAAAAGAGACGAGAACAGGCAGCTGCAGCAGGGGGAGTGGCTGAAAGTCCGCTTCCGGTCCGAAACAGTTTCTAACGTTTCTAGCAGCATTCAAGCTGCCGTTTGCATTGGATGTCGCACATACTCACATCCTGTAAGGTCGGATGCAGATTAAATAAAATTTTATTTTGTTCTCAGTTTCCAGTAACGGTTGTTTGTTGGTAAAAAAACTCCACAGAGGAAAGAAAAGAGTTTATTTGCCATTTGCACAGGTACAATTAAGTACAAGCACATTGGAATTCTTGTGTGTATATATGGGTCGCAATATAATAGGAAGACAGTAGGAAAACACACAAAAGTAATAAAAATAAAATAAAAAAAGAAGTAAACATAGAAGCATAATAAATAAGCTGTATAGATATCAGTACAAGTAATTTCGCTATACATAGTATAGATATGTGTGCTAAATATTGTACCACTAATTCCCTGACACATTGGATTTTACATTTGCACCTCTTTTGTTGAATTATTTTGCCTATATGATTATGTTATGTACACTTAGTGTGTAAAAGGAAAAAAGATTGCACCTAGTAGGTTAGTGATATGTCAGAGTTCTATTGGACATACTAGTTAGTGTAAATGGTGTGTTTATGGTTTAACATCCATATGACTCAATTATTTCACATGAAATGTGGTAAAATTATAATGGAAAACTGTCATCATGTCAGTTTAAGTCTACAATCGGCTTTTTCTGATCAATCACAGCATTTATTCTGTAAAAGAATCGATCTTCACAGTGAAAACTCAGACTAATGAATCAAAATATTTCAAAGTACATAAAAGAGGAAACGTTTTTACTAAACATCCTGTTGTGAATCCAACACCTGAACCAATTGGACCTTAGATCAGGTGAGAGCAGGCATTTCCCGTCATGCCCTGAGGTTTTGCAGCCGTTCGAGAGCAACTGCAGCGCCTTGCTCCAAAATCTGCAGCTGCCTTGATCTCACGACCTTATCGTTGCCTACGTAGGCATGACGTCAGAGCAAGTCGGCGTCAAGTCGGAGAGAAAACTAACCGGCATGCAATGCGCGCCGCGATCACCGGTGATCGAATCTGCACAGAACTTGCTCATCTCAAGCGAGCCTTATGTTTGGAGGAACAGACTTGGACAGAAGACGTGCTCTTCTCCTTCCCTTGTAATCTACCTACCTGCTCAAGTCCCTTGGACGTGGGGAAGATTACAGCCAGGATGCAGATGAGCTGGAAGATTGCACCCAGGAACAGCCCATAGCGTAGTATACTCTCTAGAAAGGTGGGTTCAGGGACTTCCGGAGGGGACAGGTCCAATTCTGCAGACATGATGCTGCTTATTGGCTGCTTGGTCCTTTTTGTTTTCCTCCTGGTTCTGTGGAGCAAAGTACCAAGATGACCATCAAAATGTATGTGATTTCAAAAGGTGATGTGTCTGAGGTTTACTTGGGGGAGGACAAATAAAAAAAAATTTCTTTAGAAAATATGTCTCTTCATTATTATAGCTTAAATCCTATAGCGGAATTACATGTTATTTTGTATGACAGAAACCCTGCAGCAAACATAACAAAAAAGCTAATATTATTATTAATGAAATCAAATAGAAAAAACCGTCCAAAGTCAGTGCCTAGCTTGTTCTAGCTTACAAATACTTACTGTAGCCAGCTCAGAATATATTGTGTTTTTACACATTCCTGCAAATCAGTAATTTTCAGCAGTGTTCAAGTCCCCTTAAACACTACTTAAGTGTTCAATGGTTATTTGAATTATTGCTTAATGAGCAGATATTTTCTGTATTAATTTTACAACTCAGGACATTGTACAAGACAATTTTGCGACGCTGTCTTTACTGCAAGATACGCTTTGTCTTGTTTACACCTCCTTGAAGATATATTCTGCTCGCATAAATATAGTTACTGTAAATTATTATTGTGTATACACCAAGCTCAGCCACACTTATGAGGCAGCTGAGGATCTGTTAATTTTAAGGTTAGCACAGATATAAATCCACACCTTTTTCATCCATAAATACAATGTTAGCGTTTTCAAAACATAGTTACCTGTGACCGGAATGTTCTCCTCTCCTTGCTCGTTAAAGGCCTGTAAATCTCAACGTCGTGGCAAAATAAGTAAATCTATAAAACGCTATCAATAAAAAAAAAAACGCAAATTTTGCTAACAAAGAAAAAACTCTTCTACTTCCCGGACGTGATGTCAAAAAACTGCGTCCCGCTTCCGCTCGGATCGATTGTTTGAAAAATGTCGCCCTCTACTGTTCATATTTCAAACGAAAGAAAACAGCCTTAGATCACTTGTGAGTAGATTCAGGCGGAAGTCTGTGTTCAGAATCAGATTTATATGCCATGTGTGTTTGCGCAAAAACATAATTAGACTTTATCCTGTTTAAAAATATGATGCTTTATTATATATCGTATTAAATATACCAAGCAATACAATTAGATCGACTATAACTAATAGGATACTTAACTGATTAGTATCAATAATAATGATTTAAATATTCAGTGGCAAGGGCATTCTCCAAAATAATACTCGATATTATTATTATATATTATTATAAATTTTGATATTTAAAACACATTTTGTTACTAATCCTTATATATTTGTAAGTAAAAATCTGAGTACAAGAGTTTCATTTGCAGTATTCTTTCATCACTGCTGCCTACAACATTATAAGTGAGGTTACCAGACAGATGCATCACTAATTCAGCCCTAAAAAAATCACATTGCTAAAGGACATGTCATCTTTAAAATTGGTTTATTTTTATAAATTGACAGCATCCCTGCTCTCGCTGAAAACACACTGTTCATATAAACAGAATTCATTTATTATGTAATATTTTAAACATGCTTACAAAGAGCAATTGTACAAATATATAAACAGAGATAAGTCAGACAGGTTAAAATAAAGACCAAATAAGACACAATATAAGGCAATGACAAATGTTCTACTACACTGTATTTGCTACTTTGCTGAGACTAACCTGTTTGTATGGCAATATTAAAGGCTTACAAAGTAACAAGGGGCAGATTCTTTTTGATTTCAAATATTTTAGCTAAGTCCAACAGAAACATGACATAGTCTTGCAACAAACTCAACATAAGCCTATAATGGATTAATTTCTATTGTTTTACATAAATATCTGCCACTAACACAAGTGTTTAATTACAAATTTTACAAGCTTCCTCTGAGACAATCAGCATTTAATATTTGTGGAAGTCTGCAGACTAAACTCTGGAGCTGATGGACATCAGGACTGCTGCAGGCGTCCAGTATCACTCTCCATTGTGGCCTTTCAGATCTCTTCTTATGATGTCATTCACTGGAAAACATTCAAATAACAAAGATGAGCGATTTAAACACTCACAACAATGAAAAAAAAAAGCTAGACAGGATGATTGCATAATGTGTCATTTTAAAGAAATCCATCTTATATTCTTAAATGTTTTACATGCATTAGTTTTACATTTAAAGTTCCTTTGTGTTGTTTTGTAATTTTTTTCAAATCATTGTGTTAAAAAAAAGTTAAATTTCCAGTGGAAATTGATGTCGTTTTCACCTCATTCATACTCAGGCTACATGTCTGATTTATTGCAGGGTCAGGTGATTATGCCATCTACACGTGTGCATTTTTAATACTGCCAAGGTTGTCTTTTTTTAACCATTTTACGCTTTTATTTAAAGTTGACAGTAGAGATGATGGGACAAGAGAGGGAGGTGAGATGGGGTCCCCAGCAGGATTTCAAGCAGGGATGTTGAGGTTTGTAGCTGGTGCCTTAGATGCCAAAAGAGTGTCACAGAATGCTTCTAATTTCACACACATGTTGATTACACTGATGTCCGCTAGATGTCTCTACTTTACTGAACACAGTTTATCTGTAGCTATGATTGAAATTTTAACTATTTCTTAACACAAATAAGCATATTTACAGTGTTATCCATTCATTTCTGACAGATAAAATAATAGTAAACACAGTCAAATATTTTTAATATTAAAGATGATACTAAGAAGCAATGACAAAGACAGTAGTATATTTGTTTCTGGTGTGAAATAAAACACTTCACTATTACTGCAGCCTGTTTCAGAGACAAGAACAAAGGACATTGCTGATTTCTTTACCACTAGTCTATCTGCACAATTTGCCTATGCAGTATACTTCCTGTTTCTGTTTTCCATCTCAGTGGTGAGAAGGGAAATTTTCTCTCAAACAAGATTGCTGAACATTGTTTTATTGTCCTCCAACTCAATGATAGTATTCCTGTTTTCTCGTTTATTAATTTCAAATACATCAGAAATTATAAGCTAGTTGTACACATTCATTTCTAATTACTGTGTGCATGCTTAAGAGCAAGAGTCAAACGGAAACTGATAGGAAAGTGGATAGAAAGACCCAACAGAAAACCACGAGGCAGGATTTGCAAGCGTACAGTTGCAGTGTGCTTGTATGCATTTGCAGACTGGACCACAAATACACATCCCCCAGGCTTTCACATTTCACTTTAAACCTGGTATTTGTAGAAGTTTTTACACTGTGGATTTTTTTTTTGATAATTCATTCATATATACATTAGAAACCAAACAGGAAAGACCCAGACACCGTGTGAGTGATTGATTGACAGATTATGCAAATGTATTGCCAATTACCCTCATATACAGTTGTACATATGCAAAATATTACACTATCAAACATAGAACATGTTGTAAGCACACCAAATCACCTAGTAGATTTAAGAATAATACTTACCATCCTCCAGATAGGCATAGCTGAGGTTCTCTTGTTTGACTGTGACCCTCTCTGGAGTCCGTTCCTCATGATTCCCTCTGCTTGGTTCTACTCTGCATCCTGCCTTTACTTGAGCTTGACCTTGAATGTATCTCGAAGGTGGCGACTTCCCGAGTGGCAGCGATGTCTGCACAAAACTCTGATGTCTTGACACCAAACAGGCCTCGAATGTATCACCCACCTGACGACCTTCACTCGGTGTGCCCACGGGGTTTCTGGCACTGACACACTGATTGGGAGAAGATACAGGATGGGAACATTTTGGGGACCCACCGAGTAGTGTGGCACCAGTGTTGCTGTAACATTGGTTGGCAGTGTGGTACAACACAGGGCTGTTGATCAAAGTGCCGGCTTTGGACTGGTAGTACACTGGTTGGTCATCCAGTTGATCAGATGTTAACATGCAGGCTCTGGGGTCTACAGTGGCTAGATGGTACAGTGATGGAGAAACATTGTAGGCTTGAAGGTTGTTGTCGTGCTCCAGGTGATGGTAGAGTGACTTCATTGATAGACCAGACAGAGACTGACTGTCTGAGTAGCCATATGAATTCAAGTGATAATCATCCAGTGGTTCTGCTTTAATAGCTGGAATATAAAAAAAAGATGATCTGACACTGGAAGATAAAAAGAATTAATGCACTGTATGTCAGTTAAGTACAGAAACAATTAAGAGTTTATAACCGTGACAGGATCTTTTAGTGAGGTTAAACAATGGTGCTTTGAGCTAAATGCTAAAAACAACATGCTAACATGCTGATATTTCCGAGAGTATTGTTTACCATTTCAACATCTTTCTCATGTTAGCATTTTAAAATTGCTATTCAAAAAAATGGAGTATACAATTAAAATCAGTGAACCATGCTTCTAAAAGAAGTCCAGGATAGACGAGAAATATCCGATTCTACTGATCTCCTGTACACAGATTTATAGTTATCATGTTACTACAGTGCATGTAAATGCCTTCTTGAATTACCAGTGCAACTGGGTTTCTCTGGGTTTCTGTGAATAAACAGGTTACTTAATTCATGTTAATGCGCTGATCGTAATTTACATTCTTTTGCCCACGTTGCCGCAACCTGTTTCATCTAGTTTTACTTTAATTAGTGAAGTCCTTTTTTTCCTGAAATGCTTCTTGTGCCATAGAGTGTGTCTGCATTTCAGCCTAGGGTAACACTCATAGGTGTAGAAAGCATTAGCAAGTACAGTGACATATTTTCCCCTTGACTACAAGTGGTAATTGCCCCCCCCCCACGCAAAAACCTTTGTTTGTGGCTGCAGTTCACTGCATAAAGAAACTGACTGATTGGTTTCATTTGATCCAAACTTCTTGTATAATTGTTAAAAATCTGTTGAAGATCGTAGAAAGACGCCATTCACCTGCTTTGAACTGCGTTAAGCTGTCTTCAGTTTGAAATTTCCCTTAATTGTGTAGCAGTTAAATGTAATGTCATTGAGGTGTAGCAATTTCCTGTATTTTTTAAGTTTGAATTTGTCAGAAGATTTATCCTCTTTATCAGGGGATTTATGACTTAGCATCACTGGCTTCTTTTTAGCAACATGATTATCAGTTTAAGTTTTTAGTTCATTTTCAATTTTTGTGTTCATTCAAGTCTGTCAGCATGAGGTTTGTGTTGACAGAGGTGAGAACTATATTTCATTACAATGTCAGCTTTTCCTGCCGACCCCAGGGTGAGAACTGTTGACCTTTCAGTCACTTTCAATTTAGCAAACATTTGAGGTAGCCCCTTTCCTGTGTAATGAAAGAGCTGAGTTGGCTATCTACCTATCACAGGAATGTAGATGAAGTGCTGAGGCTGACTGCGTTTCTTCTTCCCATTGATGACATAGAAGTTGACTTTGGCTGGCTGACAAATATTCTGGTCTCGATAAGGAGGGACCTCAACAAACAGCATATTCTAAACGGATATTGCAACACAAAAAAAGAAAATCACATTTCAGACAAATTGTTGTGTGGAAATCGAGATGCGTGGGCTGCCCAAATCTTTTGTGTTACAGATTAAAATCAGCATGAGAAATAACATTTTTTGAATATGTACAGTATGTATCAGCATGCAGAGGTAATGAAAAGACAGAAAATGTGGTGATAGGGTTTGTGTTTTGTTTGGAGTATGTGTGAATTTGAAAAAAATAAAATAACAATGTATGTATCAGTACAGATATGCAGGTTAACTCACAGCTTGTGTTTTGTCTCTGTCCACAGTGGCCTCCACCTCCCAGATTTGCTGCCCATCTGAAAGTGCAGGTATCAGATATAATTTCTTACCGAGTGTTAGTTGAAAAGATTGTTAATTGTTAATTAACAAAACAAGTGTAAAACTGACAACTTACTACTGGGAGTTATGTGCTGGGCTATTTCTGGGGTTTAGAAGTGCTGGAAGGCACACTTTATTATTTTGTTTTGTTAAGATGAGCCAACACATCTGCTTGGTGTGTCATGTTTCTCAGACATACCATGTATACGAGAGCGATATTATTCTCAGATAGAACATTAAAGAAAGCATGTCTCTGCAAATATAAAAAGCATGTCTGATCGAGTGAGGATATCAGTCCTGTCTTCAGTTTAGCACTTTAGTACATTTATACACAGACAGTGGAAAACTGGTTTTTCTTTTATGTCTGGTTTAGTGTTTCATTCCCACTTCAGTTTACCTGCTGTTTCTGCTTTCTACCCACGCTTTTAAAAAAACAAGAAGAAAAAACAGCCTATGCTCTGGGTCTGAATCTTTATCAGTCTTTCTAACCACATCCTGTTGCATAAAACCCCACAACAAGCAACAGGGAGGCTTTACATGCAGTCAACTGTACCCATCCTGCTCTCAAACCATGTAACCCAACAAATTTGTGTGGGCAGAAAGGAGCCGTAACAAGGTGAGAAATTTCCATGTAGAAATAAATAAACCTTGTCACGCCAGCAAAACACTAAAGGTTTAAAATAATGGTTCATTTTGTCAGTGTGTGGGTTAAAGGAAGATGTGTGTCACTAAAAGTTAATGTTGCCTGGGCAATATGCAAATAATCTAAAAATACAAATACTACACGAGTAGGTAGCTAGATTTAAGCAGGATTGGGAGGGTGTATCTGGGTGTTGCATAAAGCATTGCTTTATTTTAATCAAAGAGACACTCATAACACTCACATGTCAACATAATACACACATCAAAAATAGTTGTAAATAAACATACAGCTATAGCCAAGAGCGTTAGCTTATTGACCTCTTTGAGTCTTGGCTTTTACTGTGCTCATCCAAGAAATATAACAAGTTAGCTTTGGACAGAGCCAGATTTCCTGTTTCCCCAATTCCAATGTTTGTGCTAAGCTAAGCTAAAATGCTGCTGGTGGTAGCTCTTAATTTACCATGCAAACATGAGAGGCATCTAACTGCCCGCAAGAAAATAACAAGTGTACAAGTGTATTAGATGTTCAAGTTTTTAAAATCGAACCTCTCTGTGCCAGATGTTTTTAACACACAAAAAAATCTCACCTTGTGTCTTCTCAGAGAATATCACCTTGGAGCCTGGTGTAAAATTTTGTCCAGTGAGGACCATTTGTTGACCACCAAGTGCTGAGCATCGGTCCAGGTCCTGCCTCTCGACTGCGGGGAGCTCCTGCGCTGAGCGCTGGGCTGAGAAAACAGAAAGACACAGTCGTATTAATGACCAGGCAGGAGTAATAATACATCTGATGAGAAGATTATCAGGGCATTTGGCCACTAAGATTATTCATTATGAAAATCCTGAACTGTAATATTAGCTAGTATAGAAAGGAGAACATCACATCACACATCACATTAAAACCAGCCTATTTTACTTTACCATAAATGACATCTAATCTTTAGATATCTAATGATATCTAACGTTTGTTAACATTACCCTTTTTAAGCTTTTGATGATACCAGGCTAAGTATCGAGATAGCAGAAAACCTGAGTTGACTGAATTTGTTTTACTGCTTATGCAATAAAATAAAATAAAATCTATGTTTTATTGAAAGGGTATTAGGTTTACACATATAGATACAATCAGTCATCTAAATAAGCAGATAAAAGCACAACTTTGTCATTGCACAGCAATAGGAAGAAAATTCTAGTTTGTCAGGACTTAAACACTCCTTACAGCATTCGATGGGATCAGAAGCAACTTGAAGAGAAAGGAGTTGGCCTCCAGGTTGAGGGATGTGAACCCGAAACACCAAACGCACACGAGTGTTTTTTCGTCCAATGTCTGTCTCACCATTCCTCAGTTCAATATCAGCGTTTCTCAGCTTTAGGATCCCTACACAGTCAATCCTGTGAAATGTAAGAAAAGGCAGACGGAAACTGCTCTGTTAGAAATGTTGTCACCTTGATATAAGTCATGTATAACCTAGTTATGTTCTTTATAGAAGTGTCATCAATGATTCGTCACACATCAAGTTTATCTACAACTTTTTATTTGCTGCTGTAAACATCTGATGTCTGATAGCTCTTTCTTGGTAAAACTCTAGCAAACAGGAAGTGATGCATTTCAACTTTCCATCAGCAACAATAACAGCTTGTTAGGAGGAGAAAGTTTTGAAGGTATTTTGTAGCTGGCGTTAGCAGCAATAACATTAATATCATGACAGAGTAAAGAAAGTAAAGGACATTTAGTACAGACACTGAAACTTCATCAGTGGATGCTTCAGTTGGTACAAACACCACAATGGTGACTGCCAGTTGCTTAGTGAATAGTACCACAGGCAACTGAATTGTGGTGATAACAATCCATATAATAATAATGTAATATATTCAGAGCATTTGTAATTTACATGGCCCTTCTCAGTTTTACTCACACCACTCTCATATGGTTCTTTGGCTCCAGAGGGATCTCCAACACTTTGGTCCCACTGATCATCCTCTCCATGCTGGACGTAGTGACAGTTTTCCCAGTGATACGGTAAACCTGGTAGAACGCATGTGGTTTCAGGAGCCTCTCGTCTGCTGTCCCTATGAAGACCTGCAGTCCCAGAGGAGCTGTGCCTTGGTACCCAGAGAGCTGCAAAGATGATTACATGCATGTTTCACAATGAATCAAATTGACTATAATACCAATTTTGTCTGTGACTGCGGAGTAAATCTCTTTTCCCTGTGGGGATGTTTTCACAGGTCACTGTCTAACTGGAATAGCAAGAACACTGCTTTGCATTGTCTGTTTGTGCAACAGTACCAGGAAAACCAACAGTGATGGTTTATTAGTTGACTCAACAGAGCAGTAAACAAAGCAGAAACATGTACTACTAATGCTTGTATATAAATCTACCTGATTTGTAAACATTTATGTATTTTTTTTAGCAGATTGGAGCAATGTATGGCTTAATAATTTGTCCTTAAATAAACACATTATCATCCAGGAAATACTACATTTATGATCTTCCTACACTTCTCTGCTATGACATTGGCTGTGACAAAGATGTGAAGTGAGAGTGATTTGTTTTTCTCTTGCTTTTCTGGCATTCACACGCAGACACACACAAGGCCCCATAGCCTTTAGGCGCGAAACAAAAAAAGCACCTGAACTTCCGGGTGCCCTCCTTTAGGTGTTTTTACAGCTCCACGGCTACCCTCAGTCTCATACTGAGCTCTGTGGTGAGATCTGGGCTGTTGTTGTATTAGTAGATCATATTGACCGGACTGACTGGGTAACGGCCACTCTAGTGAGGGGAGAGGGGCCATGGAGAGAGCACTGGGATAAGAGACAGACAAATAGGATGAATGACAAACAAGCCAATTGCAAATTCTCAAAAAATGTCACCATAGATTCATAACTGTCAGTTAAAACATTTGACTTCATAGTAGCTCATTTGTGTTAACACTTCAGCTTATCAGAAATACATAAAGTGTCTATAAAGAAGTAAGACAAACCCACCTGTATGCTCCGTGAAGGACTGGGTGAGGCACAGGCCACACAGTTGGCAATCTATAGAAGGCCTCAGACTTGACCTCAGCTCCAGCCCTACCAATCCTCTTCTGCTCAATGGCCCAGTCATATGCCTCTCCAAACGCACAGTCCTGTCTCTGGGCCTGCTCATGTGCACTTCGCACCACTGCAGAGGTCACTGCTCTGGATAGATTGGAGCTGAGGCTCCAGTCCCCCTCCAGGCCTGTGGAGGAGGTCTGAGCTTGGACCTGAAACTCAGCTTGACCATGGTATTGGTGGAGGTAGTAGGACCCCTGCTGCTCATGAGGAGAGGGGATAGGGCTGGGGCTCCGGGAGCGCTGCTTAATGGGAGTGGCCCCCTGACAGGAGTGGGCTTGGTCATAGGCCCGTTTTCCATGTGGCGAGGCAGAGCGGGAGCGCTGATGGGGAAGCGGAGCAGTGCTGCGTTGGTGTTGTGGCACCAGAAAGGTTTCATCTGTGATGCTGTTGCGAGGCGAGGTTCCAGGAGAGGAGTGGGTAGAAGAAGTCTGGATTCCCTGGAGGCCCAGGCAGAGGTCTGAGGTGGACAAACCCACGTTACAGCTAGCTCCATTGGAAGGGGAGACACATGGTGACGCCCCAGGAGAATATATTTCTGCTGGCCATCCTGTAGAGGAGTTACTGCTGGCAGGACTCACACAGTCCCTGTAGGCTCCCAGAGCTTTGGAGCCAGGGCTGGGCTCCAGAGTCTGAGAGCTGAGGGAGTCACCTGACGGTGTGATCTCAATCCTGGGGCTAGGAGCAGGGATGTTCCCTGGTCTTGATGCCAGCCCCAAGGAGTCAAACACAGCCGCTGACAGATTTTCTGCCATAAGGATGTGAGAAGAGGGGTTCTGGCCGGAGGCTAACTGGTTGGAGGTGGAGACATACGCAGTGTGATGGTCAACCACCAGAAGAGGAGGCTGGTTGTCGTTCTGTAGAAGGGCACCTGGATCATCTGTCAGTAACAAAAGTAAGGAGAGTAAAAACTTACTTTTTGATATTAAATCATCTCAATATTAAACAAACCCCTTGGTGAAATATCTATGAATGCAATGAAGAATTCACTTCAAGGGTTTAACTGCAGGACACAAAATGTGTCATATACTCTGTAAAGTAAATTTTCAGTCTACGTGCACTGGGGGCCTGAAATCACCTCATCTTTCTCATCTTTCTTCTCAACACCTCTGTATGAATATTGGACCATAATTAACTTTTAAAGTAGTTGTGATGTCACTAAATCCTGCAGAGTTAAGGTGAAAACATGACTTTTCTACTTTTAGCAAATAAATGTAAAAAAGGATGAATGTAAAAACAACCAAGTGTCCAAGTCTACAATATTTTACCACAGTAAAGCTCAAACATCCAAGAAAAGATATTTTGCATATTTTGCATTTTAGCTCATCTGGATTGTGAAAAAGCTTGTTTTTAAGATACACATTACAGATGGGTGTTCATTTGTCAGAGCCTCGAGTGTAACATCAGTACTTGACAGGTACTCACGGAGCGGCAAAGACAAATCCACAATATTTGATGATAAAACACAGAAGTTTTATAAAGGTGTTTTTAGAAAGACATAATGTGTAAATTCACTGTAAGAGCAAAATAATCACTGTATACACACCTTTGTCACAACCAATGGGAAAATCTTCTTCAGCTTGATTGTACAGGAACAAGTCAGAAAAGTCCAACTCATCCTGACTTATGTCTTGACCCAGGCCCTCGCTGAGCCCCAAACCTCCAGAAGTCATTTCCAAGTCTGAATATGAATTATTGTCGATTATTTTTGTAACTTAAAAAAAAAAATCGCCAACTAACTATAAGCTGCGCGATAAGGCCGGGTAAGTAAAGAAAACGGAGTTGCAGTTTAAAACATCAGCAGCTGCTCAAATAAAACATCCAACACCGCGGCATGAAAAAAGCGACAGACGCTTCCTGTCACTGCTGATGATGACAAGCAGACAGAAGGTGCGGACCTCCTGCCTCTGTGTGTGTGTGTGTGTGTGTGCTGACAGAGTGCAGCTCACACTCCACACAACCTCCAAGCACAGGCCTCATTTCCTTCTGTTTGAATCAAGTGAGGTAATACTACATATAGAAAGAAGTAAATACCAGATGTGATATGAATATGAGACAGTAGGTATTTTTACAGTTGTAAATTTCAATTTATCAAATCAACGTATAGTCTAGATTTAGATTTATTGATTAAGGTGTTTATTGCCATTTGTTTCTCAACTTATATCCTTTAATTATAATATTTGTGTTTCGTCTAGTGTGTTCACCTGGATGGTGATTGTTAGTATAAAATATAGGCACGTATATAGTTTCACAAAACATACAATTTCTTAATTTGCTATTTCTTGTTTAAGTTGCTAATAACAATACTGCAGTGTCAGAGGCAAATCTTTCAACTAACATATCACAGAATTACCTACTGAGATCACTGTTATTTATATTGTGCATACGCCTGTGTACACGCCATGTTCTCCATATTCCTGCCACGTCAATCCTGTTTATAAACAGTTGTATATTTTGCACATATTGTATTGCAGCACATGCTGTATTTTATGTTTTAAGGTTTTCTGTGGTACTCACTCGTTTTACTCGCACTTGCTGTAAGCTAAATAATGTTATTTCTTTGCACTTCTGGTTAGATGCAGGTTAGTTGTGAACCTTTGACCACTGGGTGTCACTATTGTCCAACCCTCCCCTACAAACAAATTCCGTTGCTGTTTATTTAATGGGGCAGCCCCGGTAGGTGCAGCCCAGTCAGGCATGTTTCAGGATAGAAGCCAGTGGTTAGAGCACTGGTCTTATAAACCAGGGGTCGTGAGTTCGATTCTCACTAGGACCTCAGAAATATTTATGTATTTTAAACCGGGTAAATAGAATTCATTTACGTATCTCACTGTGAAGTACTTAAATGAAGACTTTTCACTTAGTACAGAGTAGTTAGAGAAAAAAATCTCAAACCATGAAACTTTAATTCAAGTTTAATGTACTTACTGTAAGTTCCTTTAAATAAATTAGAAATAAAAAAATAAATAAAAGTACTCATTAGTCACTCATTGACATTAGTCAAATTCAATTAAATTCCATTCAGTTTATTTACATAGTACCACATCACAACAAAAGTCATCTTGAGGCACTTTACAATTTAAGTTTTAAGACCTTACAGAATGTAACAGTACAACTATAAATTATGTAGAAAACCCAATAACCCCAATTGAGCAAGAACTAGGCAACAAACTCCAACGGAGGAAACCTTCAGCAGAATGAGGCTCAGGGTGAGTGGCTGTCTCCCTCAACCGGTTGAGGTAAGTGGAAAGTAAAGAGAGAAAAGAGCAACAATCAGCAGACAATACACTGTGCAGGTTAGTAGGGCTAGTACATGCACACAGTAAAACATATAGCTCTGAGGCCGGGAATACCTGCAGAAAGGTACAGAGAGAGAGAGAGAGGAGGAGAGAACTACAAGAGAAACAGGACACAAAGTTAATGACATGCAATGGTGGGATATAAATGATTAGCAAGAGGAGAGGAGCTTAGTGTATCACGGAGGTCCCCCAGCAGTCTAAGTCTATAGCAGCATAACTATGAGATGGTTCAGTCACCTTAATCAAATTCATATCTGAACTCTAGATGTCAGTATACACATACAGTATATAATGTTTTTTTACACAATATTATTAGAGTATTATTCATGTGACACTGTTGCCTGCACACTTGTTAGTGACTATGAAGATTTTTATTATCTTGAATCATGTTTTGATTTGCAGAAATATGTAGTAGAATGAAATGGTAATACTCGACTAAAGCACACAGTGTTATATCTTAAACTAGTATTTCAGTACAGTAAATGTTCTTAGACAAGTTCCACCATTCACTGTGCATTGTTGGCAATATCACTTGGATATTTGCATTAAATGAGAAGGCAAGAGTACCTGAACAGTGATTAGAGCACTGTTTCCCCCCAAGGATCGTGAGTTTGATCCTCACTAGGGCCTGACTTTTATTTAAGGTCACTGAGTACAAAAGTGGTAATGCACCACAGATTTGTTCCCAGCAGCATCTACTGTGTATGTGACACTATCTTGTAATGACTTAAATCCCATATCAGAAATAATTTTAAATAAAACAGTGCTCAGCTACATGAATGCTTTAATAACAAAAATGTTTTAGACTTTAATACCAAGTCTTAGCAACACACCAGTTTAAACAAGAAACATACAGGTTGTTTGGCTTTAATATATTTATTAAGGTAGTTTTTCTGTGAATAAAATATGTCTCTACACAAAACAATGTACATTATTGCAATATTATAATTGCATTTTATATACACAATGAAAATAAAAAATATGTATGACCTATATATGTATATATAAGTTACTAAACAAGGAAAAGTAAAATAAAAGTTTGACATCTACATGCACATGTCTGAGGTGAGGATATTACATTAAGATTTGAGAACAGCTGCCTTCTATAGTATTACAAGTACAAAAGACCTGGCATTTTGGTCAGTCATTAACAATCATAAGTATATTTATAAATGCGTTTGAAGTATTTGTGGCATGATTACATTTACAATAATTTCTTATGTAAGTATAATAGTTTATGTTTGTTCTATTTACAGAGCAGCAACACAAGGAGTCACTAGAACATCAGGGCTTTGGAAACAGAGGTATTGTCCTTCTGTCACTATGTCCAGAAGAGTTGAATATAGACCCTGAAAAGAAAGGGGAAAAATAAATAATTAGTGTGATTTGATTCATCTCACAGATATAAATATCAGACTTATATTTACATCTGGTATTTTTTAAGTATTACTTAACATTTTTGGAAATATGCTTAGCAATTTATTTCTGAGAGTTATATGAAAAGATTGACGTACAGCAGCTAACTGGCTGCTTGCTAAGTATTCACCAGCAAGAAAGAGAAGCATATTTCTAAAAATGTCTTTAAAACTTTAACGTTTTAAAAAAGCTAAGAGTAGAGAGATCCACGTTTTCCTCTCACCTCATCTCCTGATGAAGGCGACCGGCAGTTCTCTGTTGGGAACTAAAAGTCCTGAATGGATCACGTCGAGTGGCTTATTATCAGTTGCCACAATCTCAAAGTCTCTGACCAGCTGTAAGAAAGAGAGAATTGGATTTGAATAGTCAGTGGTGCTGTTAGTGAGGCTCTCTAGCTCAGTGGTTGTTGCAGCACTGATGCTGTGAACCGGAGTTTGTCAGTTTAATCCTCACTAGACTCTGACTTCTGTTTAAGGTCACAGAGTACAGATTTGTTACCAGTAAGGTTTGCGGATTTACAACGTAATGATTTAAATCTATCAGGCTAAATTCTAAAGAAAGCAGATCTCAACTACATGCGTGATTCCTCATACGTTTGATCCTTGCCAGGGCCCCAGCTTCTGTTTGAGGTCACGAAGTACAGATGAATGAGTGAATAGGAATGTCACAGATTTGCTCCCAGCGGCTGTTACTGTGTCTGCACAATTAGGCTATAATGATTTGAATCCAGTATCAGGCTACAGTCTTAATACAGCGAGGCTGTCTCCATGCTTACACGCCTAGTTAGGAGAACTTTAAATCTAGTTCCTTGAGGTGTAAAAACTCCAAATCACCCAAAGACCTTAATACCAAGTCTTGGAAATATGCCAGTTTAAAAGCTGGCCACCTAAGAAAGACAAGCTTAACTGGATTTGAGCAGCCAACAATCAGTGTAAATATCCATGTAATCAAAATCAAAAAGAATTTAACACAAATTCTGGTATTTTTCTGGTAGGTTTGACCTAACTACTTCACGATGGTTTAATGTGACTGATAATTATTTTTGATTGAACTGAACTGAATTGAATTTCATTTGATCTTACCCAGCACATGGCCAACTGCAGCTGCAGTTCTGCCAGCCGCCGGCCGATGCACATCCTCTTTCCGATGCCGAAGGGAACGTGAGCAAACGGGTTGATAGTGCTAGTCTCCCGAAGCCAGCGCTCAGGTTTGAACTGCTTCACATCATCAAAGTACTCATCATTACAGCCCAGTGCATGGGTGTTTATCATCAAAACTGTCTGTAAATGTAGGAAAATGACAAATAAATAGTTTTATTATTAAAAAATCGGATTTCTTTATTATTTAGCCATGAGTGAAATGCAAATAAATACAAGACATTTTAGTCTTATGTCAGGTAACTAAGCCACTTACTCCTTTGGGAATGGCATAATCTCCCAACACAATGTCTTTGTCCAAGGTCCTGCTGGTAAAAGGAACTGATGGCGATAACCTGTAAGCATTTGAAAAAGCACAAGAGAATATGGCCTCAGTGAAGCTATAGTGTAGAATAACACACAAGCTCGAAAACATTGGTGTAAACATACTCCACAGTGCATAAAAGGGGTGAGATATAATCTCCAGTCACAGGTCACATACATTCCCTGGGTGATGTGGTTATGGTATTAGCCTTAAATAACACGTTCAACAACTTGTGACTACCCGAGATGAAAGGGAGAAAGTGGACCGTAAAAGGGGTAGGAAGTGATTGGATTTAAGCTGGGACCATTGGTTGTTGCTAATCGTGGCACCATATCTCATAAAGCTTGTTTTTGAGCCAGTCATGTGTCACTTTTGCCTGTTAATCTCCGTGGTAACGGGTGAAATCATTCAGTGAGTCTGATTTGTGCCTTCTGGCTGCTTAAATAAATCAAATTTGAAATTATGTCATTTATAGCTGCAGCCATTTTGAACTGTATAGTTGCGCATGTGCAGTTTTTTGGAAGTCACTGCATTCTTTTTATTGCCTGCAAATGCTTTTTTCCACTGTGACCCTTTTATACTGTACCTCATAGACTCCTTGAGGCAGGCTTTGAGATAGGGCATGCTCTTGATGTGCTCTCCACACGGGTCCTGGTCGGGAGGCACCACCTCTTTAATCTCCTCCAGCAGCTTCCTCTGGGCGCCAGGGTTACGTGACAGGTTGAAAATAGCCCACAGCATACTGTTGGCGGTCTGAGAAATGTAAACACAGTGTGACAGAGAGAGAGAGGGAGGAAGAGAGAGAAAAAAAGGGGAAGGAGGAAAAGAAGAGATGTCACTTAGTGAGGCAGCTACTCTAAGTGCATTCCTCCGTGGGGTACTGAAAGGAGCTGAGGAATGTTTAGGGTTCCTCAGTTACATCCATACCACATTCATTTTCCACTTCTGAAGCACTGTAACTGCAGCACCTGTTTGTTTTAGAGGTTGGACAGTTTTTTTCTTTGCCCACTTGAAGGAAAATAGGCGAAAGGTAAAACATTTAAAAGGTTGACTTGTTTTCATAACTACTGTACAAGGTGGGGTGCTGCTGCTGTGTGCTAATCTCATAGAAAAGATGAGATGGGAGCTAGTTTTAACCACTGGACATGCTTCTGGTAGTGCTTATTTAATGAATTTATGACTCTACAAACTAACTAAACCTGTGAGTAAATTTACTTTTTATTTCCCAACACTTTACAGAGAAGTTGTGCCTTCCATGACTGTTGTAATTGATGTAGTGTCATATGTAATCATCAAAATACATGTCATCAACTTCCTATTGTAAATTAATAAAATCTAGCTCTGCAGCGATAACGGTGAATAGTGCCATCTGTCACAGACTTGTTGACTCTCACTTCCTCATTTTTACATGTGAAGTCTCCACACAGATTCACTTTCGATGGAGTCATGTAAATGTGATACACATTGAAAATGACAGCTCTCTCTGTTTACCCTTTTTTTTCCAGATCTCTTTGGTGGTTGCCCAAATAACTCCAGTCTTGAGCTGAGACTATCTCATCTTATATGTCACTTGTCTAATCTGTACACAAACTGAACAACAGGTCCTGGTCAACTAACGTACTAACTAACTTTATATTGAACAGACCACAAAAATGGAATCAATCTTCTCTTGTAACTCTCAGAAAGAAATAGTCCAGTAAATCACGTATGTATCACTGTAGCATAAATTATAACTCACCGTCTCAACTCCTCCAATCTGTAGCTCAGTGATGGCTGCATACAGCTCCTTCTTGGAGAGACAGCTGTTTTGTAAAATGTCTCCAATTAAGTCATCAGGAGCTCTGGTGTCGTTCCTCTTCAGCTTCTTGTCTATGTAGACTTTAGCTGAGGAAACACAAATTCAGTAAAAACACATCAAAATCTGTTGTAAAGCTAACACAACATTTCACAAAAAGAACCAAACAATTCTTAGGTTTTGGGGGAGCAATTACTTTTTCACATAGGGCCAGGCAGGTTTGGATAGCTTTTGTCCCTTAATAAAGGAAATTATCATTTAAAAACTGAATTTTGTATTTACTCAGATTTTAGTGGAATATTTATTTATCATTTATCATTTAAGTGTGCCAAATATGTAAAAAAAAAAAAAAATCAGCAAGGAGACAAATACTCTTCCACAGCAGTGTATGTATTTGTGAGACAGAGGCTGTAAGCAGCCAAATAAACAATACAACCAGCATCATCTTCTTCCTCCGTCTGATTCACCCCCACCTCAAGCTACTACAAATATTTGGCAGAGTTCTCCCTCTTAGGTCATGCAGTTTACTACAACTTAGCTAACTACAACCCTGTGTGCCAAGTACAATACACAAAGAGCTGAGGCACCCAGTTCATATATCTCACCACTGCCCCCCCCCCGCTCTGCTTGATTTGTCATCTGACTGGAAGTGAGCAAAAATGTCTGACTGGAAATGAGCTCAAACTGGTTTGTACATCACAGAAGAAATTAAAATTGTGAAATAGAGGAAGGGATTGTATTTGTGTTTTTCTGTAGTGTGATGTAACATTGTGCCTGTGTTTGTACCTGTGCTGAAAATACGGTCCCATGCTGCTGTGTGGTCACGCCATATTTTGGTGTTGAGTCTCTTGTGGATGTGGACCGGAGTGACCATCATCACTCCAAATGTGCTCATCATCTACAAAAAAACAACAAAATAGAAACAAATTAGATGCTAAATCATTACTCCCTATGAAAATCTTTAATGCAATTCTTTCTAAAGTCTTCTGTTTGTTCTTGAACCTACTGCCCTGTGAGACCTCTGTGAGCCTCCACTTATCATCTCTTGTCTGTGCATGATGCAGGGCGGCCCAGTCAGTCAGCCAGCCTGAATGACTGCATCACTGGCTGCCATTCAGACTGACCTTAACTGAGGTGAACCTGATGAACTATAACTGTCAGTGTCAGTGTCCCACAGATCACCACAAGTGTGCTCTCCTGCAGTGCACTCTGTGGTTGTGAGAGGAATAATAACAAGGTGTACTCACTGTTTTCACAGCTGTGATGAAGTTCATGGCTTCCTCATTGACCTTCTCTTGCAGCAAACCGAATCTCTTGTCATAGAGGACAAGGCAAATGGCTGAATGACACAGAAAAGCAAAGAGTGGGACGGAGAATCTGAGCTAAATCAGTAAAACATTTCATTTGAATAGTTTGAAAAGATAAAATTAATTTTTAATGCAGAATTTTCAATAGACAATCTGGCACATTTCTGAAGTACGTGGTTACAAAAATAACCAAGCATGTCTATAAAAACTTTTGAACAGACACAATACTGAACGGTAGAGCTGAAATTAGTAATGGAAAATCTAACATAAAGATTTTTCAAGCAAACATGTCATTTAATTGTTAGCAAATTCAAAACAAAACAAAAACAAGAAAAAAACAAGACACAAATGTTCAATGTCATTTTTTTCCCATTATTTTAGACCTAACTATGAACCAAGAAACTAATCCACAGGTTAATCCATAATTAAAATCGTCGTTAGTTGCAGCTTGAACAACTGAACAGAATAGGTGAACTTACTCTCAAACGACCATTTATTCAGTTCGAAGTACAAGTCTTCAATCTTCCCATTGTCGTTTATTTTTCCGACTCTGGCAACGAAATCCACCAGCACCTGTTTTTGCAAACGAAACGTGTAACAAAAATTTAATACATTTATTGTTACAAAAATTTAATACATTTATTGTTACATTTACATATAGTCATTTCAAGATTAATATACGTCTTTATCCAAAACGGATCAGAAGGCGTTTCATACAGCCTATATTAGAATCTTACCTTGTTAATTTTCCCATCAAGCTTCACCACCTCTGTTGGTTTCATGAGTTTCTGCTGAAAAGCGCTCCTCACTCTCTGCCAGTCTTTTCCCTCTCTGCAGATTAACATTTTAAATTTCCTTCAGTGCGCTTTAGTAGAAATGTTCCCCTCTGCTTGCACTTAAATCTGCGCCCTGACGATTTATGGTTATTTTATGTCAAAAACCGAGAAATAAAAAGCCTACTTACAGAATGAGTAGTCCGTAGGCTTCGTCTCTCATGTCTCTGTATGCTTTCCATGGTTTGACCTCCAGTCTCTGAGGGTAACTTCCCTCCTTTCTGTAGAGCGCCTCCAGCAAGCAAGGTGCGCCAATGTGCACCGACTCAAAGGAGCCCAGCTTCATCCGGAAAATCTTTCCGAATTTCTTATGATAATCAACCTAAAAAGATATGAGTAGTGACAGATCAGTCAGAAAGATCACATTTACCTTTAAACACATAACCATATTCTGGGTTATTGGATTTGCTAACATTGTTGTGGCATTGTTAAAACCAGGCTGTATTACACTCATACATAACAAAACATGTACAACTAGGGAGAAAGCGTTGTAATTTGACTATACCAGTGCCTCATGTTGTCTTGTCAGGCCTCCTTTGCGCATGAGTTCAACGAAACTGCCGACCAGCGGCCAGTTGGCGGGTCCCGGCATCGCGTCTAGACTGTGCGCTCTGGAGGCAGCATGAGCGCATGGCGCAGCCTCCACAGCATCCTTCTCTTCCAGGACGCACACTGAGGATGTTGGTTTGAAGTGCTGCAGCCCCACAGGCTTCTTTTTCAGCAGCTCAACAATCTGAGGAACTTTTCTGATTTGTGCCCTCATCCTCAAATTCGTATCTTTCTTTCTTAAAATGCGGAAATATCTAATGTTTAACTCTGTTCTCTTAGCCAAGCTCTTCTTTATTATCTTGGGTGTTTCTCTTTCTTGGAAGTGTCAAAGCTTACCGCAATATATATACCCTGAGAGTGTTTATTCTTGCTGTACACCGAACCAATCAGGGGCCTGTCCTGCATTGTGTGGCCGGCAAGCCCACCATTCATTTATGGATCCACGTTTGGAGGATCGTATGACCCCAGATAGACCGAGGAAGTGCCCTCGCCCCCCCCTGGCTTTATAAATAAACACATAGGCCACAGCGCAGGTGACGCGTTTGCTTGAACCTTGTTTCAGAGTGACCCGCGATTGGAAAAACCGAAACTTTGGCAAAGCAAATACTACTGCCACACTTTTGCACCGTGGGCAAATATTTGACAGATTGGAGGTTGTGTGTGTATTTGCTTTGTTTGTGTTCGGAGTGTGTGTTCTGTGTGGAGAGGTGACAGGGGGTAACTGGGCATTTTCAGATCAGTTCTCATTTTTAATTAATTAGTCTATATACTGCACACACATAACTATTAAAACTATATAAAACACAGAAGTTAGTTTGATTAATTGCCTCATTAATTAATTGTCATTTTAAATGTGGTAATACTCAGAAACGTCATTTAATTCAAAGGCTTCTAGATTATTCTGCGTTCTCACATATGTGAAATTACAACTGCAAACGTCCAACGTACTTATATGTAGCTTCATGCTTCAAAATCTGATGTCATTTTTCACAAAAAGTGTGAAGTTTACTATTTTATATTTTATTTTTGGGCAGTTTACATGAGTTGGTGGATTTGCCGTCATCTAACCAAAAACCACTTGGATCTCTCTCTCACTCTCCCTGCTGTTACAAACACGGGTATACACACACAATGAGGCATACGCACACACTCCACACACCCCCTCCGAACTGGCATGACTTGAATAACATGTGCAGGGGCCCCCTGTAACCCTATAAAAGTGCTTATTCACAGACTCTCAGGTGGCATCAGAGCAACCTTGAACTCTGACTGATGTTTGCTTCACTGGGGAGCGAGCCAGAGTCTCCCCAGATGTAACACACACACAACAATCACACACTCCCCCCAAAAAGAGCAGAAATAAAGAAACAGCACCCACACAACAACAAATACACACATATTCATTTGGTTTCTCCTGTGTTTCAGATAATACCAGACATCCTGTATAGTATTACATGGTAATAAGCAGGTAGATAACTGTCAGCTGATGCAGTTTTGTTCCATCATTGTTAACGAATCAACAAGGATGATCAGGAATCAATCACTGACTAAAAGAGCTAGATAATTATGAGTTACCATAATAATACATAATACAACATTAATGAATCAGTAGTAGGCTATATACTTGTTCACAAGTATCTGTGAAACAAGTGATGACCATTTTTTTCTTGAGTTTTTTAAGTTTTGTCTCTCTTAAACATAAGACAAGAATGATATTTTGTAGTCAACAGTTAACAGTATATGTATGATGGAAACCAGCTCAACAACAGAGAATACAGCAAAAGCACATGTTTGAGAGATATATTATTGTGAAAGCTGTGGGACTTCACTTCAAGCTCACTGAACATCCACTGTGTGTCCAGGTCACTAACGTTAGAATAACAAAAAACCTTAGACGTGCCAACCAGTAGGCTGATTTTGTCACCTTTGAACAGAGTCAGTTTAGTTGTTTCCCTTTTTTCCAATCTTTATGCTAAGTTATTTTCTAAAAGCTGCTGCATGTATTCATCAAACAATCACATAATATTTTCATCTAACTCTAGGAAAGAAAGCACATGTCAGACTAAGTGTACTCTGGTAATTTATTATACAATTTTTGAGAATTTAAAGATCTAACTAACAAAAACATCTCTCTAGAAGAAAGAAGAAAATGAATAATAAGAGAATAAAAATACCCCCAAAATATATTTACAAACACTTTTTGACGACTACAAATTAGCCATGAAGTTAAGCAAAAAAAAAAAAATCACCATGATTAAACTGATACTACTTTTGAAACTCAAACATCCTTAGAAAGCTGAAATGATTAATCAGTAAATCAATCAGCTGATGAAAAGAAAGTTAATCAGGAACTTGAAAATTGATTAATAGTTGCTTGGGGTCATTGGTTTCAGTCGATTTGTAAGCACAAACATCATAGCTGCTGCCTTTTGTTGTCTTGTAAGCTACCAAAATGAATATGGGACAGATATGTGGACAAAAGCGGTTTGAAGTTATGTCTTTGGAATTTCCATTTGAAAATTTGCAATAAGTAAATAAAAACAAAAAGCGAGAGCAGGAGGTTGATGATGAAGGCTTTACATCAGGATTTCAACCTCACCGTGTCCTGGTCTGTTCTGGCAGTGTCACTGACAGCTGGCACCGGTGCAAGTCATAGAGAAAACATGTTTTCTTCTGATACTACGCAATACCCTCTATGACCCCGTGTAGAATAAATTACTTAAGGTTTTGTAATATATGTGTTCTGAAAGTGGATGTGTATTTGCACAATTTCTTCATCAAATGCATTTAGTCATTATCTGTCAAACAAATGTTACTTTAATATCATATTGAAAAAATCCGCTGAAATAAAAACACAAGCATTGTTGCTTTTGATCTGTATCAAAAGCAGCAATGCTTGAAGAAATATCATTAGTTCAGCACCACAAATTTATTGCACAGGTAATATTAACAGATTTTTTTGTTTTTGTTTGTTTGTTTTTGTCTGTGATCATTTTTTTATTCAATTTTCACATTTAATTTGGCTTAGTGCATGTAAGAAGTAATGTGTGGTCTCTGACTCAAACACTGCTGAACAATAACTATAATATAATAATAATTGTTGTTTTTATCCCCTACCTTCACAAGCCTTTCAGGGCCTGCTGCGTAGAAACATCCCCACAGCATGACGCTTCCACCACCATGCTTCACAGTGGGGATGGTGTATTTGTGATGCTGCACAGTGTTTGATTCCTGCCAAACACAGTGTCTACTCTGACGGCCAAAAAGCTCCATTTTGGTCTCATCAGACAAAATCATGTATTAGTTGTGGTAGACTGACAGTTGATTTACAGTAATATGAGCTTTGTTGTTGTTTCCATTCGCCTATAAGCCTTCAACTCATGAAGAACCAAGGTTGTCATCTGCACAGATTCTCCCATGTCAGCCTTGTAACTACTTCAGAGGAGTTATAGGTGTCTTAGTAGCCTCCCGCACTAGTCCTCGGTTATTGAGAACGGCATAAGCCATATTCCTTCCATTTCTTAATGATAGATTTGACTGTACTCCAAAAGAATATTCAGTGACTTAATAATTATTATGGATCCATCCCCTGACTTATGCTTTTCAATAATCTTGTTGGAGGGTTGCTCAGAGTGTTCTTTTGTCTTCATGGTGTAGTTTTTGTCCAAGATACTGAGCCAGCAGTAACTTGACCTTCCAGGTGCAGGTGTATTTATACTATAGTCACTTGAAACACATTAAGTTCACTCAGGTGATCTCTATTTTACAAATTTTATGACTTCTGAAACCAACTGGCTGCAAATCAGATCAAATCAGATCACTGGGATGCAGAAGGTGGCAGGATCAAATCCCATCCCAGAATCCCAGCCCATCCCCCATACTAGGTGTGTCCTTGAGCAAGACAGTTGCTAGCTCCCCGGGCACCCCCTGTGGCTGCCCACTGCTCCCCCCAAGGGGGGATGGGTTAAATGCAATAGTCAAATTTCGTTGTAACATGTAAATGTTATGACAATAAAGCCTGCTTATTATA
>JAUMHL010000025.1:19738555-19757103 GCA_032362345.1 Sandelia bainsii
CAAAGAATTAAATGCAGTGTTGAGACAGTTATTATCAACATCTACATGAATGTTAAAGTCACCCACTATAATCACTTGATCTGTACTAAGAACTAAAGTCACGACTGATTCTTTGGGCTTCTGTCAGAACTAGTTGTTAAGTCGTGCTGTCAAACCATATCAGAAATCAGTTGTTCTGAATGGTTTTACAAAAGGCAAAGTAAAAAGCCAGCTGTCAGAGCAAAGTAGGAGACTGGGGGGTCTCTTACTGAGGTTGCCACCTAGGCTAAAACAGGCACTGGTTAATTTATATATGTGTTGTCATGAAGGTTTGTGCAAACTAAAATACCTGCAATATCACTGGAGTCAGTCTTTCTAGAAAAGGTTTGCTGTCATATACCACATTGTGTTGACTTGTTTAAGTCTTTGGGTCCATTGAATGGGTAAGGAACACTAGGCAGATTAGACCCAAATGCAAGACAAAGACAGACTGACAAGATTCATGCAAGTACTAAACAAATGTGATGGTTTTATGTTGTGCAGTAATTTTCCTTGATCCACATCAATTAAGTAGACAACAAAGTATCCTTAACCTTAGCAAGTGCTCTACAATTGCCTTCGCAATTATATAGCCACAAAAGCCTGCAATTTAGTAAAATAAATATGTGCTGTAAACGTGACAACATACTCTCTGTTTGTGTGCAGCTTTCTCATTATCTACATTCATAATAAACAGATACTCAGTCTCTGTTAAGGCATTGGGACACGTATAGTCACACGACTTTCCAGAGTGCAGTGTGCAGACCAGGTGGAGATGGATGCCAAGGAGCATACAGGACAATATTTTGGATGTAAGCTTAGCTGAGCTGAGGTACTGTGTAAAACAAAAAGAAAGTTGATCACATTACCGCACAGCAAACACCGCGACTTTGTTTCATCACCATGGAGAAAAGGGAGATAAATGCATGGTGAAAGTTCTGACTACGCAAAAGGCTAGCCTGTAAGCTGAACAAAACAAAACACAATTACAGATGTATTTCTGAGTGTCACAACATATGACAAGTTCTTATGAAGATACATAGAAATAAGCCACTCCATAACATGCTACTTGACAAAAGACATGGCTGCACATGTATTTTGTTAGTGAGGAGCAGAACGTTGGGTTAGTGGAGGGCTCTGGAGAGGTGATTCATGTGGGCAACATGTAGACCGCAAAGAGTCAGGAGAGTTTATGTGGGTGGCGATGGGTTTAAGAACAGGCTGAAGAATCAATGGAGAATGGAGAGGCACAGCAGGCTCTGTTCCTGTTTTTTTCTATCATCGTCACACATGTTTACAAAGCCTAATGTGGTCTCAACCGGCTTACCACTCACATTGGTTGTTACAACATTTGTCTGGCTTTGGTGCGAGGATGCAGGACTTGTCAGTGTTGTGTGTTAATGTTGCAGAGAAATTCAGCATCAGGGTCATTTAGTTCAATCAAAAGAGAATTTTAAAATTATATTTAGTACATTTGGGCAGGGCTGACCTGGTTGTTTTGGAAAACTTAAGCAGTGTTTTTTTACTCTCAATTTTGTGTGTGTGTGTGTGTGTGTGTAAGGCTGTGTGTGTACAAGGTAAGGAGGGCAGATTCTGATCTGTTATGAGCTGTGCAACTTAGGTGAGATATTCGTTGGAAAAGAGCCAACTTGTTGAGTTCAGAGGGGTCCTTGTGTCCCCTGCTCTGAACTCTTGCAACCTCAGTGCGTGTGTGTGTGTGTTTGTGTGTGTAAGAGGTGAAAGGGGTGGTGGTGATAGGTAGGTAAATGAGCAAATGAGCTAAAAAACATGCACTGGTTCACCTCCTTGTGCCAACAGGGTGGAAAGTGATGCCCCCTCCCCCACCCCACCCACACACAGACACACACACACTTTGCCCATAGTGGCCTGAACACTTATTTGCATGGATGTGACAGTGATAACATGTCGTACCTCCTTTGAAATGTCTCTTACTCTCAATAAACCCACCAGGAGAGAACACATACATCTGAGTTGCCATGTTTTCTGCTGGTGTTCTTTTAATGTTTTCCTTAAATTTCAGACTAATAAATATCTGTAACCTCTCTCCACTTTCCCCTTTTCCCTCATAACATTCACCTGCAAGTAAGAACTTATTTAAGTAAGTCAGTATACAAAAGCAAACATAGAAAAAACGTGTATTTAAGCTTGTATTTAAAAAAATACAGAAATTCTGAATACTTTCACCTCTTCAAGCCTTTAAAAATGCTACAAAAGACACACTGTGAAGCAAAAATGATTGCTACGTATAACTCACATCCACATTATGGTGTGTCAGGAAGTCAGGAACTGGGGCTATTACTGTGACTCACTATCTGGTTTAGGAGCAACGGATGTTTAAACTAACAGTGCTGAAGTCGGCCCTTTAATTATTTTCTAGCAACTGGTGGATTACCGACAAAAAGCTGTAATCCTAATGGATCTTATTTCCTCCTTAAAATCAGCCTAAAAACAGGAATTTTCTTTATTGCCATAACTGGCAGTGTATCACACAGAATAATGGTTTTGTCAGGACAAACATCAACATATTTTAGCACTTTTTATTTGTCAAGTCTTAAAAAGAGTTCCATATTACAGTCTATGTACTTAATTTTACAGACTTTTTATGTAGGCAAGCCACATTACAATAACAACAGCCTCCACTTTGGTGAAATATTCATGGTTTGATAAAGCTGGTTCGATACAGAACATTGTGAGCACAATGTAGGTAGCAATGCTCAAACATACACTCCAGTCATACAATTTACATTGCAAGATGGAAATGGAAATAATGAATTATGTAATGTAACATATTAATTTTCTTCACTTCTTTTCATGACTTGACATGATTTGTTGTCTTTTGTTGGAGTCCTATTAAAGTCTTTTTCATTATTTTTACAGTCATCCTTAAACCAAATAAAATTAATTGGTAACAGTGATTTGATTTTTTTTTTGATTTTTTAAAGCAAAAGCCAAAGACTCACTGATATTAGCTCAAATATAAGGATTTGTTACTTTCATTACTTGTGTTATTATTTTAACACTTTTGGGCTTTGGACCCTTAGGCTTCAGAGAATAACAGTGGGCAATTTTCACAATTTTTTCACTATTTTCACATTTAATTCAATCTGAGGTTTTCTGTGTGTTAATTATTTCACACAGAAAGGCTGAAGTAATTTTGATACATAACTATACAACAAATTAACACAGTAATTTAGGTCTTAAAGACCTCTGGCCTCTGGGGAAGCAGGAGTGCAGAGGGAGAGAGAGACAGTCTAAAGATGCTAAATTATTCAATTAAATGTTTAAGATCTAGTCTGAGAGAGAGAGCTGATGCAAAGGTGGTAAAATGGGGTAATGTGCCCTCTTTTGTTAAAATTTGAAGTATGATTTGTACAGTGTGCATGTAAAGGCTCACTCTGTGTCCATGTCGGATGATTGCCGGGGGCCAGTGGGGCCACAGAGTGACTGACCTCCCAACAGATGTTATTACACATCGATGAGGCCGTCCATCTGATCATTAACCCTCACTGCGTAATCACACCAACAAATGTGTGTGTATCTCTCTCTCTCTCTCTCTTTCCTAACTCTGTTTTTTCTACTGTATTTCATTTAACCAAATTGATTTCTCCCTGAACCACCTTCTCAAGGTCTCAGACCGGAGGACTCTGATCTGCACTCAGTGGCTGTAAACGTGTTGTGCTGTTGTTTTTTTTCAACTGAGGACAGAACGTTAAAAAACAGACTGTCTGAATGAGGTGTCTCACATCTCTTTGGTGTAACTTTCTGTAATCAGAAGAATATTTAGAGGAGTCTAACTGCTGGTAAAGGTCGCTTGTAAAACGTTGTGAGGTGTAGCTACTTTTAATAATGCATCAGTGACAGTTTATTGGGTGGTAAATATTATTTTACCGTAGTGGAAGTAATTTTCTCCAAAAGAGAACCGTAAAACTTTAATTGCCTCTGTTCCACATTAAGTTAAGCCTCTGTGAGGCCTGATTTAACTGCTGTCATTCGTGTCCAGCATGGAGTCGACAGTGTACAGGACAGAGTGTGTTAAAGAGTTAAAAGTTCAATTATTTGTTTCCGTGTGAGATTAGAAGAAACGAAAAAAGGAACTATAGAAAGATGATATATGAGGAGAGTTTGTAAACAATTTTAACAGTGGACTTTTAATTGTATTGCATGGTCTTTGTGAGCAAACTGTACCTGTTTATTCCCAGCACTTTTTGGACTTCTCATTCACGGTGGTTTAAGAGTAAAGCTAAAAGAGCTCAGAAGGACAGAAAGTTCACACATACATGTTCACCACAACTAGGCAACACTTCAACTACTGAGAAAGATTAAATGATACTGGTGAAAGCTCAGAACACAACAACTTTATTTGTAGACAACAACAAAGCAATTTACATAAGACACAAAGGCATTGGGACAAAAGAAGCAGAAGACAAAAAAGACTTTAGCAAAGAACCAGACCTTGAGTTGAATTCAGTAATTTTCACTGGACACTGGAAACTCAAGTCATCATAAAATAAGTAATTTACTTGCTAAAATATTTAACATTTTCCAAAAATTGCATTGTTACATTCCATTAATAACAACAGGAAAAAATTTTGCATCACTCTTTCCTTTCTGCTTTCTTCTCTCTGAGGAAATTGCTACAGAACATTTACAAAAAAACATGCAATTGTTTCTGAGTATTCAGGCCAATTTATTTGGTAGTATTCAGTATTCATTAGTATTCAGATTGTTTTCTATTGCACTCCAAACTGAGGTAATGTATCCCATTCACTGCAATAATGGTTTATACATCTTGAACTTTTTACTTTTAATTTGCAAAAAATGTATCTGCATAATTGTGTTTTTGTCATTATGGATTGTTGTGTGTAGAATTAATTGCAAAAAGGTACATTAAATTAATTTTAAATTAAAACAGTAACACAGCGGTGTGAACACTTTCAGGAGGAAATGAAAATACAACCCTGTCCCCTAAAAATTATGTCAACTAAACTGCAATCTGAAATATGTTTTTGATGGGAACATAACTGCAACCAGAATAAGTTTTCTGTTAACATAATGAGAATATATTTACAATTAATTAATGATAAGTTGCAAATGTGTTACATATCAATAAACTGTTATATCCGATTTACCATAATCTGTGGAAGTGTGGCTCTCACACTTCATTATTTCCAATAATAAATAGCAGCAGTCATATAAAAAATGTGTTGCACTGGAACATAATAATACTTGTGTGTGTTTTGTGTTTACAGTTTAAATGCAGAAGAATGTCATTTTTAGGAGACAGGATTGTTAAATTATCCATAAATAGGTATAGGTATGTGTACTTTCCAGGTCTTTGAAAATAGGTCATGTTCATATAAGATGCAGTATAATTACAAAAACCATTACAATTTGTGCTGTGGTGAGTGCATCTCTCATTATTACAGTAGATCAGAGTCTGTATCTCTTCAGGAGCTCAGTGAAACTTGTTGAAGTAGTCCTTTTTGAAACTGTACTCCTCTAATGCCTTATCAAACTTTCAGCTCAGAGGGTCACAGGGTCAGAAAAACATTTTGTTCATGTCGATCGTTTACGGTAAAAGAACACAAGTGGTGACCTTGGAGATGGGAAGTGTCTGTCGTGTCCAGTAGCCTGTTTATTTGTTTGACCTGAGCTGAGTTCTTTATTAACGGCCTGCAGAGGAAGCCAGGGTCCTGCAGTCTGCTACCTCCTGGGGAGCACAGAGTAGATGTCCGTCTGTTTATCATTAAAGGGTCGATCTGTCATGACCTGATCAAATAACTATTACACACTTTGGCAGCTCTGTGCTTGTGTGCATGGTTAGTGTGTGTGTACATGGGCATTTGTCCTTATTTTGTGCAACTTGAGGGTTTTTGGCAGGCTGACTGGACACTGGTTGTTTATTTGTAAGTGTTGGACATGTGCACGTGCGTGTGTGTGTGCATGTGTTTGTCTGTTGTGTAAGATACTACAAAAGTTGCAATAAAGGAACCGAAAAAATAGTAGATAACTCAATTCTTGATGCTCTTGATTTTAGATTTTACTAATTTTATCTAAATGAAACTAGAAACTAAAAATGTTTTGTCCTGAGTCTCTTTCTTATCGGACCTGACCGGACCATTCCTTTTTTTGTTGTCTGTCTTAAGTATATCAATGAGCACATTATGTCCTTTTCACTGTCTGTGTAACCAAGTGTTTGTTTTTTTCTCTTGCTGTTATGAACCAGACGACATTTAGCCTTGACTGCAGGTAGTAGCAGGTATTCTTTGTCTGTGGGAACCAGTTGAATCTAACTTTGTAGCTTCAAAAGGGCGAGCTGAAACTAGATAAGACTGGGGAGGATGTTTTGCTTTAGGTATAAGAGAGAGACACTTGTTGAAATTGTTCTGAGCCTCTTTTGCAGACTGACTGTCATTCTGTATTGGAACTGCTCCTTTCTTGCAAGAAATTTAAAAACCTATAAAGACAAGTTTGCTGTTCCAGTGCTCTTATTTCAGAAAATTTCCACAACATGTACAGTAAGTATCTCTCTTTTGTTTGGTCTGGTTATTGTGCCAGAGTCATTATTACCTAGGATGGTGTCGTTCCCATTAGTGCCAGTAACTCAATCAGGCTCTCAGAATTGGTCCTGGGTTATGAAATTATTTTGCTGTAGTGACCAAACTGTGGTACTGCAACTTCCATGCTCATGATCTGACACATACTTGCCCAAAAAGCATCTTTCCTATAGAGAGCATTTGTAAAAAGAGTGGCTGTAAAACAGTGAATACATTTTCCTGGGCATCACAGACTCTACAAATGGACTCATTTCATTTCACCCTGCTAATGGAATTTTATCCAATTTCTTCAATAATTATTTAAAAAGTCTACGTATAAATATTTATGTGTGGGGAGCCGAGATGCGCAAATAGAGGAGGTCACTGGTGGCCATGCTCTATGGGCCTGAGCATGAGGATCATTTCATTTATTTTTAAGGTTGAAATCTAGAAGAATGATTTTTCTTTAAACATATATGCAAGACACTGAGCTACTTTCACAAAAATGAATGGTCACTATGTTTAGATACGGTATCCAGTTCTTATAATACATTCATCAGCTGCAGTACCTTATCATTCATTGTTCTTAGTGTGAAAAGCCTGTTCCTCAGGATTAGCTTTATTAAAACTATTCATGGTATTACCTTTGAAAAAATCCTTAATTAACTTTAATGACTAATGTCTTTGCACATAACTGTATATAAAGGTACAATCAGAGCATCCTCTTTTTGATCCAGTGATAAATTTATTTAATGTCACACACCTCACTGCTCTTTTAAAAAGTAAAATTTCACATAGACATATAAATAAATTAGGGCTGGGCACGTTAACACGTTATTATCACGTTATTATCGCATTATTATCGCATTAACGCATTAATTAATTAACGCCAACAATTATTTTATCGTGTGTTAATGCAGTTTTATTATTATTATGATGATGAAAGTCTGTTGCTCAGTGTGTCTAAATACAATACAGACATTTTCACTTTAAACCTCTTCCACACGGCAGAGTTGATAGAATCACAGTTATTTGTAACCACTGCAAAGTCGACTTTTCTATCACCAGCAGAACTTGGGAGTTTAACGTATCACTTAAATACAATACACACCGTTGATGCAGCAAATCACGTTCATGTGTTTCTTTTAATGACAGCAGTCAAATTAACAACTGTGTTTAAAAAAGGCTTTTCAGGTGGTTGACGTGACATATTTTGCACCGTGCGTCTCTCTTTGTGTGTGTGTGTGTACAATACAGGGATCAGAGGAGGATAATAAACGCCACATCAGACATGACATAAGATAAATAACTTTAGACTGTTTAGTTAGTTTAATAAAAGAACAAGGTACAGACCTCTCGTTACACACAGGTGGTTCTGGACTCTAAGAACAACTAGTTTTTCTATAATAAACTAGATAAAAGTTAATGTCCTGGTAAATAGCTTTGGTTTTCTATTAGATTTGATTACATTAATGTTTAAGTTGAGATTTATAAGAAATATTTAGCTGCTACTGTGTAAAGGGAATACTGCTGTTAAAAACCATCTTATTTGTTTATCTTAAAGTCTTTGCAGACTAAATATTATTGCAGTTTTGTTCATATAGCAGCAAGTTTAAAATAAAGGTAAAAAGAAAAATACTTTTCAATTGATTATTAAATTTTGCCTGTAACAATGCGTTTAATCGCAATTAATCGCAGAATAATTGTGCGATTAATTGCGATTAAAAACCGTTGCCCAGCACTAAAATAAATACAAATGATTAGTGAATTTCACATATACAATTGATAAAATAAATATGAGTTATGACAATAACAAAATCTCCTTTCTTTCATTTTGTTTTTCTTTTGCTCAAGTCATCTATATAGGTCATCTAGCAGATTGCTGACAATATCTGTAAAAGGCTCACGAGAGGAGTGTTTCAATGATTGTCAAAGAGAGGAATGTCACAGAAATGCCCAAACCCAATATCTCTGAAACATCCCATTTGCTCACAGATGAACCAGATATTTGGACATGAGCAAGGTCCTTCACTATTGATCTTCAGGTACTGAAACCCAATCTGATTTTTTCTTCTATTTCCATCTTCCAGTTTTGAGTGATTTATTTTGCTGTAATTCATCAAACAGTTTGGTATAATTTAGAGAAGCTCTGTTGTCTTTTATAGCAATTAAAAGCATCAATAAATAGAGCATCTGAAATTGTGTGTCTCCTGTAGGCTGGACCATCTTATCCCACTCCTTTCTGAAATGTTGATCCGTTGAAAACAAAAATCTCAGAGACACGCACATGTCTGACTCAACTTCCATAGGTTATCAAGCCAGATTCAGTTCAATTCAAAGTGGTGTCTCTACACATACATGGTTTGCAATTGCTTAACTACTGCATCTACTTTGTACCTGATGTCTTTACCCATGTATCTTGAAAGTTTTGTTCAAGAAATTTCACATTGATCTTCAATCACAGCTTTTAATATGGCTTTTTCAGCAGTTCTGTTCTGCTCAGTTTTAAATTTTATTAAATTTTCTTTTTTAAATCGTATGTTTTGTAAAATTATCATGAACATCAAGTTTGGCCTTCTTTGCATTTAAAATAAAAGTTATTCATGTTAGCATGAAATGTTGGAGCCACTAGCAGGTGTCTGCATTACAGCACTTTATAAAGAAACTTTGATAATGCTTTCATTTTTTGTTTCTCCCTGTTTCTGTTTTAGAGAACAAACAAGGAAGGATTTTTATAAAATATACAGTATATCAAACAGCATTTTTGATATTATTATTATTTATTGTAGTCACCACAAAAAAAAAAAACTTTCCTTATGCATGCCTTAGTGATTGGTAAAGTTCATCAGTGTGGATAAACCCTGATCAAGAATGTCATGCAGTCCTGATGTAAACCCTTGGAAGTACTGGCTGGGTAGACATGTCTACAAAACACAGTAGGTGTATGCTGATTTGTTTAATTTTAAATCAAAGTTTAGACCCATTCTTCAAAGTTTTTTGACACAGCTGCTCAGTTCTGCAATGAACTCTCACAAAGACTGAGAGCATAATGAAAACAATTACTTGGGTTTTTGAGTTGTAGCATAGGTCTGAGTGCACACCCAGAAACCTCAGTGGGATGGGTGCTGGATGCTAAAATCAATACAGCTGAGCCCTGCAGGAGATATACATGTACACTGTTTAAAAGTTCGTATTTCTTACATTTAGGCTTTTTCTAATTTTAAGTTCTTTCTTCTGGGTAATTTTTTAGTTTTACATTAACACAGTTCTGGCAGTTTACTTTATGATAAAAGTAAATTGCACATGACAATGACACAAATGAGAGTGCATAAGTGTACTTTATTAAATGCACAACTATTTGTCATAGTTAGCAGAGTAAAGAGCAGACCTTTCTCAGACACTCGAAAACTCTGATTTCTTCAGGTGATGTACTCATAACATGAGTAATCAGGTTTTGGTCCCCACAGTATGAGTAAAACTGCTGATATTTTAGGTGTCTAAGGCATAACAAACTGTAATTATTTTTATGCAAAAGAATATAAATTGCAGTTTTTAAAGTGCTGTTGGTTGAAACATTGCAAATAAAAGTCCAGTGTGCAGGTACTCTTTGCATAGCAATACTGAGCTCTAGACACACATTTTTTTTTCCTTAGTAAAAAAGTGATATTTATTGCAGTATTCATTATTATTTAATGATACCATTATGTTTCTAACTATGGTCTTAGTTTTGTGAAAAATTATAAACAAATTATAATCATACTAATTATGAAGCACTAATAAAAACAGATTGACTTGTTAGTCACTAACAATGCCTTAACTTTTTACAAACGTTTTTATTATTACATATTTATTGATGTTAATACTTCTAACTAAGCTCCTATCATTTTCTGTAAAAGTACAGTGTGAACACAGTTTTCCCCTCTGGATAATATCACACAGTGTACACATGCTATGTGTTGACTCTCAAGGCCTTTAACAGTGCAAACCTTGTACATATCTTTGTCCCCTCAGCCTGTTTAACAACTGACACAGATTCAATATTGCCATCTTGTTTGGCTTTTATGACAGGTGTTGAACTCAAAGCCTTTGATGGACACATAGAGCACACAAAAACACTGCCAAGTGTTATAACACCAGCAGGAGTAACTTTACCTTTGGTTTTGCAATCACACTCTTTGCTTTGGAGAGCTGCCAAGTGTCATTCACCTGAATGTGTGTAGAGATGAACTCAAAACAAGTGTCATTTGTTGGTTTTGTGGGTACAGGGTTGTATAAGATCACAGAGCAGGACCAGAGATGCACTGAGACAAAATGACACTTACAGAATCAACTAACTCTCTACAAAGGTGTCAAGTTGAAAATTTCTGCCTGTGCAACCCAGTGAAGAAAGTAAACAGTCTACTAACATTCATTTATAGTCATATTGGAAAGTATTTGAACCCTTTCACTTTTTTGTACATTTTGCTGCATTATAAATGTATTTTAAAAAGGAAAAGAACTTGTTAAAAATGCTAATTTTCCAATTAGTCTACATTCAATAACATAATGACAATGTGAAAACATATTTTTAAAAACTGCAAATTAATTACAAATAAAAAAGTAATATCTCATTTACCCTTAATTCAATGCTGCATATTAGCTCCTTTTACAGTAATTTAAACTCCATACATTCTATAAGTCTCTACAAGCTTCTTACACCTGGATTTAGACAGTTTATCCCATTCTTCCTGGCAAATCCTCTCAAGCTCCATCTGACCGGATGGGAAGTGTCTGTGAGCTGCCATCTTCAGGTTTCTCCACAGATGTACAAGTCTGGGCTTTGGTTGGGTAACTCATTCAGAGTCTTGTCTTGGAACCACTGTTTTAGCTGTTTGCTTTGAATTATTTTCATGCCGAAAAATCACCCCAGTCTCAGGTCTCATGAACTCCGCAGCAGGTTTCTTCAGGAATTTATCTGTATTTCTCTACTGTTATCCTTCTCTCAATCCTGATCAGTTTCCCTGTCCCTGCTGCTGCACCCCATATCATGATGCTGCCACCACCATGCTTTACCATAGGGATGGAATAGTACTTGGAGTTATGCCTAAATAGTATAATTTTTTCTTTCTTTTTTTTCAGAGTCCTTTGAATAATGCTCGACAAACTGCTAGCAGGCTGCGACTTTCATCCTACCACTCCACCATAAAGGCCTGATTGATGGAGTTTTACTGAGATGTTCATCCTTCTGTTAGGTCCTCCCACACTCTGAAGCACTATTAGAGTGAACACTGGGTGCCTGGTCACCTTCCTGACCAAGATCCCTATATTACCAGTACTCAGGATGGCCAACTAAGGGTCCTGGTGGGTTCAGACTTCTTCCATTCCCCAATCACTAAGGCCGCTTTACTCCTGGGAGAGCCTTCTAAATGGTTTTACACCCTTGACCTGATATGTGCCTCACAACAAAATGTTAATTTAAAGGTTTACAGAGAGTTTCTTAGACTTCATGATTTGGTTTATGTCCTGAAATGCTTGATTTTTATAATTAATTTGCAAACATTTAAAAAAACAGTCACACTGACAAATGATTTTCTTTCCATTTACATTTTCTTAGTTTGAAGAGTAGGTTCTTTATTAAAGATGCAGCTGCACCTGTTAGAGCCTTTTACCCAAAACATAGAATAAAGACACTGTTAGGGTTCTCTAATGTGATTATAAAATTATATGTATATGGGTGAAATGACTGAATATGATGTTAATCTTCGTCAGGCATTGTTTTAATCATTGTATCTTATGAGGAAACAACAATGACTTATCTTAACATGTATTAAAAGCATAAGTTCCATTATATCAGTTTTTATTCAAGTGAAAAAAGAGAGATCTCAGAACAGTTTTAGCTCTCCAACAATGCATGCTGAGAAGTCTGCTGATATGCTAATAGTGTTTCTTTTATAAGAAATTTAATGTAGATTACTTTTAACAGTTTTTTTTTTCAGATCACTTTAGAATAAATAGAACATTTGTTTTTTAACTTTTTATTTGTTTTTTACTAAAACTGATGAGTTGAATGAATGGACTGCAGAGTGTATTCACTTACTTAAACAGAAATGATTATGTGCTATTGAAATTTCTCTACTCTCCAGGAACTTTCCTGGGGGTAAAATTTCCTCCAGCACACTGTGATTTGTGTTTTCACAGCAGGATCAAAAGCACAGGAACATTAATCCAAAAGGGATGTTTAGTACTGCAGGCTCCACCGTAAGTTCTTGATGCCCCACAAAGCATCGCCCTCTGAGCTGGGAATTGTTTTGGAAGTAAAATAACTCTCCCAACCCTTATTTAGATTGTGTGTCTTCTGCTATAAACTCAGGTAGGGGTGTTTGCTGATATAATACAGCAATTAGTAATGTCTTTTTAACTCTTTTAAGCAGCACCCTTTCTCCAGATATTCAACATACTGTACAGACATCCTTTCGCCTGAGATGTGCTGGGTGTCCTGTGGGATGTAACACGTGCCGAGCCTGGAGGAATCCCACAAATGCATGGGAGAAATGGGAAATGGGAATTTCACTAGGAAATGAATTGCAAGGTCATTCTGAGATTGTCAAATCAAATGTTATTTTTTTGTATTTAAAAACTTTGGCACCTCCCAGTGGTCGTATTGTAATAAATACACTGTGTCAGAGTGAGTATGTTTAAATAACACTTGAAATCGGGATCTTATCCTAGATTTGTAAACATTAATAATCTAAATATGCTACATGGAGTACTTCAGTTGAAACTGGACACTTTTAGTGATGGAATATAACTAAGTATATTTACTCAAATACTGTAGAAATTTGAGATACTAATACTAATAATACTTACTTAATGATTTTTCATGTTACTTTATACTTCTACTCCACCAGATTTTAAAGTCAGTTATGTCAGACTGAGAAAGATATAGTTGATTAATTGATTAATCAATGAGTTATTTAACAGAAAATTAACTGGCAAACATGCAGAACATATTTAATGGTTCTACTTTCTCCAGCGTAGGGATTTCCTTTTCTTATTAATAATTTTGTGTATTGTTAATCATTTTGAGGTTTGTACAGTGTGAAGGTTCTGTGCTCTGGGTTATAGTGATGGGTTAGGGTTAGGGGTTAGCATTTAACATTTCACATTATTTCCATAATTTTTTACAAGCCAAATAATTAATTGACTATTTAATCAAATAAACTGAAGATTAACTCATAATGAATTTAAAAAAAATCAGCTCTGTCTCACTCATCTGCAACTGTAAGATGCTGCCTTTAAATGTGTAGGAAATAATAATACTCAGATGATATAATATTGGGAAATTTTTTCTGTACCTAGTAGACCTATGTCATTGTTTCTGATGTATTTGGGCTCAGCCCATATGTACCAGCATTTTAGCCCTCTTAACATATCACTGAGTACTTTGATACTCACCGCAATAAAATTTACATTTATTTACCGAGATATTTTTGCATGACTCGTAAACATGTACTGTAATACGGGAATACCAGTAAACCATAAACTCATCATTGTGCTTTGCTCCGACTCAAACAAACAAACAGCCTTCTGGAAGTGTAACAAGGCAGATTATACTAGTACACATTTATGCTTTTTAGTGTTTACATTTTCTGCTACTTTATACTCCACTACATGTCAGATTGAGAAAATTAACTTGATATGATATTTTTTACAGTTATTGCTACTGTGCTACACTTATTTAAGGCCTATAGTTTCCGGTTACAATTTTTATACTGAAAACAATGGTGATGAATTATTCATTTTATGACTTGAGAATTTTTTTATTACTTTATTATTTTTTTAGACATATGTTTCTCCACAGGACAAAAAACACTAAATATGGATTTGATGCACTGCTGTAGATTATAACAGTAAAGTAAAGTGTATTATGGCGACCTCTGCTGTGTGTTCAGCAGTCCTGACATGTCACCTGGGTGTTGTGTTGACAGGATGTTCATTACTCGCCTTTTGGTTGCATCTAGGCCCGGATCCCCTATCTCATAAATTAAGGCTGTGTGACTCATTTGCTCTCTCTCCCTCCTTGTTCCTATGGGTTATGTTGCACTATTAGACTTCTTTGGTTATTTCTCTTTATGCTATGTGCCTTACAACAGACTCACACTGATTTAAACACCTCATCTCTGTACCTTTGTTATGATTTGGAGCTATACAAATAAAGATGAATCTCTTTTGATCATTTAAGTGGCGCATTTGGGCTGGGCATGTTTCATCTTTACTGTACTCAGAAACACAAGTAAAAATCACAGTAAAACCAGTTTTCATTAATAGTACACTCAGTACAACAATCAACAGTGACTGAATCATGGATCAATAAACTTACAGGAGCACCAGCATTTCATTTTTGTAACCTATGAATAGGTCTTCCACACAGTACCAGTAAAAGGTTCTTGGTCTTTGTTTTATACAAAATTTAGTATCTTTGTATATAACTGAAACATTAAGTATGTTTTTGAGAAAGAACTTATGAGTCAAGCATTATCAATGAAAGACCTTAAACCTCTGTAGGGGGAATTGGAACATTGCTGATGCTGACCAGGGATCAACTGATTTCAGACCTACAAGTGCTTTTCCATTTTTATAATTGTGACCCTTGTCAGCATTACGACCCATAAGGGAGACGCTGATTTAGTGTGTGAATGGATGTAGCTGAACCCCAGTTTCTTGTATAGGGAAATAGCAGCCACCTGGGTTGAGCTGGTCTCAAGCACCACCTTGGAGAAGCCTTGTTCCTTACAGAAGTCAAGTACTGTCTGAGTCATCTTGCAGCCCAGGCCCATCCGTCTGCACAGTGGTGAGATGATCAATCTAAACAGTTCCCCATGCCTTTCTTTCCCACTTTGTTTGGCCATTACAGCCACCATACCCATGATTTGTGTCCTCCCATCAACTTCAGCCTCAGCCACCCAGAAACAGTTACCCGGTCTACTAAGATAGCTCCCAGATATGTCCTGCATGTCTGTCTGGAGTCTGCTCCTGATGTAACCAGAATATAGCTCATGACAGCAGCAGTAAACAAGGCCTAGCCAGACTCCTGGTAATGTCACAGCCCCTAACATGGAGCAAAGAAGATACCCAACAACACACAGAGCCAGCTTGATGGCGATATGGAGAGGGCTGGTCACAGCGTTGTAAAAACTTGGACGGATGTGCTCCTGGATGCCAATTCTGAACAGGGTGAGCACTGTGTCCCTGTCAGAGGGACGGTACCGGCGGATCACCAGCTGCATTGACAAAATGAACTACAGGGAGAAAACAAACAGGAATCACATGTAAGATCTTTTCCACTTAAACTAAATTCTCATTTATCAGTTTGTCTGTAAAAAATGGCCATTAGACTACAATTTCTGGAGTTATAGTTACATAATACATAGTTATAAGTACATAGCATCTTCAAACTCATAGTTTTATTCAACAATCTGTTCAAATACAAATATGTTTAGTTGGCTACCATATGTGACAAAGAAACCCTCACTTTAAAACATGCAAATGTTTGTCATTTTTTGTCATTGTCATTTTGTAATGGCTAGCTGTAGTAACAGCTAGAACAGTAATTTCTACTCCAATTAATCATTAAACTCAACCTGAACCTGGATAAGAAGCAATATTATTTAAGACCCACATATGACTTTTACATTTCCAGCAGAGTTCTTAAACAACAGAACAGAATTTTCTGCCAGTTTGTTGCAAACATGCAGAACTACTTAATATTACTTTCGACAGTAGTCTAGAAAATGATGACCTTTGTGAATGATGTGTTAGACTTTTCCATCCTAACTTTAATGATCTTTGTTTGAGGAAACTGAAGTCCTGCAGCAGTAATCATATCACCAACAGCTAATAGTTAACTCAGTCTCGGTTGCAACGTCTGCATTAAAATTTAAACCAAAACACAATCTTTTTTCAAACTCTAACCTCAGTACTTTTCTTGCATAAACCCAACCTCATGGGGGACTTTGGTCTCCGGCATGTCAGACCTGCACAGTAAACATAAACTTAAGTACACTTAAGTATACTAATGGCAATGTACTTGTAGTATACTTATAAGTATACTTTTTCAATACTTCTTGGGACTACATTGGCCCACTTTTTAGTTTATAAAAGTATACTTTAAGTATACTTAAAATAAACTTTTATATATACTTTTAGTTCACTATGAATGCACTAGTATACTTTCCAGTTTATAAGAGTATACTTACAATATACTCTATTTTGTATAGTACAAATACTAAACTTACAAGTATACTATTAGTTTACTTGTAGTATAATCTAACCTACTTTTGACAAGTCACCAGACAGTTGTGTGACAGTCACAACTATTCTTCATTTGCAGATAACTATGTTCTTAATTAGCCTGCCAGAAGTATTCTTGAAGTAAAGAGTAATTAATTGAGAGGGAAGGCCTATTGACTGCTCACCCTTCTCACTTACAGTTTTAACTTTATAAAACAACAATTAATGATCTCCCACATTTACTCTGTTCAGTCATGTTACACAACAATTTATTTGTTTACACAGTTAAATCGCTGAAATGCATGCTCGGTATTTCTTTGTACTTGTTAGTATACTTCAAGTATAAGTATAGGCTAAATGTACTTATATTTTCTGTATAATTTAAGTACTGTATACTTCAAGTATAATTAAGTATAAGTACAAATATAGGCCAAATGTACTTCTACCTTTCTGTACATTTGTCAGTATACTCGTATCTCGTAAGTATCTGATCTGGCCCGACAGTGAATAAAGGGTATAGGTACAAAGATGTGCCAAATGTACTTTTACTTCTTCTGTATACTTGTTAGTGTACTTCAAGTATATTTAAGTATAAGTCCAAATACAGGCCAAATGTACTTGTACTTTTCTGTATACTTATTATACTTCGAGTATACCTAAATGTAATTTTGTCTAGTATATCTATAAAAGTACATAAAAAGTAAACTAAAAGTATACTTGCTTATTTTTAGTTTTAAAAAGTATACTAATAGTATACTTGAATATACTTCTTTTTCAAAATGGTTAACATCATGATCAGGATTTTTTTTATTACTATTTGCATCTGTGACAACTCTGAGTGTGTCTGAAACACAATTATTACAAGTTATCTAAGCTGAGCTATAGCCTAGCTAACGTCCTTAGCAGCATAACCCTATAAGTAACAGAAATCTCTGTGACACACTAATTGAACTCACTGAAAAACAGCTTAAAAGATGTTATTTATCTGTCTGCTGGGTACACGATAACACTACATTTTCACAAAAACTAACACTTACTTACGGTACACAGACAAGTTGTAAAGATTGGTCCTTGTCACCGAACAGCACAGTCAAACTACAGCAACTGAAATGAACTCTACACAAGACGAAACGCAACAAAGCTGTTTAATAGTTAACTTTCCTGGTTTGATTTAAATCGTTAAAACCATAAAACATACATGTCTTTCCTGGAGTCTTGTTTGAGTCCATGGGTCATGCACAACATTCTTTTAAACAATCTTTATTAGGAGGATAAACACAGGTACAAACATCAATGCAGAGAGTTGGTATCCAATAAGCCTCTAAGATTTTATTTTCAACTATAAGCATTCAAGTTCTTCTGACAAATACACTCAAATACACTTCAGATAGAACAGAATGGTCAAAAGCATAGTCTTGTAAAGAAGAACATAAAACTAATAGCAATAACAATTGTAATAGATAGACATATTATATATTATATTAAATTATATATATATTATATATATACATATAGACATATTGAAAGTCAAACATAAAAAATATCTATTCCAGACTTCTGAGTGGGGTCAAATTAAGTGATAAACATGCCAAAAAGTCAGGGATATATGGCATTCTTGGACCTAGTATACACTACTCACAAAAAGTTATGGATATTCGGCTTTCGGGTGAAATTTCAGGATGAACCTAAAATGCACTATAACCT
>JAUMHL010000025.1:19757616-19773171 GCA_032362345.1 Sandelia bainsii
TGTTGGCTTTTGTTTCAATAAATTGTTTGAGATGAGGAAATCACCATTGCATGCTTCTACTTAAATGCCCTACTTTCCTGATATAATATCACTGTAGTGTCAACTTTTTACGTTTTTCCAAAATTTCACCCGAAAGCCAAATATCCCTAACTTTTTTTGAGTAGTGTATTTCAAGGAATCTAAGAAAATAGATACTTCTTTTTAAAACCATTGTGAGATGTAGGGTAAATTTAAGATATTTACTTTTGTGGAAAAAGTATTTGCCCAATATGCTGTTATATACTATACTGTAAACTGAGAATGCTTACGCAGAACTGGCCAGTTTGTTTGTTAATTTTTTAACTTTTAATTTTTTAATAGCATTGTTTCTTTGCATTGTCCAGTCACATCATATCACATTGAATTGCCTGGGTTGAATCACACTGCATCATGATTAAGGTGTGAATTGTACTGTACTGGTAGGTGAGGCATATGTATATTTTATGTATCAAATTTCTAACAATCTATCGAAATATGTATTGGATCAGCCTCACACCAGAAAAGTCCAACCCCACTGTAAAGTCATGACTCAAAGATCTGATTGTTCAAAACAAAAAAAAGCACACAAGGCTTCCCTCACTCACCCCCACACTGTTCATTTTACTGCTGAGATTGTTATCTGTCATTTAGCTTGTCTGAGATCATTGATAAAATAGTAATAATAATACAAATAATAGTAATAATTGATACTTAATTAATCACTTTGGGTAAATGCATGTATAGAGGCAGATGCATTTTAGGCACCAAGGGTTTGGGGATCAGTGTCTTGTCCAGGGGCACTTCAACATATGGCCAGAAATCAAGGGAACCGGGTGTCAAATCACCTACCCTGGGGTTTGAAGATGTCTGCCCTGCCAACTCCACCATGGTCACCCCCATATTCTTCTTCACATGAAACGTACCGTTTCCATATCTTCAAGTATACATTCTTGATCTTTTGTATTTTGAATGCATACACAACTGGGTTTACAGCTGAGTTAGCATGAGAAAGCAGGATACCAACATAGAAAACTTTGGGGGGTACAGCATTCGGCCCACGAAAGTAATCAATGCAGTTCATTATGTGGAGAGGGAGCCAGCACAGAGCAAACAGGACTAAGACCAAAGACAGAGATCCTACAAGCTGTTTCTCTTTCTTTAGGTAGTTCTGAGACTGTTTTTCAGTTCTGTTGCCTGGTTTCTGTTGAAGGTTTCCTCGAATTGTACAGAACACAAGGCTATACAGTACAGTCATCACCAAAAGAGGTGTCAGGCTACAGAGGAAAAAGCTGAAGTAAACCAGGTATGACAGGGGGATCACAGTTATAAACTGGCAGACAATAGTAGAATTGACTGAATTAGACAGGGTTTCTTGGTTGTACCATCCAAGCATGGGAGCAAAACTCAGTGGTATTGCAACAAACCAACACACTGCCACTGCAAGCCATGAATGTCTTTGCGTTACAGTCCTTTTGTACCTGTAGAGAAAAGCAGTAATTACTAGTGTATTAAAAATGTATTTTGTTTCCCACAACATAAATATCAGTATAAAAATAGTGTTAAAATAAGTAAAAATAATATAATTCAATGTAAGCCAGACAAATAGGGATAGATAATTAAATAAAAAGATTTAAATTATTTGTTCTGTTCATGTAAAACACCTCAAAAAACCATGACTGAATGTGTTTAGCACATAATAAAACTGAGTAACTGACACGAACTACATTTATCTCAGTACACATGTAGTGTGTCTGAACAATCATACCTGAGAGGGATATACACCCGGAGGTAACGGTCCACTGCAATAGCCAACAAGGACAAAACAGAGACTAAGGTCAACAGCAAGACCACACAGCTAACAAAGAGACAGCCGTGGAATGAAGTCCTCATTCGTCCATCAACCACCACAGCCAACGGTATGGCCATGCAGCCAACCATAAAGTCAGCCACAGCCAGACAGATAATAAGACAGAAGGTGGGCTGCTGAATGCTTCTGCTGATCCATACTGCCAAAATAACCAACAAATTACCCAAACAGCAGCTAACAGCAATGAGCACCTCCACCAATGTGTAGATCACTTCTTCCATAATTTTGCCTTTTAACTGGCTAATGATGACTACTGGTGTATTGAGTCTTAATGTGATGTGCTCTTCTGAAAGCTTTGAGGAAGTCCTCTGCCCTTTTAGCATTTAAGGAACTACAGGTCTGACTAAACCTCTGGCCAAGACAGAGGAAATCATCAAACCACATCCTTGATGAGATCTATGTTAATGCAGCTGATGGTATGTTTGTGCAGATTAGATGCAGCATTACACATTCTAGTTAACAAATGGCAAATTGCAAAATGTATTATACTGGTACTACACAGGCCTAATTCATGAGTATTAGATCAATTCAAGTTGAGTCCAACAAAGTTAGTTTTACAATTTTTAAACAGGTGATTTTTAGATTAAAATATTTCATAACTAAATGTGAAGTACGATAACTATGAAATTTTAATAACTATGACAACAGAGATGAATAACAGGCAAATTATAGTTTTTCCAGTTTGGCCCTAGCCAGTCATCACTCTAATGGTGCAAACTACAGGGAAGCTGAGCTCCCCTTAATAAGAGATTAGCTCAGCTGAAAACATGATTTGTGAAATTTCTTTTTTTTTCCCACAACATAAATTTCAGTGTAAAAATAGTGTTAAACATGAGTACAAATAATATAAATAATGCAAGTCAGCTAAATAGTGTGAAAAAATTATGTTAATTACGCATCCTTATCAGCATCCAAAGTATCTTATATTAACATCACATGATAAAACTTAATACCTGACATTGCCGGTGACAATTTACTCTGTGTCTGAATAATCATACATGAGGGGGACGTACACCAAGAGATAACAGTCCACTGCAACTGCCAAAAGACAAAACAGAGATTAAGGTCAACAGGATCACAAACAGACCACATCAAAATAACACAACGTAAACATCAATGTGGAACTGAAACTTTCTAATAGTGTGAGTCAACTCAAGTCACATCACATTTATTTATAAGGCACATTTAAGGCTTGTCAATGACGTGACTCAGTTTTTCTGTTAATTTAAAAGACAAAAAACAGAGGTGAAGTGCTTTGTAAACAATGTTTCTACAATGGCACATTTACATTTACATTAGTCGGCTATAACTGACCACACAACAAAATGTTACTGACTTTATAGATAGTTTTATCATGTAAAGATTATTGCCAATTGCCTTTCAAATGAGAGATACTGTAAAGGCTTGAACCAACAACTATTTTATCTCTCACATTACTACACTATTAAATGTTCAGGATGATGACTTAACCATTGAACCGTTTTGAACTCAATGGTGATATGGATAGATTAACTGGATGATTGACTGTACTGTAGTGTTTAAGACTGGATTGAATTGCTGGTTTTTATTATATCGTTATTGCGGTATGTTATTTTATGGCGTTTGTGTTTTTTTACCTGACCGTAAAACATGGCCTGAAACTTTCAGGCCTTCAAGCCCCTGTCAGTCCAAGGATCCAGGGCATTATCCCTACTGGCTTGGCCCATAATCCAGGCTTGCTGACTGCAGGTGGATCACAGACATCCTGATGGGCACAGGAAGCTCATTAGCCACTTTAACAAGGCCTTACTTTCCCACTGACACCAAGTCCTGTCCTATGGACAGCTACCTGATGTGTCACATTAATTCAACTTTTGTATTAATACTTACTGCCATTGTACAATCATTCTACTGTTAATTTATATTCAGTCCCAAGTTAAACTCACACACTCAGTTAGGTCCATTACAGTACACTGTAATTTGATGGAGTGAGTTTTCAGTGGCCGCTGGTGAAATTATTTTTTTTGGGGGGGGGCACTTTTGCAAGGCAGTTTTCAGATGTGATCTAGCCACTAGTCTAAACCAAAGCACCATTCTTATGCATCACACTACTTTAAAAGATTAAATAAAAATAAAAATACACAGTCTGTGTTTTTAGTGATTTACTATTTATAAGTAAATTTCGCCCGTCTCTCCTGAGAACATGCAGTCAAGGTGCTCATTCTGCACTGTCTCAGATGTTCCTTTAAACACAGTAACAGTCTGCAGATGTTCATGTGCTGCTGCATCCAGGGATCCAACGAAGTCCACCAGCCCCCAGAAAATACCAGGATTTTCTGAGTGTTCACTTTCATCATGACCACACAATTCGAGCTCAAACGCACCACAGAATTTAATACAGTCTATTATCTTAGACAAAATGTGTCGGTTTTTGTCAACCTAGTCATTATGTCGCCTGATCCTTATCCTGTAACCTTCATTATGCTGCATAGCAATATTCGCTCCTAGTCTGTTCATGCTTTGTCGCTTTATCAGGAAAATTTATTAAATCCGTAATACCTGTCTGAAGGTATAGAGGAAGCAAGGAAACAAAACAAAGCTCCGGTCTCAGGACAGACAGTTAGCCAGGACTTCTTCTCATATCAGTTTCTGGAGAAAGACCGAGTGTAATTTCTCCCTCTGTCTTGTGTTAGTTGTTTGATTTTGATGTCCAGCTGGTCGGGTCCAAGCTCTTTAAGCCAAAGCTTTTCCTGTGGGGTTCTTCTGTGGAACGATTTAGTTTTTAGCACCTGAATTTGTTTTCTCCGCAAGAAAAAGCTCCTCCGACTGACTGTAAACAAAAACAAGCGCCGCGGTGAATTTCCGTTTGAATTTCCGGGTCTGGAACTGTGACACCAGTCTTGTGCAGAGGTGGGTAGAGTAGCCAAAAATTGTACTCAAGAGTAGCGTTACTTCAAAATAATATTACTCAAGTAAAAGTAAAAAGTGGTCATCCAAAAGATTACTCAAGTACGAGTAAAAAAGTATTCGGTGAAAAGAGTAGTGAGTAACTGTTTGTAATGTCTGATTTATTTTTTTAGAAATGATGTAATCAGACGTGAAAATTCTGGTATTTCTGAATAATGTCTGATCTGAATTCATACAAACATTTCACAAGGTCTGCTTTGACAGTGAGATCCCTTTTTTTAAAAGAACATTTTTAACAATACAGAAAAACTCACAATAATATTTTGTGAAAAATCTTTCAAGTGGTGTAAATGACATCAATACACTGTGTGAGCAATATGTCCCTTGTTTAAGGTTTTTGCTTAGATAATTTAGGTGATCGCTTTTATTTTGTAATTTCCAATTAAAACGAAAGTTTTATTTTGAAAGGGCGGCCAGCAATCGGGGTACAGAGAACTTGAAGCTTAAAAGTAAACAAGGGAGAAACGGTAAAGGAGATAAAAACAAGGTGTTAAGTTAGACAAAATTCTGTTTATATTTAGCTTGTTATGATTTAAATACGGTCCTAGATGGTTTTAATTTGTTGTCTTGTCCTTTATTTGCTGTCTTCTAGCTCTTACATTGGTTGGTTGGTTTGATAGCAAGTTATGTGCATGTGAAACAACAACAATAAAGAACGGCTCCCAACCGCGACTCGGCTCCCATCGTTCGTGTTAAAGCGCCGTTCAATAGATTTGGTTCGTTCGTGAACATTACAACCCTAGACAGCATATAAATAAATGGTAAAAAAAATAAAATAAAAGTAACGAGTCGAGTGTTGTCCAATGTACTACTCAAGTAAAAGTAAAAAGTAAGGTGCAGTAAAACTACTCTTAGAAGTACACTTTTGTTTATAAAAGTTACTTACTTTGCAGATGCTTTTATCCAAAGTGACTTACAAGGAGCTAGTGCTGAGTGTCTTGCTCAAGGACACACCTGGTATGGGGGATGGGCTAGGAGTCTGGGCTGGGATTTGATTCTGCATCCCAGTCTGATGCTTATCCCATTGAGCTACCAGGCCACCATTTACTTAAGTAAATGTAACTGACTAAATGTAACTCATTACTACCCACCTCTGGTCTTGTGGGAGGTCTTTGGGCGCAACATTTTGCGCCCTAAGGTTCTCCTATCTTCTGTATTGTATCTTCTGTATTGTATTAGACATCATAAACAATAATCAGATAGTGCTAAATATAAAACTAATTTAAGACATAATTTGAGCATTGAAATAATTTGTAGGATTTTTTCTAATGTAATGCTTTTTATGCTTTTGTGTTACATGTATTGCTTATTTTGATACAGATGGAGTGTTAGTGTGATCATGTTTTTATTATTCAATCCACACTCTGTTTCCATTCATTCATTCAGATGTGCTGCTGCAAACTGGGTGTCCTGACTGCCTTGTTGTAAAGGGGAATAATGCCATTAACACTTCACTGCTATTCAGTAAGGAGAACAGATATATATAGCACAATATGTGATTTCCACTAGTTTTCAGTAGCAGAGAGACTAATTTCATCTCCTGATTTAATGCAATTCACAATTTATGATTTTCATGTGGACGTACAGCTAAAAAACTAGATTCTGTCATCCAGAAATCTATAGCAAAAATGATGGGATAAAGTAAAACAGTGCTGCAACTAACAAAGGTTTTCATTACTGAATGCCTGATATGTTTCTTCCATAGCCCTAGATGACTTTAAGTGCCTTGCTTAGTTCAACCAACAGTCCAAAACCAAAAGACTGACCTGATGATAATCATATCTGAAAAGTTACACCATGTAACTGTAACAACTAATATTTGTTGAGATATTTCAGTCTGTATCAAAGTGAAGGACTGAACGACTACTGACCACTGTCAGTATTCTTATCCATGCTATTATTGCATTTTTTTCTCTACCTATCTCTAACATGCTTTTGAATGTGTGTAATTTAAATATATAAATGTGTGTGCAGGGTTTGGAGATGTGACAAGAATATATTATTACAAAGCTTTCATCTCAATTGTGTCACCTTTTGAACAGGTAAGAGAAAGAGGCGTATGGCACAGCACAGAAGAGCTACCTCTTCAGGCCAGGACTCTGCAGTCTATTACATCTATAGGATAGTGGTCACTCCTTCAGAGATGAAGAAGTGCACATCCTGGACAGGGAGGAACGCTGATTTGAGAGGAGTCAAGGAGGCCATTTACGTAAAAAAGGAACAACCATCTCTGAACCAAGGAGGGGGCCTAAGGGTACATTTTTCACCATCTTACAATGCTGTGATTGCAGCCATTCCCCAACTCTCTGTGAATGGTACACATGTCCATTGATCAGTGGACAATTTGCATATCATTGCTAGTTTCTGTGATTATGCAAAGGTACTGTTTATAAGGTTGGGGAAACCTGCAGTCAGCTGAGACTGAGGAGGAGACTTGGATGAGTCTTGAAACGTATCACCCACTGAAAAACTTTGTCCAGATGAACAGAATCAACTTTCTAGGATTTCCTTACCTGGATTATTGAGCATGCATCGAGATGTAGGAGAAAGACTCTCACAGCTGCTGAGCTGAAGGAGTTTGAGATACAGGCAGAATGGCTGGTCCAAACCACAGATCTTCAACACAGATCATGGTGAGAAATGAAAAAAATAAATGTTCATGTATATATGTCAATAAATGAGTGGTAAAATTTATTATAGAATTGTAACTAATTGTCATGTACATTATAGAGAGAATGCAGTAATTAATTTAAAATTTAATTAATATAATTAATATGTTAATTGTCTGATTCTTTTTTATTTTTTTCTACACACGGAATAAACTGCACGTCAATTGATGGCCACACTGATGCTAACGCTTTAGCCATTTCAAACATGATGTTTCAAAGACTGAAAAACACATATTCAGTGCCCCTTCAGTGTATTTCTGACACTGTTCTTTATTACCCACATGCTGCTTTTGAGTGGGCTCAGCGACCCTGGAAAAGTCTTTGGTGAATGCGCTAACGCACTACTATAATAAATATACATTCACGTTTTTCATGTTTAATTTGCTTTTTCAAGTTATGTACTCTCAAAACTACCCTCTTTGCCTTCATTTGCCTCACAGAGATCTACAGTACTTTTTGTAGCAAAGACAATATTTTAACTTTGTGGTACAATTTCTCAACATCATAGCACAGGAATACAACTTCATGTTGAAACACTATCCCAGCTTTTTAAACCCCTCCTTAACGAATGCAGGAGTGTGCTCAAAATATGGATTTATGGAATATTTATTAAATCTGATATGTATATTAATGTCCAGTTCATATGCTGAGCCCCAAACAGCCTTTCGTAGAATTTCACTCATACTCCACACAAATAGAAATCACTGTTCAATGACAAGTACGGTCGTAGCAAGATTTTAGGATTAAAATGTTGTTTTCGTCATATCCAGTCCTGACAAACTCCAGTTTCACATCTGTAGTATTGTCTTTAAAATAAACCTACTTTTCCTAACATCCCACTTGAATGATCCAAACTGTTTTAGAAGTAAATGTTGTTCATCACTTTCTCCTTGAAATCTGAACAAGCAAAGGTAAACTGATTAATCACACTCAGTATGCACTCACTACACTTTAAAAGTACAACTCCTCCTACGTCTGATTGAATGTTATTGCACCTCTGTTTTCAGTCAGAGAATCATCTCTTGTGCTGCTGAATGTGTGTGTGTGTGTGTGAGAGAGATTCCCAACAAGTTGGTTACACATTAATTCCAGAGAAATGCTCAGTTGCATTCATGGACCCTCATATCTCATTACATAACATTACATAACGTTGGTAAGTTGTAAAGAGGAAGTTGAGCTACAAACAGTTTCCATCACATATTTTATTAAGTTTGAGTTGTTTCTCGAAATGTTAATAAAGAGAGCAAGTAGCTGTCCTGCAAGTGGAAGGGTTCATCTTTATATGACATGTGATACAACATACAGTTTCCACTGAAGCTTTGTTTCCCACAGAACCACATGTTCATTTCAATCTAAGTTTCATAAAATTCAGTTAAGGGACACATACTGCAGCAGCAAATTTTGTGTATTGTTGCTCACATGTGATCTAACCAAAACTTATTAAAAAGTATAAAGAGGTGTAGAATCCTTGATGGATACAGTGATGCAGTAGCATTATAGTAGCAGTGGTAGTGCTGCAACTTGAAATTATTGTGCTACAGCAGTTGAAAAATGATCTAATCTGCTCTAAATTATTTTGCCTGTTGCCGTCACTAGTTGACACTATTAAATGAGAGTTTGAGCCATACATTTTTTGGTGACACGATATCACCAAACCATAACTGATTTATTTTTTGGAGTCTTCAAAGGTCAGTAAAAAGTCAGTAAAGGGAATTAAAACCCAGTATATTTTAAGGGCCTTTCTAGAGACAAGCATTTAAAACTTGCTAAGGCTACAAATGGTTCAGTATGTGGCTGATTCATGCTACATGTCACTATACAGGTAAACATCAGTTCTTCAGTAGCAACAATAGCAGCATTAACAGTTTATGATGGTTACTTAGTGTTTGTATATAACTTGTACAGTAATCATGCAGTTTCTGAAGAAACAGCATGTGAGTCAGTTGGCTTGAGTGGCTAGGAGCCCCAGCCAGGGCTGGCCCAAGCCTCCATGCGGCCCTAGGCAAAAATTGATTTGATTTCTGCGGCCCTCTACTACTGTCGATAATATTGATTAATGATCATTCACACACCTGCTATAAACTTATTTCATTTTCCAATCTGTCGTTATGAATACACCTGTAAAACTAGATGTAAGAACTACTTGTTGTTAGATTGTAATCCACAGGAATAAAAGTCATGGAAGCAGACAACAGATTTGCAAACTTACAGAAAAATCTTTCAATTAATATTTGGCAAACTCAGCAACTCCCCCTGTTGGCCACACAGAGAGGCCTTCAACCTGCTTTTTAGGTGTGCACTGGTCACTGCACGCCTGGTTGCACACAATAGGCTAATTCGAGGTGAGCAAGTTCTGCACAGATTAAATCACATCACCGTTGATCCACACACAGTGCATGCCGGTTAGTTTTCTGTCCAACTTGAGCAACAATAAACTCATGAGACCAAGGCAGTATCAGATTTTGGATCAAGGTGCTGCAGTTGCTCTCCACCCACTGCAAGAATGCAGGCCATGAAGGGAAACACCTGGCTCTCACCTGATTGAAGATCTGATTGGTTCAGTTGTTGGATCAAGACGTTATATAGAAACGTTTCCTCTTTTATTGACTTTGAAATGTTTTGATTCATTAGTCAGAGGTTTCTCTATGAAGACTGATTCAGGCACTTAGTTCGCTTATGCCTTGGGCTGGCTCTGGCCACAGCTATTTAACTTGAGGGTTATCAAGGTCACATGTGGGATGTTTCATCTGTGGGATCAGAAGAAAAGAGGAAAGGAAAACTTGTAGAGTACAGAAACTACTTGTGCTTCAACATGAGATGCAGAGAAGTCATGTTATTTATCTGGCTTGACCAAATTTGGAAAAAATGACCCTGAAATTGCACACGGAAAACATTACGAAACAGCAAATTGGAGAAACACAGCCCGTCAATACCCACCTACCTCCTGCTTTAGAAACTGCAGTGCTTGCATTTTAGCTTGTTTGATGTGTACACAAAACTCTGAAATAATGCTAACATCTGGGGTTAACAGTCACTGTATTTGGTGCTGTGCCTTCTTGTTGAGGGGTGGATACATTTAGCACAAAAACAATTGGTCACTGATATCAATATAAAACAGATGTGAAAGCAACAAAGAGGCATCAGAGACATGATGAAGACGTTGTGTGTTGCTGTTGTGCTGAGTCTCATCTCAGTGTGCCGGCCTGCATCGCTGGCCTGTGACAGGCTGCTAAAGCAAGTGGATAAAAGTCCAGATGTAAGTGTCATTCCACATACTATAAACTATAACATTTAATTTTGTAAGTGATCTGTTTGGTGAAACTACATTAAACCTGATGAAGTTATTTGTGGTTCACTGGTTTTGTACCTTACATTTGTTGTGAGGAAAATTCAGATAATATATTTTCAGATTATTGCCAAACATTTAACACATCAATATACACAAATTTACAAAATTACCTTCTGCTGTCATTTCAGTTGTCTGGGAGATGGTACCTCATAGCTATGACCTCAGATATCTGTTTGGTTCCAGCATTATTGAACACTGTTTTCTGGCCAAGTGTTGCAGTGGACGTTACTGCACAGACCACAACAAAAGTCTACAAAGGCAATTTTCAGGTTAAAATGTAAGACATATTTTTCATTGTTTTTACTTTTACTTCTTGGTGTGAATCTTAAAAAATGAAATGTATCAAACTGATGATGATCAAAGGATCAAAGACCATTTTTTTTGTCCAGTGTCTCTTTCAGTTGTTTTTTTTGTGTGTGTGTGTAATCCTTAACAGGTATGGATATTGCACTTCAGAAGCTGAATCATTTAGGTTTGAGAACAACACCATGTTTGATCTTAATGACAACAGTAAGAGTTTTGTTAAATATATTGTGTGCGCTTAATCATGTGTCTGTTTGTGTTGTTGCTATCAAACCAATATATTGACAGTTACTGACTCTTTAGCTCTTTCACTTGCTTGTTCTCTTTGAGAATACACTCAGAATTCTGAGAATACAAAAGGCTAAAATAAATCACAAAAGAGAGTATAAACAATGCACAGGCAGTGCTAGATAAAAATTTAGTTGCTGCTGTTGCATTTTGTTTTTGTGATTTTTTTTTCAATTTAGTGATATTTTCAAATGTCATTTTTGTATTGTGTTAAATATTTCTATTTTTATTTTTTATACAGATGGAATATTAGAGTGATCATGAGTTTAATGTAAATCATTTAAAATGCTTTAACAATACATAATGCTTTTTCTCTTTCTGTCAGATGATCTCAGTGGTGATAAAGATGTGCTGCTGCAAACTGGGTGTCCTGACTGCCTTGTTACAAAGGGGGATGAAACTGTGGAAATTGTTCTACTCTTTAGTAAGGAGAATAGAGGAATAAAATAAGTAAATATGTGATTATATAATTCCAGTATTGGTGAAAGTAAATCTTAATATGTGACTGACACTCACTGGCGAAACTGCTTATTCAGAGATCTATAATGATAATTATGTGTGTGAAGTGAGAAGGAGTTTCAACTAACAATAACTATTAATAATTATCGAACGTATAGCCTTATGTAATTTTCCACAGCCCAAGACGATGACTTTAAATGTCTTGTCTTGTTCAATCAATAGTTCAAACCCCAAATGTAAATTAAAGCTTTTGCTTTAAAAATACCAAAACAATAATTCAATTATAGAAATGGTAAAGAAAAAGTTAATTAAAATAACTGTCACTTGGCTAATAGCATGATAACATTTAATAATTAGCTGTAAATGCAAAGTGCAGCTGTAACTGATGAGGATGTGCATGTACAGGTTAAGACTAAAAACTGAAATGTGACCTGCTGGTGACACTATGAAATGTTAAGAGGTCACCAAAGTGTGAATATATAAAATATAGTGTGTGTGTGCAAATATAAGGGATAAGACAAGAATATCACTACACCTCCAATGTGTCACGTCCTGTACAGGTAGGAGAAAGACTGTCACTGATGCTGAGCTGAAGGAGTTTGAGGCACAGGCAGAATGTCTTGGCTGGTCCAAACCACAGATCTTAAACACAGATCACGGTGAGAAGTGAAAACAATGTAATGTTTATGTAGAATATTATATGAGTCAGTACATGTTTTCATGGTATTGCTATGTTGCAATAGTGTGCAATACATGCACTGATAACAATGTGTCGTGGAGTTGTTACTAATTGTCACGTAAATGAGAGAATGCAATATAAAGTACTTTCATTCAATATGTTAATTTTCTAATTTTTGTTTTTGCTCCATGCACAGAATATGAAAACTGCAAGCCACTTGATGACAACGACACTGATCTTGATATTTCAGAATTATGGAACAAGATGTATCAAAGACTGCAAACCGCATATAAAGTGCCTCTACAGTGTCTTACAGAGAACCTTTTCTATGATGTCTGCAAGTGGGTTAGCCTTTGGTGAAGGCACTAATATAAAAAAATATACACTGATCATGTTTATGTGAAACGGTGTAACCCTTTCATTACAGTTTGATTTATTGTTTTAAGCAACATACTCTCAAAACTAACCACACCCTCCATTTCTCCCATTTCCCTCACAGTAATTTACAGTACTTTTCAAAGCAAAGACAATATTTTCTCTTTTTTCTCTTTCTTGTTGTGTAATCTGTGTGCATGGTTTAGTTTTTTTCCTCAGTGGCACCTCCCGGGCTCCATATCATAGCACAGGAGTGCAGCCTGAGAGATTTTTACATTTGTTCCACTTTACCTGGAACTATCACAGCTTTTTAAACATCTTCAACAAATGTGGGAGAGTGCTCAAAACATAATTTCACAGAAAACCAATGATCATTTTGTACATTCTCATTCTAAATTGTGATGCAATGTATATTTCAATGACAAGTACTGTTATCAAACTATAAACTTTAGTATTGGTTTTATAAGCAAAAAAGCCAATCTTCTAATGTTTTGACCTGACAAAAATGTGACTTAGTGCTGCTTTTTAAATAGTCCCACACCCTTTGTATATGCTGCCTATTTGAGAAGTAAATGTTGTTCATCATTAGCTTTTTGAGCAAAATTGATTCCATGTCAGTGAATTTAAGCCTGTAAATGACTGTCAAGCTATAAATAAATGTAAAACTGATTTACGATTCAGCACAGACTCACCAAACCTGAACACCATACTTTTTATGTCTGAGTGAAAGCTATGGTACCACTGTTTTCAGCGACAGAATGACAGTGAGCTTATGTCCACTGTATGTGTGTGGGAGATTTGCTGTTTAAACTGTACACTGTAGATGGTAAATGTAGAATTAGCTGGTTTTAAAAGTGACTTTGAACCACATTGAATCCTTCCTGTCATAGACCCCTGATAGGTTTATGATCATTGAATGAACATAAAATCCCTGAAAAACACATACAAAAGGTAAGAGCAACAACCTCATCAATGAGCTGCACAATTTGCTGCTGAAATGACATTTATAGCCAAATGGTAGAGGATGACCTGGGGAGCTTTGCAGCTGCACACAAATGTGACACATTTTGAAAGCTCATTTCAGCTGATAAACAGTTTTTAAAAAGTGTCTTTTTAAGCCAGATGAGAATATTGGCACCGAGGGTTTGGGGTTCAGTGTTCAGTGGAACCAGGAAGTGAACCACCAACCCTGGGGTTTGTAGACTACTATCTTACCAACTGTGATGATTACTGATTTACAGAGTCTGAATGTGATGTGCTCTTGTGAAACTTTTGAGAAAGTCCTCTGCCCTTTAGCTGTTTTTACTGATTTATATGCAGTATAGCTACAGATAACCAATGCCCAGCTTGTTGCACTGGTTTAACTGAGGTGTTAAAAAACAGCTTTACGTGGTGCAAGCCATTTGCAGGCCTACATTTCTCACTAAGCTTTCTTATCTATTTATTTATGTATTTTTTGCTTAATAAAATCTGTCTCTACTCCCTCACCATCACTGACCAAAGTACAACCTCAAGCAGACACACAGCAACTGTGTCTCAAGTCCACACTATATATAAATTCTAAACATTAGTACTATAGTATATACTGACAGTACAGTGCTTTACTATTAGACCACACTCATAAACATAAACCCCATGTAGTATGAATACTTAGGGGTTAAAATGTATTTTATTTTGTCACCTACTTCCACTGTGAACACACTACATAAACAAAACTTGCTTACTTATCAGTCTGTAGTATGGATTTGGGCCACGCTGTTAGTATGGTTTGACCAAATATGGAAGAACTGACCCTAAAACGCCATCCTCTTATGAAGCAGCAAATCAGATACTAAACACAACAACCCAAAAGCCCCGTCACAGTCGGTTTAGCTGGTGTTGTGTACTCTCAGTAAGGGGGGGCACATGTAACACAAAAATAACTGATTAGTGATACAAGTATAAAACAGAACTGAGAGTGACAAAGTGGCATCGGAGACATGATGAAGAACTTGTGTGTTGCTGTTGTCGTGCTAAGTCTCACCTCAGTGTGCCAGCCTGCTCCGCTGGCCTGTGACAAGCTGCTGAAGCCGGTGGACAAAAGTCCAGATGTAAGTATCTTTCCACATTTATAACATATATATTGAATTTTTTAAACTGCTTTATTAGAGAAAACTACAAATACTTTGAACCTACTGGACCTGTTTGTGCTACATTTGTGTTTTCTTAGCCCTGATGTGGGAAATAAAAAATCAAAGAATAAAAATAAATAAAAAGTTCCAGATTCTTGCCAAACATTTACAAAATCAAATGAAATAAATCTAATGACCTTCTACTGTTGTTCCAGTTGTCTGGGAGTTGGTACCTCATAGCCATGTCCTCGGACAACTGTTTGATTCCAGCATTTTTCAACGCGTTTTTTTGGCCAAGTATTGCAGTGGACGTTACCGCGCAGGCCACACCAAACATCTATGAAGCCAACTTTGAAATTCGAATGTAAGACCTATTTTTAAATTTTTTTTAACTTAAAACTTTTTGACATTTGGCAAACTGTATTTGGGCATACTATATGACCATGTTCTCTCCAGTATTTCTTTTTAAAAATCTTTTTCAAATCCTTGTC
>JAUMHL010000025.1:19776119-19798475 GCA_032362345.1 Sandelia bainsii
TCTATCTATCTATCTATCTATCTATCTATCTATCTATCTATCTATCTATCTATCTATCTATCTATCTATCTATCTACCTACCTAACAGAACTGTGTCTTTTACATTAACACCCCATCATACTGCAAAATTCATATTCATTCATTTTACCCCTGCTGTATTTCATATACCACACAAATAGCTTTGGTAAAACATCTCCAACTACTCCTGCTTTTGGACAATCCTCAATGGGTATCTTTTCACCTCTGACTGCAGGCTGAATGAAATGAGACACTGCTCTTTGACAAAGCAACTGCATCTTAATCCATTCCATTTGATAACTGTATACGTTACAGACTTTCTTGTGTGGTCACAGCCAAGGCCATATATTCTACCTCACATGTTGACACAGCTACTGTTAGCTGCTTCTTAGATTCCCATTTTCATTTGTCTAAATTAATAGCCTATTATGTCTTTGTCTGTCATTTTGATCTGCTTACGTCAAGCTACATACTGACGTGCAGTTGGAGAAGAAGTCTCTTTGTAGTCTGTTCCTTCGACTTGACCGTCAGTGTTTGCACCATATCAAGCCATATAAGTACCATATAAGTACCCTGACTACTTCTTTCCTGTCCCATCTGAGTGTCATTAATGGTCAGTTTCAGACTCCTGGGTCTCTCTCTGTCCCACTCTGTGTCTTTTGGCAAAGGGGATCTTCCCATAAAAATCATCATCAGCCATTTCCAGGTCTGTATGAATTTGATGTTCAACTACTCTTTTTTAAATGAGTTGAATAACTAAGTTTCACTCCCTCTGTCTCTGGGTAGTAAAGTATCAATCCTCTTTTAACACCTCATCCAGTTTTTTCTTGTTCTGTTTATATGCACAGTACTCAGGACATAAATATAATCACATAATCTTGAGAGAAAACTAATTGAAAACTGTCACTTAACACAGACTGCTGTGTTGATGACAATGCCGGGGTTCATTCTGCACATGCTACAACAGCGTGACTGGACAATGTATGGTGCATCATGAATAGACGACAGTGACCACAGACTATTGAGCAGCTGAAGTCTTGTGTTCTGCAAGAATTGGCAAATATTCCACTTGTAAAACTGCAACAATTAATATCCTCAAGTCCCAAACAAGTAAAAAGTGTAATTACAAGAAAGCTGATGTGACACAGTGGTAAACGTGCAGTTGTGTTGCAGTTGCTCTAAAGTTTCTTCTTTCTACTTGTCAGACAGCAACCAAAGTTCAAGCACACACACTGTCAAATCACACATTTTAGTTTTTATTTCATTTTAGAAAAAGTCCCAACTTTAGCCTTGTCCAAATTTGAAAGTACTGATCCTAAATGTGCACACTATAATCTTACGAAATATCAAAATAAACAAACAAAAAGTATGGACTTTGTATTGTCTGTTTTTTCACTTCTTTTTCTTATGCACTTCAGACATAAAGGTTTAGAAAGACATATTGATTATAGGGTGCAAAGTTGAATGTTATGCAACAGGTACGCTACATCACAGCTAAGGAGGAACTTGTAATCTCATAAAAAAAACTAACTTGCAGATTTTGTAAACAGATGAAGAGGTCAGTTGAAAACATTTAGACGTTTCAGTTTGATGGTAAAGTCTTGCAGAATTATACAGAAAACCCAACAAAATCCCCCTTGAGCAAACACTGGCTGACTTGCCTTTAGGCCAAAGGGTTTTAAGATAAGATAAGATAAGATAAGATGAGATGAGATGAGATGAGATGAGATGAGATGAGATGAGATGAGATGAGATGAGATAAGATAAGATAAATCTTTATTGTCATTGTCACTTTTACAAGGAACAACGAAATTGAATGTGCAGTTTAGATCAGGATTTGGGTTTGATATGTGTTTAATGATTAAGCAATGTTAAACTTTGATCCAGTATAGCAAACAGTTATCATACTCACTACTAGTTGAGGACTAAACATCCTTGAGTTGAGTCAGAGGGCACCCTGGATTTAGAGTAAAGGTTCCTCATAACAGCTCCAAACAGGAAAAGACTGAAATCTGGTACCATACACCTACTACTGGAATGACAGGCAACAAAGCTTGAAGTTAGAGACCCTCATTCCTGAGATAATTGCAAACTTTTTAATTTTAAATTTTAATTTATCATGAATACTTGTTTTAATGAGTGTTGCAGTGTATGTGTTTGTATAATGAGTTAATGAATTCTTTTGTCATATTTTAATTACTGTAGTCTATATGTTTGTTCTGAGCTCTCTCTTACAAAACAGATCTTGATCTCAATGAGATTACCTGACTCAATAATGCTTAAGGCAAAAGTAGTGACTAAAATATGTCAAATATATAGCAACAGATGTGTGTATATTTCCATTTATAATTTTCCTGCAGCCTTTCAAAAATTGCCTTTGTGAAAAATTGATGTTGAACAACATCTGTGGGTATGTGTGAAATGTTTGTTCACAGTATGACACTGTGACAGTTAGTGTAATATCAAATAAATACTCTTACTAATTCCAAGCTGGTTAACACACAATTTTCACCATGTACATTCTGAATTGTTACTCACAATGGTTACACTTGAGGCTTTCCTGATACGACACGCCAAAATATACACAGTAAGAAAGATGAACATGAAAATTCACATGAGGATTATAAACATAAGTTATAGTAAAATAATAATAATAACATCTATGATTTCAGTTTCAGATTTCTGTTAATGTGCATGTTGGTTCAATGGCTTAGTGAGACACTTGAACACAATAGTACCAATGCATAGTTATTGCATTGCATGCAGTTATTGCATAGTAGTAACACTTATGTACAAATTTAGTACTGTCACAACTGAAAATGTCTAAAGTGAAACATCTTATTTGGAGGGGCAGTCTGAAAAAGCAGAGCTTCTCCTCTCCGTTTATCACTCCTGAGTATCCCTTGAGACCCAACTGTTCCAGTGGAGCAGCTCAGTGGCCCACAGACGAGAGCTACAGTTCATATGATTATGATCATGTTTTATTTTCACCTATGTCCACCTCTCTATCCTCATTCCACACCTCTGATTCATTGCCCACACATCTGATTGGTTCAGCGGTTAAAATAGACTAAGGGGCATTTAGTTAAATCTAATAAAAGCACAGTGTAGTGTGCTCAAACCATATTATTTGACGTTACTTCTTCATGTTCAGTAAAAAGCTAAAAATCATCACCTACACACAAACCACATTCAGATTCATTTCTGCATTGCCATCATTATCTTACTAGCTTAACTTTGAATATTTTAATATTTCTTGCAATATTTAGCTGTTTCCACACGGTGCAATATTCTCTACTTTTTTTCATAGTGCAATACCACCCCAAATGATTTACTACCCTACCTAAATTACTTTTACAGTTTTTAATTCTAACCTAATTCTGCTTTTATTTATTGTGTTTTTCTATTGTGCCCTGTGCTCGTAATTTTGTTCAGCAATGCATCTGCACTGATTGAATGACAATAAAGTAATCTGAATCTGAATCTTCAGACCTGGGCATTCCCACTATCCCTGCACTAAGCTTAATCCTCCCTGCATTTAGGACAAATTAGTGTGTCATCTTAGTCGTAGCTGGCACCTATTTGCCTGTCCAATTTTTGACCTCCTTCATGATTTCCCTTTTACTTGGTGTTCCTTTTTATTTCCTATATTTATTTTATTTTAATTTAGTTCCTTATTTTATTTTCCAAGATCTTTCCTGCAATTAGCTGACTTTCATTTTAATTAAGGTGTTTTTTTTCACCCTCTGTCTTTGAGTTGTTCAGTTGAACCCTGCATTTCTTAATTGTGATACCTTGAGCAGCTGCCAGGGTGGAGGCACCACAAATGTACAATGATGTTTTCATATGGTAAGTAAAAAAAGCTACTTTCTTATTAAAAGGCATAACTTAGTCGTGAATCACTTGCTCTCAAAGCCTCTCATTTGTAACATAGTGAGCAGAGGGGTAATCAGCAAGCTAATAACAATCACAATCTCAGTTAGAGAATAAATGAGAATAAAGCAGAGGAGGCCCTAAGTCTGGGTTTGCCTGAGGTCCCCAGATCCCCAAAATTTCCTCCGGTCAGTTGAATTAGCCTGTAATGGCAAATAACTACTGTTGAATATGATTGTCTAAACCAACCAAAAAATAATAGTGTGTGCCTTTTTTTGTCTCTGTCTCACTGTGAGTGGAAAAATACATTCTTTGTAAGGTGCAGAGCCTAAAGCAAATGGTTACTACTGAAACAAATAGCAGAGTTTGGAAAACAGGAGCGAGTCTCTGGAAAACTGAAAGCTAGATACGAGAAAGTGTACACATTATTATAAGAGATTCCGCTAGCTGTTTATGAATCACTGCAAGCATCAAATAAAGGTTGTGCAGAGGTTTACTCGCTCCTAGCTGTAAAAGGTGGAAATTAATAATTTACTAGCTCATACTTTGTCCTGCTGGCAATCTAGCCCTGACAGCAACCAGTTGCGTTTTATGAACATTATTTTTAAGCATATTTAACTGTTTAAAAAAAATTTAAAATACTGATTGCAGCAAATTCACTTACTTTATGGCAGAATCAACAGCAGCTGTTTGACTGACAGGCTAATCTTTAGCTTATTCTGGGGTTGCCTAGCAACGCCAGCTCAGAAATGTCGATGGCCGAATTTATTTGTATGTTATAATTAATAAATAAAAATAATGCTACACAAAAATAGTTACTACGCAGCGTGTTTCATGTGTTAATATCATAAAGCTTGTTGTGTGATAGTGTGTTTATGTTATCTTTAAAAAGGCGCAACAAACCCCGGTCAGTCGGCTTTAGGACCCAGGCGCGCGGCAGGCAGCAGACAGCAGACAGCAGACAGCAGACAGCAGACAGCAGACACCGGTTGATGTGAGGGTCCACTCGGCATTACACATCTGATCCCCCGATAGAGAGCGACTGTTCGCGCAGGACATCGTAGTCGGAGGTGAAGTTATCAGGGGACCACTGGAACAACAAAAGCGAGAGCGTCTTTTTTTGTCCGTCCGTGTCACCCCGCAACGTGGCAAGAAGACCCGTCGCACCCGGCGACAACCATGAGCCAGAGGTTCACCGTCTCCAAGAGCGACGGCGACCGGCGCCCCTCAGACATCCAGGGGGAGGTGAACCAGCTGTTTGAGGGAGACGAGCCCACGACCAGCAGCGGAGCGGACGGGAAGGATGCTGCGGGTACCGAGGTGGTGGTGGTGCTGAAAGGTAAGGAGACACTCACACCGGCTTCATTCATCCTAAAGCTGTCTGTTAGCAATGGGCTATATGCTAGCAGTCCTGACGCCTGGCTGCTGTTTCACATTGTCTGTGGACAGATGTGTGTGTGACTTGAATTTTTAACAACCTCGTAAAGGCATGGTGTGGCCAATCACAGAGGCATAAGCAAAACGTACAGTTTTCTCTTTTCTGCAATATTTGTAACAGGTGCATTGCGCAAAACATTCGAAGCTGAACGCATGATTCAGTAATTCTATGTTGGCAAAGAAAATTGGGCGTTTTTGCATTGTTTTCACATGGTCTAATAATTCTGTATGACTCAGACATGTTTCTGCTGTTACATGTGTTCAAATGTATTTTCACTGCACATGTAACTAGTGGTCCCTGTGAAGAGCACCAGTTAAGTATATTTGTAACTCATTCCCTAATTTATCTAATCTTCTGAATCATCTGAAAACTTAATGTGGCCTTTTGAATGTATAATAAATCATCTTCTTTCTTTAATCCTCTAAGCATGGTTTGACACCACAGCAGGTGAGCAATGTCAAGTATGTTTCATATTGTGGCTTGGCTTAATTAACAAAAAGGTGAAAGAAGATGATAGTTTAGAAAATGGGTTAGTTGGTTTTCACTTCTGTGGCAGAGTTGTACACTAGGAATTGGTGCATGTTCATTTGATAAAACACAGGGAAATTACAGTGTATCATAAGAAGGGAATTCGGTCAGGGATGAATAAAAATAGTCAGAACTCTGTATTTTCAGCTCTGCAGTTATGTTAGTGTCCCCCGGAGCCCATAGTCCCATCGCTCTCTCCTGTGGAACCAGCGCAATTGTGGTTCAATCCTGTCACCTCCTCACCTGACTGAAATACTCAAAACGTCATGTCAGTCATTGTCTGAATCAAATGCAACCGTGCATGAACAAAGGGTGGCCACGATTCCCACTGGATCAGGAACGGAAGGCTTTAACATTAGCATTAGAAAAGGTTCAATCATTCAGGCCCAGTCAAGTGCAAATGCATTTATCAGGAAATGAATCGATGCATTTTATACTGTGCTTAACCTATGAAGGCTGCTCCATTAATGACATTTCAGATTAATTGGCGAGGTTCCCAGGAGTCCCATAACTGCTTTTACTGTAGCTCTAGATTTCCTGCTCCTTCTTTTCTGTTCTTTGCTCTGAAGTCTAAGCACCGTGGCCTTACTCAGGCTTTTAGTTGCATTCTTTATTCACTGGTCAAAAGCTCTGACCAGAATTGCTGCAATGATTAAAGACGATACTCATTGCTATACTTTAAAGTCCTTACACTTTATGGTATATGCTTACTCCTCTCATGAATATGTGTCATGTCTTCTCCTTGTCTTGACATCTTTCCTGCTGCGCCAGGGTTCAGTAATGCTGACAGATTTCTACTATTACACAACCTGGCCATTGAGGTGAGAAATGAAAGGCTTTAATTACCTTTCCAGCTCTCCTGTTCGTTGCTACATGTGGCTACATAAAGCCTGGGAGGTTCAAAATGTGCCACAGTTTCCTCCTGTGCATGTGAATTAACATGAAAATGCCTCTTCGGCATTTCGCCACTTGAATGCCCCTGTGTGTATCAATCATTCGGTAGGTGGGTCGGTAGGAACAAAATCTTACCGTTTACTTGTGTTCCCCTTAAGAAATGGGGAATGCTTTATTGAAGGACTTCCCCTCATATATGCTGTGCTCTTGCTGAGCTGCAGCCTCGCGGATACTGGTGTCTCTATATCGACTGTGGAGGTTGCCATAGTGACAGAGTACATTTTCAGCAGAGTTGTCTCCTAAATGGTCTTGCAATGAGGTAGAACACTTCAGATCAAGCTAGTACTATTATGAAATCAAACACTTGCTGGGATGGTGTGAGATTTTCTCTTTCATGTTTTTCTTGCATGTGGTTTGGAAGTGATGTAACAGGATAATTATCATGGATAATTGATATTTTCTTCATTTTATTAACTTTTTTTTTTTTTTTTCAATAAAATGTTAAAGATACGTGTAAGCTGGAAATGTACGCTCTGTCAGCTGGAGCTGAGGCTTTGTGTTTAAACCAAACTCAGAAGGGTGTGTAGAAAAAGGGAAAGTGTACAAACCTAAATCTGTCAGTTTAAGTATGCCATTACGTTGGCATTTTTCTGCTGCGTAAAAATTACAGTATCTACCAAAGCATCATTCAGAATTGTTCCTATTTTATTTGTTGGACCGGAGCAGTATCTAAATTCCTTTCTGTTGACCTGGGCCCGTGACCCTGCATCTATTGATCCATAGGGAGGTGTGAGCTCAGCCAGTGTAGTTGACAGTGACTGGCTGCAGCAGGAAGGAACATCCTTGTATGGCTGCCAAGTGTCCCCTCTGTCCTTGACCTTGCAGCAGTGTAAAGAAATACTACTTTGGTTAGATTGGTTGATCTCAGAGGAATGGGCTGCAGATGTGCTCAGATGACAAAATATAGAAAGACTTGCTCAAATTGCAGTGTCCCACTTTGGAGTAAATTGTATTTAAACATTTTTTGTGCCACTTGGATACAATGGAATTGGATTATTATCGGATTATGTATTGCATATTATTTATTGTATTAGTTAACTTGACAGGGATAATGCTGAACAGAAAAAACAAATGTAAATTCAATGATACATGTTGTCACCTATTAAAGGTAAAATAGTGACATGTTAGCAAACAGAAGGATCAGTCTGCTAACCAGGAGACTAAGAGCAACATTAAGATTAACATTAGTTTCTGTGTCTGTCCACCTGATAAATTAATGTTCAATATTAAGTGCGCTTCTAGCTCTGCTTAGGTACTGCCAGCTCCTGAGGGAAATATCTGGCTGTTAAGCACCTACAGTAAGTGCACCACTGTTCACCAGGTCGTATTTTATTTTGTCTTTCTGGCGTTGGCAAGGTAGCATAACGCAATCTATTACTGATGCCTGGACTCTTGTGGTTTCTGGCCAAGCTGTGGTTGCTCAAAGTGGTTCTTCATTTTAGTATGATGAATATGTTTTTTTATTATGTGGTTTAGTTTCATTGATGTATTGACTGTAACTATTGTAGCAGAAGCTACATTTGATGAATAACCATAACCCACTTTGTAGTTAGTGTTTCTCTCAAACAACTCGGCTGAGGTTTAATCTGCGTCAGGATGTTCTGTTTCCTTCTAGGCAAATGAGTCCAGAAGAGAATAATAACTATAATCTCAACAGACATTTGTATTTTTTCTCTTTTCGTGTCATTTGGTCATCCATCTCCGGGCAAAACAATTACAATTGTTTTTGCCACTCAGTATGTGATGGTTACTTTTTAAAATGTATTCTATATTTATACACAAAATTATCTGCATATGCATCATGGAACAAACTTAAGCTTAATTAATTAAGAACAGCACGTCAAAATGCTGGGTGGACTTTATGTCTGTTTAAATCCAAAATATTATCTTGTTTACGGTGACTAAACCTGAGAATAAACCTACAAGTTCGAGACTGTGGATATGTTGTCAGGACAACAAGCTCAGCATGACTTTGGACAAACAAACAGATCCAGAATGATGTCAAATCGTCAACAGTCTTATCCAGCTACAATAACTCTGTTAATCCACGTACAAAGAACAAAGCCGTGGTCTGCATTATCAAAGGATAAGAGTGTCAATATTCAGTTTTTTTTTGTCTTACTGTCATAGTAAAATGATCTTCCACCCTGTCCTATTAAAGATATAAATCGTATAGAAGGTAAAACAACTTACCAATTTCATAGCTGTGCATTGTGCAGTTTTTTGCTAATGAAAAAAAAAACCAATATCAGCACATACTGTACATTCTTATTCTTCTTATTAACTTATTAACACTATAATGAGCTGCTAGATGAGCAGGCGGAGAAGGATTTGTGTTTTTTCAGGCATTTTTGTCCTAGTGCTGTAACAAATGCCATGTAAATAATAGACAGCCTCTTCTGTATACTGTTGAAGTGCGGTCCAATGATGAATACAGACAGTGAGTCACAAAGGCCTAATGTTAATGACTCCTATGTAGGATTAATATAACTGGGTCAGTGGCTGTTTTAGTTACTCATGGTACTTAAAGTGTGATGATTTTCATTTTCAATATTTCGCCACCTGTTGAAAGCATTGTAGTTGCTGCTTATCTTGTCATAAAAGGTGATACAAATGCTAGTTGTGTATTTATAACCATGCCTTGCATTTGTTGTTGTTGGCCATCTGTTTCCACAAAAATAGCTGATGTTTGAGATGTGGGGTTTTGTTGGATTAACGGCTAAACTCTTTATATCAGAAAAGTTGATAGAGCTCTGTAAAAGTCATAATTTAATGAAAGGGATCTCTGTGCTGTATGTTCACTGTTGTGATGATTGATGTCCATATTAAATGAAGTGAAGTTTTTCCAACACTCAGCATTAGCTGTACTTTGTGTGTTTAGCGAGTGGTCGGTGTGGTGCACAGAAAGTTTTATTTTTTGGTCATGAAGGAAAATGAACCTTTTACTTTTTCCTAAACTAGAAAATGTAAGTCAACAGTTTATATATTTTGTTTTTATGGACAGAAACAGGCTTACTCCATCATTTTTATGGAGTGAAAGTTAAATAATTTCCCTCTGGGATTAATAAAGTGTTTTGAATCTTGAATCTTAATTCTGTGTATGGCACTTCACAAACTACTGTTTTCACAACCTGCCCAGTATATTGGTATTTTTTCCCTCAAGCATTACTATGTTATTAACTTCAGTAACATTGTAGATATAATGGTGCTCACTCTTTATGGTGACTTATTGAAAACAAATTAGTTACATTTAGTAATCTTTTTGGGTAAGGTTGTTTGTCTTTGTTCATGATAGCTCAATGGGTAGAGCAGTTGTCTTCCAACCCAAGGGTGAGCGGTTCGATTCTTAGTCCCGACAAGCTACATGTCCGAGGTATCTTTGGACAAGACACCGAAACCCCGTAGTAGCATTGACACAGGTCTAGCAGCTGTCCAAACAACAATTTTCCCAAGGGGATCAATAAAGTATCTATTATTATTATTGTCATATTTATGATGTGATTCCTGCTTGAACAGGTACAGGTGTATTTCAAAAGTTGACATCTTGAATGATAAATGAGGTACTGCATAAAAGTCCATTCTAAGAAAAATAGGCACAGTTGTTGGAATTGTAAAGTGTCCAGAACTATTTCAGTAGAGTCCCAGAATAAAAGCATGAACCTGAGATTATGCATGATCTGGTCTCTTGTCTTGTGTTGCTTAAGGGCCTTGACACACCAAACCAACAGTCTGCCACCTGCTGGTATAGAGGTTATTTCCTAATGCCACTGACATGAGAGGACACAACAGTTGTGAAACATGGGAAAAGAAATTGGAGTATATTATGCAGCAAAGGTACCCAGCTGGACTCGAGCAGCTATGTGGCATGCACTGTATCCATTTAGCTACAAAGGTGCTCCCATTACCTCTAGTTCTTTGATGTTAGCTTGGTGTGTCACAGCCCTTAAAAATACACGTCAGAGTGCTTTTTAACAGAGCTATTTAGTACCTGCCACATCTTGCTAATTTGCTTTGACATTCAGTCTAACATGAGCTATCTTTGTAACACTGTCTGTGATTGATATTGAAAAGTTAAAATCCTCTTCTGTCAATTGCTCAATGTATTATTTTTTTTATTGCTTGCTGTTGTTAGTGTGCACATAATGATAAAACCTCTGGGGTACAAAAGAATAAGCTCAGCAAATCATATAATTATAGTCTGGTATGAACAAAAAGGTAATTGCATAGAATCTTACGGTTGAATAGATTTAAATGATTTATGTGAAGACTGCTTTGCCTTAAGTCAGCCAGGTGAGTTCAAGGTGTTGTTTTTACACGCTGTTGTCCTGCTTGACTTGCATGCTCTTGCCTTGAATCTTTCCTAACCACATTATCTGAGCTGGGCTGGGAATTTGAGCATGGGAGCCTGTCAATTACAGGCCTGGTTTTGTAACATTTAATGCTTGACTGGCTGTAGCATTTCTGTACATCAGTAACAACAAAATGTCAAAACAGATCTGTAGAACATAATGAATACATGTATTCATTTTAAGTGATGCTCTTTCTGTGTGTGTGTGTGTGAGAGAGAGAGACAGAGTGGAGATGACGAGGACGTTATTGCTTTGTCTTTCTAGCACCTGGTCCCTCTTTTTATCATTCGCGTTGTACTAATGTTGTTGACTAATAATTTGTGTCTCAATTCCACTCCACACTCCATTCCATGAATTTATCAAGGTTTTAACCGGGGCTGAGCACTGTGAAAATAAACTGCACTTTTTTAAGATCTACACTATATTGCAATTTAGTATGCTATCTTTTAAAATTCCTTCCTAACTGTGCTTGCTTCATGCTCTATAAACCTCTAGTATGAGGTATGTGCATGAGGCAGACAGTTTATTCAGTATCTTCAACAAGGCCTTACTGTAAATCCGATGAGACAGAATTGGGTGGTTAATAGCATCCACAGTGATAAGGGGTGGAACAGTTCAACTAGGAAACCTGATCCATTTGTTTTGGGGCATTATTTTTCAGTTCATTTTTAGTAGGTTGATGCATGCTGTAAAAAAAACCATACAAATTTCTTAGCATTATTATTGTGCTAATAACCCAGTTGGTAGAGATGAAGTGATGAATGCAGCTGTCAGTCTTGAAAATGGCAAGTGTACGAGACAAAGTACAGTTGCAGGATCCATCAGCACCGTTTTGATCTGCTGCATGGGAGCATTACAGATTTAGTATTACCTAAGGAAACAGTAAATGGCAACTCCTTTTCCCCATAGCATTTACAGCTTGTCCATGCAGATTTAGACAGGGCAAGGTCCATAACTAAAGCACTTGAGGTATTTATAGCGAAAGATGTTTTTGTGGAGGATGTGGGATTTCAGCATATGATGAAAGTGCTTGAGCTGCATTATAATATCATTATAATATAATATAACACATTAATAACCTAATAATTTTCTAAATGTATGCGTTTTTACAAATAAACTCCAGGCAATGTCGGGAGAATCAGGTCCAGACATTGTGCACAATTGTGTTTTCACACATGTAGTGCACAGCGAGAGGTTGTCCTGATAAGATGGAAAGAAACTCAGCTTGATTTCAGCGAGGGGCCGAGGCACCTATCTAGGGAGGTCGCTGTGTAGAGCACTGCAGAGATCACACTCTGATGTTACCTGTACTTTGTTCTAAGGGGCTGGCAGGAGCAAGTCCAGGTAACCACCAGGTCCTCTCACTTGCAGTTCACCGGGGTAATGTGAAAAACGTACCAAAGCAAAAACTGTGACCCCAGAACCGTAATATGATCTGAACTGTGAGTTTTGCAAACTGTTCCACCCTTACTAGTTGCAGCATAATACTATGCTGCTGAGGTTTTCAGCAGCAGAGGCATGGGACTGGTGAGAATTGAGGGAGACTTGGGACAATAGTTCACTTTTTAGCACAAGAGTGACCCAAAGAATACAGCCAAGACAATGCGAGTGTGTCTATTAGAGAAGCTTCTCACTGTCCTCAAGTGGCCCAGCCAAAATTTCTAAAATCATGTTTTCACTTTGTCATTATAGGTTCAGTATAGGTAGATGGGGAAAAATGTCAATTTTATCTATTTAAAATTAAATCAACAATAGTGTGTAAATATAAGTGAAGCCACTGAGTATTTACATTGTTGTTCACCGGGTAAAATCTTTAAATTTCCACCTACCTTTCTTTGTCTTCTTGGCTTTTTGTCCAGCTCCTGTTTTAATTTTTTAAATGGCTGAACATGTTGCTCAGAAGATCCATTGATTTATAATTTAGCTGACCAGTAAATGCCATAGTTTGACTACCATTGCTTTTGCTGTTCCTTATTCTGTCAAAGAGGGAACCATCAATACAGTTTAGTGATGATCAATACAGCTCATACACCATCAACTATGCGTTTCCAGTCCCTGTCCAATTTCAGAAGAGCTGAGTCAAATTGAATCAAATGTCCGGAGGCTTCTTCAGGGGTGTGGCATAGAGTGGTTTGACATAGGTCGTAGGTGACATTGACTCGACAGAAGGGGGCAGTATATGTAATGTTTTAATAGCAGACACACAAGACGCTTGATGCTGTATGTGTGGATGCTGAGTGCTTGAGGTATTTTACTAAGCTAAATATTTTAATGCACAACAGATATATGATGTTTTTATTGTTGCTTGTTGCATGTACAGAATGTGTAGAAGTGAATAGATACTGGATGGCTGAATGTAAGAAACTGCTCTGCAATGATCCAGACATGTGTTTCTCTACTAACACATCAGGGGGCAGTTGTGTTCTTTCTCCAAATTGAGGCTGCCAGCTTCTACGTAAATTCCCTTCAGTCAGAATGATGTGGTAGAAAAACCTGATATGAGAGAGGGATAAGGAACCCAGTGAATTACACAACAGTCTGTGTTGTATGTGTGACAGAAGGTACATGTTAAGCATATGGCAAGTGAGGAGAGAGTGTGTGTGCATGTGTGTGCTCTTGTGTGAGGATATGAGAGACTTAAGACAGTCAGGAAAGGGGGGGTAGCGGTACAAGAGGGGGAGTAAACTTCCCTTAGCCCAGAAATTCTCGTGCTGTTATGTAACAGCGTCTGCAAACAGGGGGAGATGTATGTGTATGTGTGTGTGTATGTGGTGGGGGATCAGGACCAATTGATAGAAAGTGACAAAACCTTACTCACATGCAGGCAGGCTGCAAGGCAGACCTCAGTGACATTAACACAGGATGAACGGGGGAGAGGGGAGGAGAGGAAGCATCAATGGGGAGAGGTAGAACATTTTCCTCTAACACGCAACTATGACGATGACACATCCATCACAGGTTCACATATCCAGCAAGTCGAACAATCGCGTCTCATTCTGCAGCACATGGGCTTATCTGCAGCCTTTACACTTGAGATTTCTATTGTGTCTGTTTTCTCACAGTCACCAACATTATTATCCCACTCCGATTCAGCATGTCAGGCTAGTTTAGAACATCCTGTAAGAAACAACTCTAAATGTCTACAGAGGGAAATGTTGTAGAAATATACAGAAATATTCTAAAGAATAAAATGGACCCAACTCAGCTGAGTATTTTTATCTTCAGATGTTTTTTCTTATGTGAAAATAGGTGTGAATGTTTCATGTAATTGTTTTGGGGAATTATTCCATATCTATCATGATATTTACTCAAGTTAGTTACTCAATTAAAGGAATTTAATTTAAAAAATGTATAATTGTGAATTTATGATAAAATGCCAAAAATGGTGGTTTAGGGCCTCTAAAATGGGAAGATGTGATGTTTATGTAGGTGTCCATGATGGTAAATTGATTATTTTTTTGGTTTTAATATAAAGCAACTTCTGTCACTTTGCATTCTGGGACATGATTAGCATTTATTTTTTTTCTATTTTCTGAACAAATGGGAAGATAATCAAACTGCTAAAAGTAGCCTATCGTTACTAAAAATGATCTAACAAGATAAATAAATCCTAGAAAAAAGCATATTTCTCTGTGTGATCTTGTTTGGGACTAAACAGACAAGCTACAAAGGGCTTCATCATGGAACTGAAGAGGATAAAATCATGTCGAGTGAAAGCAGCCTGTCTCAGCCTCCTTTGCCTTTCAGCAACTTGTCTGTATTGTGCTTTTGATTTCTGCATTTCATGCGTCACAGTGGTATTGTGGTGCTGCAGTTAGTTTCATCATTGTGAATTTATTTATTAGTCCCGTGGGATCTGCCCTGTCTCTGCCCAACACAACCCGGATTTGTGGGCAGCCAAATCTCTTAGGACTTTTCTGCTGACATTTAACAACTAAAAAAACAGGGAGACAATTCACTAGACAATGTTGTGTAGCAAAGGTTGCAGTTTATCAGCTCTGGAAATACTAAATAGAGCAATGACTGTGGATAAGATTATTCATCAGACATTGGTTGCCATAATAAATAACCAGAATGTAAGGGGTAAACATAGCTCTGGTGCAGGAGAGCTGTACACTCTCAATCTACTGAGGCAATGGAGGCAGGGAGCAGTCGGCCAAAGATGCAGGTCATGGATCCCCATGGGGCTGGGCTGGTATTCAGGAATTATACCAGACCTTCCGGTCCCTCAGGACCTCCGCACTCTGTTCACTCACCCTCTGTTTCTCTCTTTCTCTGGCTGGGAAATTCAGACTGGGACTGGTTTAGGTGCATATTTTTAGTTTAGAAAAGGTGAACTATAAAAGGAGACATATGATGTAAGAGTTGTGCCACTAGCTAAACAAATTTTAATGATGTGCCCTGTATTCAAAATTTGTCTTGAATTTTAATGTTTTTTTTTTTCTTTCTTTTTTTTTTATTGGCTAGGCTAAATGCGATGGTGCTGCAGCAGGTAATGGGCCACATGCCCAATGTGCATGTGTAACTGGAATTGTTCCACAGCTCAGTTGTTTCCACAGTCCAAAAAGGTCTGCCAGTTTGTTGCGCTTGGGGATTGGGGATACGCACTCTCCATCACCATTACCATGCATGTCGCTGTGCTTCTGTGGCGCAATGTCATGAGGGTGACTGCAGAGCAGACCTGGGTCAAATGGGATTTCCAAATACTTGTCATTGTCTTATAGTGCACACATCGATTATGTTAGCCACAAGAGTAATAAAATGAAATCTTGTCAATGATTGTTAAAAAATCAGTTGGATCCTTTCATCTGGGAAATTACCTTCCCACATGACAAGTATCAATTACTCTTGTATTTAATTAGTTTTTGTTTGTAGTGGGGATGTTTTTGTTTTTAGAAGAATGCTTGAATACCACTTTCACAACAAGGAGCCTTTAGCTTATTAGTTTTACTAAAAATTTAAAGACACAATATGTAATATATTTACTATACTAAATGATAAAATGACTGTTGCTTATCATTAGAGATTAAAGAAATATGCCAAGTGGAAATATTAGCTTCTCAGACACCAGTGCTACAGTCCATGAAGTCATGTTTGAAATTGTCTTCCTGTGTGTGCTCTAGGGCTGCAACTAATGATTATTTTGGTAGTCGACTAATCGTTCATTTTTTATTTTTTTTTCGATTAGTCACGATTATTTCATGCCTGACTATTTTGATGCCTGTGGTTGCAAGAGACGGCGGCATCGCAGCTCCAGGATGCTTGCGTTTCAGATGCTCATGCATCGCGCGGGTACCCCCTCCTCTATCCGACTCCCCATTGCAACCACGTTTATTTTCCTCTACATTCTTCTTCTCAGTGTTGCCAACTCCTCAGTAAGGAAAAGCGCTATTGGCTGTCCTAAAACTCGCTAGAAGTCGCTAAATGATGTCATCGCCTAATTTGCATAATTGACTATGTGTATGTAATTGTAATGGACGCTGTAGGAGAGGAATAACGTCCTGGGAGAGACAAAAAATTAGTAAAACACACCCTATATATGTTTAGAACTACAAATCAACTTTAGATTCTTGTTTTTTTAATGTCACAATTCCATCTCTCCTCCTTTATCCGGGCTTGGGACCGGCAAAAGTGACCTAAAATAAACACCCTGGCAGAGTAACTTAGGTTTATTTTTAGTTTTTTAAATGTATTATTATTATTTTAGTTTAGCTTTATTAAGTGTGGTTTAGTTTTTAACCATATGGTTCACTTAGGAGCCTGCTGCGCAATTTATGTGCAGTCTGGACGCGGAGGGGTGAATATCTCCTGCTCTGACTGCAGCTTGGAGGGACTGATGCGCCAGGACTGGGCCGCCTGTGAGTGCTTTGATACGGGGGAGGATCCCCACCCGCTGCTCGCTGAGAACGGTAGAAAGCAATATGTGCTTTGGAGACAAAAGCGCTAGATTGGTCGCTAGTCGCTGTTTAAAAAAAAAAAAAAAGTCGCTAGAGGGGTGTGAAAAGCAAAGTCGCTAAGTTGGCAACACTGCTTCTTCTCTGCTTTTTCTCCTCAGACGTTCTTCTTCGTTCGTAGAACTGTGTGCAGTCTTGACAAACAATAACAAATGATACTGCCCCCAGACGTTGATGTAGTGCATTGCAGTTACAAAAAACAATGTGGTTCTTTGTGACTGGATCCTCTATTGAAGGTTCTGTTTCTGACGCGTTGACAATAAAAAATCAGCATAGATGATTTTTTTGTAGTCGACGTTGTCGATTACATCGAGTAATTGTTGCAGCCCTAGTGTGCCCATTTGCCCAGTAAAATCTGGACACCAAAGGATGCAAGACATAGCTCAGTTGGTAAATGTCTGTGAATATTCTCAGTCATCCAGGTCATGGTTATCCCAAAAAAGGTTATTCAGTGGCAACGGGACTTGAGCACGTTTCCTCAGTGTTTTTTCGTGCTCTCTCACCAGTCGTAGGGTGTTCATCCCAAATTGCGTAGCTAAATGTCTGTGAAGATTCTAACTCATCCAGGTCATGGTTTACTGGACAAGTCCAGTTGCCACTGAATAACCTTTTTTGGGATACTCAGCTGGTAAAGCAGTTGTCTATGAACCCCAGAGTTAGTGGTTTGACTCCCAGTTCCTCCTGGCCCTGGTGTCGTTGGACAAGACACCAAACCTCACAAGAGTGCCATCATCTACTGCAGCTGTCTGAACAAGAGGACCAGTAAAGTTATCATCATTAAATTGTATGTGATTTGCTTTTATTTTTACCTGAAGCACTTTTCTTAAATTACTTGGCTCAGTGATGCTGCCTTAAGCTGCTCACTTTAGCATCCGAGTTAAAAAGATGTCAGTGTGACTTGACATGTATTGTTTTCAGAGAGTAATAATATAGTTTTTTGTTTTAACTCAAGCAGCACAAAGATGCTTGATTTTGTTGAAACAGAATAAACAGAACAGAGCATTATGCCATGTGGTAACTACTATTTTACACAACTAAAGCCCGCATTTGTGCAAACTAAAACTTTGAGATCCTGTATTGTGACAATTGAAACATGAGTAGCAGCAAAATATGTAGCATGCCAAGCAACAATACAGTCAGATACTGTACATAAAAAATAAAGCAAAAATAGTAATTAATCAGTAACCAACAGCTGTTGCAGCCTCTACGTCTCATAAATGTCATATCTCAGCAACTAAGAAGCTTTTAACTTGCTCAGTGTATTTACCACTTTGTTGGGTTATTGGTGGGATGTGTACACAGTTTGTGGTGTAATTATATTTCCAAGAGCACTTGAAGGCAGGCCAGGCCGTCCTCAATGATGCACTCATGCTAGGTAGCGAAACATGTAATTTCAAGCTTTATGGTGAGCAGAGTTACAAAGTGGCTAGTTGGATTAAAACTCTGAATGTAAAATCTGAATATTACTAAGGCTAGACACTTCACACAACAGCTGTTCCCTTGAACGCAGACAGAAAGGAGCACCTATAGAAGACCATGATTAGAAGCAGGTAGCTAGCCAGCTCCTCAAATCACGTAGTGTTTGGGAAGCTTCTTTGAAAGCAGGCAACTTATCAAATGTAAATATTTGATAGATGTTTAGTCGTCCATAATAGTTAAAGTGATTACCCAAAAGTTTTTGACTATCAGTAAAAAGCAAAACAAAAACAAAAAAAATTAAATCTAATTGATAACAATAAGCTTTGGGAAATTGAGAGGAGAACTTTAAAAATTTTATGAAATGGCTGATGCCACAAAATTGTTTGTTCTTGAAAAGATTTTTCTCATAAGATTCATTTATTTAGTAGCCCAACAATCAAAATGTATGACCTGCCACAATGACGAAGCACAGTTTGTCAAATGTCTGTTTGAGGAGAAATTGTGACTAACAATCCTTATTTTGCCCTGCTTTCTATTCATGTATACATCCGTGAACTTGTCTGTAAAGGCGCTGTTTTTGTAGACACATGGCTGTTGTCCATTCTGGGAATCTCCCCTACACTGACTGTAACAGTGGATTGAATCATGACAACCTCTTTCCCTCTCTGACAGTTGCCCTCTTTCTCACCTTTTTCTTCATGTCTCTATGACCTTCCTTTTATCTGCCTGCCAAAAGCCAACTGCTTCTGGAGTTGCTATAAGAACTATTTGAAGAAGGCACATTATGATCCTCTCTCTCCACAGTCATTTGTTTTCCCACCATGTGCTTGTTGTCGACCAGGTAAACTGCAGACATTACAGCTCTGCCGCGTGTATGATCTATCTTTACCGCATGTCCACCTGATGTGTAGTTAACGCCCGCTCTCGATCATTTTTAAGTATGATTTTCACACAGCACTTTTTCACCTGTGTTTAAAGTCTCTCTTTTCTAGCTAACACATCTCTTTTTCACTCTCTCTCCCCATATTGTGATCATTCAGCTCGGGGCCACTTGCCGCCTGTCTGTCCCACTGAACGAATGGCAAAAATCATTCGCGTGTGAATGGGTGTTTGGTTGGCTTGCTTTGTTAATGCTGTGTGGAAAGCATTATAGGTAGACTGCGCTGCCTGCATTTTGTGTGTACAGTCAAGGACCGTACAGATGAGTTACTTGCAGCAGGAAGGATCAGGATTGTCTCTGTGATTAACAAGGTAAAAGGAAAATTAAAATCCAGACATGTTAGATTTTAACTGTTAACCACCCCCACCCCTCTTGCTTCCCACCTCCCAACCCAGTTGTCAGCAGTGTGAGCTAAAGCTGGATGGATGGCTAATAGGTTTATTGTGACTCACATACGCTCCATCACACTCCAGGTTTGCTTGTGTTCATCTCTGTGATACTTCTTGTTCACTCTCTCCCTTTTGATAATATGTCTTTTTTCTATTGCCATTACCCCCTTTCTGTATCTTTGCCTCCCTCTTTTTCCTCTCCTCTCTCTATCTTTCTTTCCCTCTCTCTGCCCACCCCCTCACTCTTACACCCTCTCTCCCCTTGGTTTTGGTGCATTGCAGTGGCTCCACCACCACATTGGAGACACAACAGCCTTGGCAAATGAGGTCTCCCTTTCTCACTATCTCACTCACACATACACACAAAAACATACACACATGGACAGCCAATGCACACACACTTTATACTGTCTTTCTTATTTTATCCCCACTTTCCCATCTCTTTCACTTTCTTACTCTCTGAAGACTTATTGAGAGCAAGAGACAAAGCTTTGAGAATGAGCTGAACAGTAACCTCAAACATTTCCATATCAAAAAGCTGCACAAGATTTGAAATAAAAGGCACAAACACAATCCTTTGCCCTTATTCTTGCTAGGAAGACGTGCAGATTTCCATATGCACACGCCACAGCTTTCAGAAGCAATGAGCTTCTCAAATAGTTGCAAGGCAACTACCTCTTCAGTTTTTATGATGGATTGCTCTCTGATTTTTTGGGGGGACTAAAGATACTTCACAGATCTTGGAAGGACAAAGATTTTGAAAGATTTGCTGTGTGTGTCATCTATTACACCTGGATAGACTGTCAGGCAAGACACTGTAGGAGGTGACTGGCATTGTGTTGTAGCATCAATCCACCTGAGATCTCAGTTGTTCTGGATATGCCAGCACTAATTAAACATATTTGATGAGGGATTCTTCTGCAGTAGCATGTATTTTTGGGTGGATATACCAACAAACTAGCACAAGGATTTCAGTATCACATTCATAGTGTAATGATCTATCATCCCTCAGATTCTTTGTATTATTTGTATATGTTCTTCACTGTGCTATGTGCTAAAATGATGGTCTGCATGATGTACTTGTTTTACGTATTTGAAAAAATTAGTAGAGTGGTGACTCAGGCTGGACTGGGCTGACATTCAGACTGAGACTGGAACAGGTCCATCAGATGATTCCAGGCTGATTAATGTCAGGTGCTATAATCAGGCTGTAACTGGGCAAGCTTTTAATATCTAGGTGAGAAACAGCCAGAACATATAATGGTGGGCCTGTACGTTCAAAAAACATTGGTTGCAAAAGGGTTACCAATGGAAGAGCTGTACTTTGAACCATTAAAGCAGTCTAACTACTTTGTTAGTTGGGGTGGTGTAAGTTGTTAGCTGGGATATAGTATTGAATGTGAAGGGGACTCCTCTGAGAGGCAAGGTGGGATGTCTCAAACAGGTTGGCAGCAGTTGCGGTGGGTAGGTGGTGTTACCGACGTGTGTTGTGGTTTCGGTCTCACTTTCAGAATCGTAACCTCCACAGTAGTAGTTGTTAGTTAGACAGATAGGAGCAATAGTAAAACTTAAGACTCTTGACCTGCCTTTCCACTTCAAACCAACGGCTTATTTTGGTTGAACTGTGGAAGTCTGAACAAGTGTTTGATTTGAGAAAGTTGCTCTTTTATTTTTGATCATAATCAATCTAGCTCTAATTCCTATCAGGTTTGGATGGACTTATTTTAAGTTGATTTGGATAAAAACATCTACCAAAGGAAAATAATAATATAATATCATTTCAAATATTTCTTCTCTAAAGATCCAGTTTTGGGAGAAAGTTTTTCCCTTTGGGAGGCCAAAGTATATATTTTTCTGTTTTATATATTTTCCTTCCTTTCTTTTCTTTTTTTGTGTGTGCACACAGTTGGTTTCAGTTATGCCTTCAGCAGGAAAAGTGGAACCAAAACAACACAGTTGACAGTGGAAAGAAATACGACTTTACGGCTTTTATGTATTTTACATATAATGCATTATTTTTTACAGTATAACAACAATTGTTGCTCAATGAATATCTCAGAATTTTAATGCAAAGTGGGTGTACCAGTGATACAGAGCCAGATTTTACAATTTTTAAGTGCTAAGACTGATTGAGGCTGAAACTCACTACCATGTATACATTATGTTTCTACATATTTAACCATTTGAAGTGTGTGTTATGCTTTTCATTTTGTGAAAAAAATCCAAAGAAAAGACCAAAAGCCACAATTTGTTAAAACGTCGTAGACCCAATCTTATTGAGTTCTATCAGGAACGCTTATTAAAAGTTTACAAATATATGGAAAATGGTTGGAATGTGGACCACATGGTAATAGCTTTATAAACATACACTACTCACAAAAAGTTAGGGATATTTGGCTTTCGGGTTAAATTTGTGGAAACGTAAAAAGTTCACACTACAGTGATATTATATCATGAAAGTAGAGCATTTAAGTAGAAGCATGCAATGGTGATT
>JAUMHL010000025.1:19810090-19827308 GCA_032362345.1 Sandelia bainsii
GTGTGTCTGTTATGACGTTAGCTTAAAACTAGCGAGCTAATGTCCACATGTCTTGGCAAACACTGAATGAAGCTTTTGCCTTTTTGGACTTTCTTCATGACCATATCGAGTCTATTTTATTCTGTGAGAGTTTTGTTGAGATTTGACAACCGTATCCTTAGTTTTTTGCAGATATTAGATGTCGGAGAGCAGGCTAATATTTTCCTGTAGAGTTTGGTTGGTTTTTTTTGCTAGCTTAAATTTGATTTTTTTACACAAACTGGTTATAATTTTTTTTCATGTTTTGTGTTTCTCTGTCAAAGGAGATGGGCCTAATACCACATGCACATCCAGCTGATGGGTTTTGAGCTTCGTGAACGTCTTAACCAGGTATGGAGATGTTATAATAGTAGTTTGTGTTGTTAAATATATTCAGAGGTGTACAGTGAATTTATAGTTAAATTAAAGAGGGACTGAGTCATGTTTTTATACTACAGTGTAATATGTGTTGTTAGAGTTATAATAGTTTCTAGATTCATTTTTACGCTGTTAAAGATACATTGAAATTGAGGCTGAAATTGTATGTGTGTGCAACACAGACACACACATACAGCTGATGATTTTTATTTATTTTTTTGCTTTGTGATTATCTTAATCAGGTGACAGTCAACAGAACCCAGACCCAGGAACAACAACACAACGCTGATCTGCTACGCAACACACCACACTGGTTACATTAGCATGATTTAGATTCCAATTCATTAAGGTCCATTTCTTTAGTGCACTTATGTAGCATTTAATATTCTCATGGTGTTGGTTTAATGTGAAATTACCATGAAATTAACTAGAAACAAGTAGTTTGGCACTTTACGTTATTACTTTGGTAATTGCCATGGAAGTACATTCCATAAAATATTTTATTAATGAAATGACCCAGTTACCTTCTTATTACTTAAATGTTACCCCCTTATTACCCTGTTATCAAAAAATTACACCCTCTATTGCCTAGTTATTACCAGGGTATTCTTGACGAATTACCTTGTTGTTACCACACTATTTCCTTGTTATTTCCAAGATATTACACCACTATTACCATGTTATTACCGAGCTGTAAACTGCAGTGCTACCTAATTTCTTTTTCACAAAGTTGGGTAGGTTTTGTCCCTTAATAAATGAAATCATCATTTAAAAACTGCATTTTTAATTTACTCTGGTTATCTGTGTGTAATAACATTTGTTTGAGGATCCAAATGATTTAGGTGTGACAAATATCCAAAAAAACTATCTACAATGACCAAAGAATGACAACATAGTTAAAAGAAGGTAGTTAAAATAAAGAGGTGGAAATGCATCTTTGATAAAAGCAGAGATAATGTAGGTTTCTGTTTCATAGTGCCAGTATAGCCTCTATTGATATCATTTCTCCAAAGAATCCTTTTGCTCCCCGGCAAGACAAGTTACGCATTATGCTGCATTCAGACATTTTCCCTGAGTTAAAGTATCTGCTCTTTTGTGCAAGAAAGAACAGAAGGGGCTCTGTGAGAGTTCTGAAAATGACCTCCAGCAGGCTACTGGTGTGCATTTTTCTGACCAAACTTTCAGAAATGGTCTCCATGAGGTTGGCATGAGGGCCTGGCGTCCTCTAGTACAACCTGTGCTCACAGCTCAGCACTGTGCAGCTTGATTGGCATTCATCAAAGAACACCAGAATTGGTAGGTCTGCCACTGTCACCCCATCCTCTTCACAGATGAGATTAGGTTCAAACTAAGCACGTGTGACAGGTGTGAAAGAGTCTAAGGACACTGTGGTGAATGTTATGCTGCTGGTAACATTATCAATCACAGACCTCGATGGCATAGTCAACGGTACCCTTACTGTTTTGAGGTACCAGGATGAAATAATTGGATTTCCAGACCATTACCATTTATGCTATTGCAGTGAGCCCTGGGTTCTGTCCAGTGTCATGTGGCCAGAGTGTGTTGGTGGTTCCTGGATGATGAAGGCATTAATGTCATTGACTGGCCCTCATCGTCCCCTGATCTAAATCCAATTTGACACCTATGGGACACTATGTATTGGTGCATCTGATGCCACCATGTACCACCACAGACTTTCCAAGAGCTCAGTGATGCCTTGATGGAGTTCTAGGAGGAGATGCCCCAGGACACCATCCTCAGACTCATCAGGAGCATGCCTAGACTTTGTTTGGAGTGCATACAGACACACAGGCATTATAGCTCAGTGGGTAGAGCAGCCGTCTTCAATCCCAAAACCAAGGCTGAGTGGTTAGATTCTTAGTCCTGTCAGGCTACATGTCGAGGTGTCCTTGGACAAGACACCGAAACCCTGTACTAACACTGAAATGTACTGTCTGGCAGCTGTCCAACCACAATTTCCCCAAGGAGATCAATAAAGTATTTAAGTAGTATAAGTAGTTATTATTACTATTACACACTTGAGTCATATAAGTTGCTGTGATGAAAATTCACGCAACTTGGATGAGCCTGTGACTTATTTTGTGTGATTTTGAATACAGCCCTCCATGGGTTGATGATTTTGGTTCTGAACAAATCATGCAGTGTACATTAGGAAAGATTTTCAACTTTAACTCTAATTTGTTCATGAAGACCCAATGTTTAAGTGTTCTCTTACTTTTTTTAGCAGTGTATATGCAAATACAGTTTGGTTGAGTTTTGCCTTGAGGCTAATATCTTTTGAGGAGGCATGTATGTCTGGACCTCTCCTTCTCTTGTTTACTCAGTGCCTAATGAGCACACTTCATTTGTTTATAATTAGAGTTCAGAGAGTCACTTGTTTATGTACTGGATGCTGACACCATACACCACACACCCAGACATGACAATGAAAAAGTACACGCCTGAACAAATATATGCTTACAGACACACACACATACAAGTTATTTCTACTGAAAAGAATACAGATTCTCCAATCATTTTTACATTTTAGTTTCCATTTATTTCAACAAAACATGGAATAATTAAACAGTAGATTGCAAGAGTTTTTTTATTTTGACCTTCTCTGTATTTCATTTAGTTTTTTTCAATGAAACATTTCTGAAATACTATATTTATGTAGCATCATCATCTCGTCATCCATAAGAGCTCAATCTTGTTTGTGCTATTTTTGAGCCTCTGTGAAACATAACCGGTTGTCAACTTGTTTTCTTCTCCTCTTTGTGATTGCATTTAGATGAATGCTACATGCAGCCCAGCACTTATGATTAATGGAAGTATATGATAAATGGTTATTACTAAAATGAAAAAGTAGTTTCCTTTTTATAGAGAAAGTGAAAGTATCTTGCATATCTAAAGGCTCCTTGGTAGAGAATGTATAATTCTTACCTTAATTTCTGTTGATCTAGTATTATAATGTATTATATCTTGAACTTTTTATTTTTATTTTAAGTGAGTCCCACAAATTGTTTTGTGAGTGATTTTCTCTAGAAAACTCAACGCAGTAGAGTCAGTGTTACCCGTTTAGGTCAGAGTTGGGACCAAAGTTAAGAAAGGGGTGAGCAAATTCCAATAAAGGTGATAGGACTCATACATAATCTGAGAAGGTTTGCCTAGAAGGCCAGAAGTTAGGGGCCATAGTGTACCCTTAAGCTTAGTTTAGCTAAGAAATCAGAAACAAAACATCAAGTGAACTTGGTTTTTAATTACATCACACCCTTGCATGGCTGTTTGTACAAACACCTTCCACCATGTGACAGACGCTAGCACAACAAGGTAAGGGCCCTTGGGGCTTATGTGTTTTCCTTTTAACACTTACTGTATTACATCATCTTCTGTTCTTAGATGCTCTTTTCTTTTTTCCTTCCCCTGTTCTCCCAGTCTATCACACTTGACATTTATTTCTCTTTAGCATTCTTCATTTAAGTACTACCCACAGTTCTGTCTTTCCTTCTGTCTCTGGTACACACTCCCTCTGTGATGTTCTTTCTACCTTCCTAACACACTTCACATTAGCTTACCTTCTCTTCATTTAGATCTGTCATTTGTCCTGTCACCCCAGTACAGTCCCTCAAACCTTAGTCCCCTTCCCTGCTCACTCAGCAGCTGGTTTCTGAGGTTGTACCATTTTGTGTGTCAGGTGGGAACAGGTGATGCCGCAGGGTGCAGGCTGACCTCACTGTGTCACTTTCACTCCAACTCGCATCAAGTTTGAGATGAGATGCTGCCTCTTTCCTTGAGGCTCCTTTCAAGCTTGTATGATCTACATGGTAACAGCAGAAAGAGCTAGCTAGAGGGGTTCTCATGTACTTTAACTGCTTTTACAATTGCTGTACAATTCAGCATGGGTGTCCCAATACTTTTGGCTATATATAGTGTGTGTGTGTGTGTGTGTGTGTGTGCACACGCGCGTATATATATAACACAGACCAGACCAATTATTGTCAATGTGAATGTGATGACATTAAAATCGAATAAGCCAACAAAAGCGTATTCCTGTTGTTCATTCTAGTATCAAAGGCAGACACAGATGGACTTCAGAGCAGTGATATAAACAAAAATAGTGTAATAGCTTAGTTGACATCTCCTCAACTGACAGAATGTGAACCTCATAAAATTATAGAAGTGTCAGAAATGCCTCTTTGTTCAGTTTTGTTCTCTCCGTCTTGCCCTCTCTCTTTTATTCCCTGCACCTTCTGAGATGTATCAACTCGTACTGCTATTCGCATTGCTAACTTGACACATAACACAAATAGACACATGTATTCACAAACACAGATGATGCAGTGTAAAGTACAAACAAACAAAGTGAGGGCAGTTGTTAAATTTTTCAGAGTATTGGTCAAATGTAAACCCAAGTGCTATAGGCATTCACATTATGGTTACAGTATATTATATTTACCTCTTTTGATAAAACATTCATTCTTTCTAATTATTGTATATGTTGTCAAATTTTGTTGATACATAACCCTATAAATAATTAGTCCTTTCCCATTTATCCTTAATAATCATTTTTGCAAACCAAACCAAATCAACTGATCCAGTTCCAAAGTATCTTTATCAGTTTATTAAAACATTGATGATACTTAGAAAGTTCAGCCAAATCTGTTAACTCTAGTCTTACTTTTGGGAATGAGATATTTGCCTGTTCTACGTTAAACGTGTTATATTAAGGACTGTAACCATTAGTTCATTAATCAGTCAACTGTCTCATTAACCCTTGCGCTGCCCCAGGGGGGTCAAATTGACCCGAGGTGAGGCAAAGGTTTTATACAACAGAAAGCATTTACACCTAACATTTTCTACATCAAACATTGTACACATAGTACGCATTGGATCTTTTTTTCGTTACGGCTCTTGTTGTGTATGTATTTATTTATCTATGTTGTTTATTGATTTGTACTGTCAGGTCTACATAAAAAAAAAAAAAAAAAAAAAAGGTTCCAGTTTACAGCACTGCTCACATTGCACGGTCCCCTCCTTGGTGACAATGTGACAGTGTGTGTTCGGTCACTCGGTCGGGGGAATGTTTTATTTATTTATTTTTATATATAAACACAACCGGTGTCTTGACTCAATACTACACTGAGATTACAATACAGTCCTCTCACCACTCACTCAACACCATGGAATTGACTTGGAGATTTCAAATGGAAAGAAAGAATGTCCGCGCGTCTGACCGCAGCGCAGGTGTTGGAGATTTTCTCCCGAGAAGGCGAGGACGACGAGTACGAGGATGAGGTGGATGACGAAGAGGACGACGACGAGGACATCCGCGACGACGTAGACGAGCAAAGCGAAGAACGCGAAGTAGAAGAAAAAGAAGAAGACTACGACGAGTGCCTACTTGTCTCGAGACACGACAAAATATGATGGTCCTCGGTACCGTATCGCCGGCGTGGCTCCTCGTCCTCGCGGCGTCCTCTCCGTACCCCGCCGCTCCGGGACTCAGTGCAGAAGTGGCGCCTGGCGCGCGAGACATAGCCTCCGCGTTCCGTCTCTTCGTCACGCGGGAGATGGACGAGATCGTGCTGGACGCGACCAATCTCGAGGGCCTCCGGAGACACACGAAAGGAAAAGGGAGACGACGCCGACCTGCACGCCTACGTGGGGCTGCTGATCCTGGCCGGCGTTTACAGGTTGCGAGGCAAGGCCGCGGCCAGCCTTCTACGAGTTCTACGAGTACTCGGCGCTGATGCGGTTCGGCGGCCGCAAGACCAGAGCTGCCAGGCGAGCCTCGGACAAACTGGCGGCGGCGCGGGAGCTGTAGGACGCATGGTCCGAGCAGCTGCCGCGCCTCTACAAGCTGGGTCCCGAGGTGACGGTGGACGAGCAGCTGGTTCCCTTCAGGGGTGAGTCATCGCCGTAGCTGTCGCCGTTCAACCCTGGCGTGTACTTGTGTCCGTTATTTTTTGGGGGTTTTTTGGTACATTTTTTTTTTTAAACCCCTCTCTCTCTCTCTCTCTCTCTTTTTGTCTTTTCTTTCTTTCTGTCTTTCTTTCCTCTTTCTTTGCTTACCGACCGGCAGGGCGATGCCCTTTTCGCCAGTACATGCCCAGCAAGCCGGCCAGGTACAGGATCAAGACGTGGGTGGCCTGCGAACCACGCTGGTCGGCACCGTGAGAAAGAAGGGCAGGAGGCTCTTCTCCTCCCAGTTCCTTTTCACGCGTGCTCGACTACAACTCCAACAAGGGAGGAGTCGACAACCTGGACAAGGTCGTCGCCACCTACAGCTACAGGAGGATGACCGCGCGCTGGCCCTTGGCCCTCTTCCACAACATCCTCGACGTCTCGTCGTACAGCGCCTTCGTCGTGTGGAGGGAGCTCAACCCCGACTGGATGCCCGGCAAGCGCAACAAGCGCAGGTTCTTCCTGGAGCAGCTGGGGAAGGCACTCGTCGCGCTGCTCATCGAAAGTAGACGGCGGATCCCGCACTCGTTGGCCTCCGCGGCGCTCGTTTGCCTCCGCGGCGCTCGTTCGAGCCGTGCAGAGGGAGGCCGGAGGCCCCCGCGCCAGAGTCGACCTATACGACGAGGACCGCTCGGAAGTGGCGGTGGCGGCTGCGGCGGCATCAATGGCAGCAACGGGAGCGACAGCAGCAGTAGCAGCAGCAGTAGCAGCAACAGCAGCCGCTGGAAAGAGAAGTGTCAGGTGTGCCCGCCGAAAAAGGACTCCAAGACGCAAACCGTGTGCTGCAGGTGTGACAGATATGTCTGCAAGCGATGCACTCTGCCTTACTGCCCTGCTTGTGACGCCGGATGGTGGCTCGTGAGACGATAGGGTTATAGAAAAAAAACTATATGGACAACGAAAATGCATTATATGACTTTCTGGTATTTTATAGACCAAACAATTAGTTGTAGTAGTAGTAGTAGTAGTTAATAATTTATTATTTATTAATTCATAATAAAAATAATTGTTTGCTACCTCTGTTATACAAGTGTATGTATAGATGTTTAAAAGATACTCACTGCACAAAGTGTATCTCCTTGAATATTTTAGTATTTACGTGTTTTTTGTAACGTCAGCTTGTCTTAGATTAATAGGTATATGCCAGCTCCTCAAGATACAGCACTATTATCTTTTTTTTTTTATCTTGAAATCTTCTTTCTAAATTACAAAGTCAGAGGAGAAGAACCAGAGAAATTCTTTATCCTCAGTTCTGGATGTCCAATAACTCTCAGGCAAGTAGGTAAGTCATGCTGGAGGTGGACCGTGTGTGTGTAGCTCTTCCAAGGTTGCCAGAGCCAATCACCAGAAGGGAATTTAGAACCTCTCTCTTTTCTGCTCCAGTGGGCAGATAAGATTATAGCATTTAGATTCTGAAGCAGACATTCTCTCACTTCAAGCTGACTACAGTATATCTGCTCCACGTCTGTAAAAACCTCAGCAGCATTATATCAACAACATGCTGCTGCCTTTCCTTTCTAATAGATGTCTTAAATCAGACTTGCAGTACAACACACATTTCGTCAGTGATACGATTATTATTATTATTTTTTATTATTATTAATAGTTAAGTTATATAATTTATTAAAATTCTAGAAAATTATAGATCACCCAAAGAGTCTACATAAAGCAACTTATTTATTTGAATAAAATGGCATGTGCTAACCTGAAATGATCTACCTCAAGATTCTCCTCCTTGATATAGTTGTAATTCTATCAGCCACGGGCCAAGCTGTAATCTTATTATCTGTTTTTAACAGAGTTGGGGTTGGGTTGGGGCTCAGCAGTGATAGGGATCTCCATAGGGCAGAGTACCTCTGTATTATCCACTCAGAATGGGACATTATCACCTATCACAAGCCAGAGGTGTCAATTGATTCAGTTTGGTCCTCTAGTGGTGCGGGCCACTCCCATCATCAGTTAATTATAGAGAAGATGAGGCACTTTACCTCAATAGGCAGAGCTGGTACAGCAGGTCTGTTACTATATAGTATGTTTTTCCACAAAGGAACAGTATGCTACATGTGTGAAGAAGAAGAGTGAAGAAGTGAAGAGTGGATTGATTCTCACACAAGTTTCAGAATTAGAATCAGCTTTATTCTCCAAGTATGCTAACACATACAAGGAGTTTCCTTCTGGTCCTTTGTGGCTCTTCTAGGACAGTTCAGACATTGACAATAACATAGAATAGGTTACAGACAGCAGCTATAGTTTAAGTTGCATATTGTAGTCTTAAATGGCAAATGGACTAAATACAATTAAAATAAAATCAAAAATAAAAGTACAAAAATTATTTGTACTGTAATAAAATAATAAAAAATAAAAAAACTAATCGGTAACAATACGAGCATCAAAAAACTCAACACGGATCTTGAATCATTGACCCCTGCAGTAAGGCGATCCAGTGGCTCTTATGAGGTGGGAGGCTTTTTGCTGGCATGGTTGGTCCAGTTGTCTCCTTAGGAGGAAATGGTCTAAATTTCACTTATCTTCATTGAGGGAAATAGCTAGCACTGAAAACTGTGTGTTGTTCTGGGTAAGAACTGATAGTTTAAGTTTGTTAAACCGAAAAACTCTATTGACTGATAATATAACCACTGTCGGATAAGACATCACATTTGTCTGTAACATGTTATTTTCATAAATTTAATAATCGCATCACAGTTACTGAACAAGTTATGAGCATTTCTTAAATAGCAGTGACGGTGCAGTGGCTGGGAGGAGATAAGACCTGAGGACACTATTGACTTCTCAAGTGTTTTACTTTGCTCTGCAAAATGAGCAGCAGCAATGTCTTAAGCAATAGTTGTTTTATTTAATTCTAGTCGGTTTAACGTTGTCAACGTTAACGTTGGCAACTATGTCAAAATGCATCCCAAGGGATGCAACAAGGGAGTAACAAAGTAATATACTACTTTGTTTAGTTAGGACCCCCAACATTGAATAGAATGGCATACAAGGACTGTTGAAGTTATACAGTGAAACGTAAATGTTTAAGTAAATTTACTCAGATTGTGCACAAAAATAAATTCTGGGTTGAAAGTGTTATAGAAACAACAGTAATTAACTACAAATTACTGTGACATTCAGTAACCTTGTTCTTCATTTTCTTTATGTTGCATTTATTTATTTATTTACTTGGGGGCTCCAGAAGCTGTACAAACTAAAATAAAAACACGACAGTGAAAATATTAATTTCACTTTATTATTTAGTAATATATAGTTTATTACAGTGCATCACTGATGTTTTGAACAAACCCATTATTGCACTGATCCACAGAGTTTGACGTCACAGAACACGGCGCAACACTGGTGTAGCCAGAGCACTGTTCTTGTCAGGTTACCAAAAAAAGTTACCCTTCTGCAAATATTACATTTTTGAGTTGTTTTGTTGACTTTTGAACATTTAAGCAAGTCCATCATGTTGTTAACAGATTTACTGCTGAGTTATTGAGTGTTTGCACTGTACTGTATGTGCCTTTGTCATCAGTCTTTTTCCTTTTGCATGTGCCTGTCCTGTCAGAGGTAGAGGCAAAACGGAGTAAACATAGAGCATGAATAAAGCATTCAGCAAGGGATGTGTTGGCGACAGAGCTTAATGAATCTTTGAGCCAGATCCAAAATGGGACTGGCTAATGGAACTTATCTCTAGAAAATGTAATTCCCATGACCAAGCATTTACTTACTGAAAACATATCTCCAACACACGTGTGTGCTCATTTTATTATTTTCATTATTTTCCACTAAAATCAAAACAGGGTAGATATTTTTGTGCATGCAAAAGGAAAAAAAAACGCAATGCACTTTGGCTGGAAGACGTCATCAGTGTTGAAATTACAATTGTACTGTATATTCAAGTAGCACAAATGTGCAGATGTGGCTAGATGGGGTGTGGTGAATCAGAAAGGCTATGTAAAAAATAGTATATTTAAACTGAGTTTTTTTTTTATGCCCACAGAGTATCCTATTCTCATGTTATTCATGTTATTAAATCAGATTTCCAGTTTATTTTTCCTTTGTAACATGTCCTGCAACCTGCGTCTTAGTCTCATAATTGTGTCCATTCTGACACACAGGTATTGCTTCTGTTGTAAAGTTTCCAGAAATGCAAACAAAAAAGCAATGTACAGTATTTTGTGAAAAGAAGCATGATTCTTGTAAAACTATCCAAGGTAAGGGGCAGGTTTGAGTTTACAAATTATGCAGGAGCAGAATCCATTCCTCATTGATCAGTGGTAGCTTGGCTTGTTTCCTATCCAGCTTTGTGAACACAAAAACAAAGTGCAATCTATGCAAATTGCTTTTCTACTGCTTTTCTTTTGCAGTAAATTGCTGTAAATGAAAAGTTGCAATGTAGCCATTAGCAGACGGACACTTAGTTTTTTTTATTTTTTTATTTTTTGTAATTTACTTTTCTAACTAAGAGTAGAAGACGAGGACCAAAAACTAGAAGGATAAGGTGACATATTGTTAAAGGATGGGTATTGAATCCAGCTAATCACCCCCCTCTCCCACCCCCTCCCAATGACCATCTTGCTTTTTCTTCTGCTCTTCACTTGAATTCACATGAATAAATGTATGAATGTTAGATTAATATAACACTCAACAAAACCAGTCCCACCACACGCATGTATGTGTTTATTTGGGACAATGCACACAAACACAAATAGTTGTGTCTGTCTGCTCATTCAATGCCAGACTCCCTCCACCCCCCTCTCCTGAATGCAGTCTAGTATTTTCGGTGGAAATGTCATCTGAGTGCAGACTATAGGTGCACTGTTGCAGAACTGACAGAAATAGAAACAAATGTCAGTGTGGCATAAAATTGACATGAGATTAATGTGGGAACATTGATGAGGTGACCTTTCATGAGGAACACGGTTCGTTTTAGGCTTATAAACAATAGAATGCGAAGGAAACATTTCACATATACATCAGAAATCAAAAAGGACCTTTTAAGACAATGGTGTGGTGTAATTTAATAAAGTATTTGTTTTAGATCGTAGATCATTTTTCTTATTGTAAATTAAATTAATTTGTAATTTAAATATGTAGCATGTTGCATTTGCCACCTGTCCTTAGTTCTGGTCATCATTTTGTCTCGTAATCACTGACCTGTTTGTGCATGCCCCATAAGTTTGTACAGCTGCACAGGAGCAGAACAGATAAACGATGGCCTTTTTAAAGCTCACTAGATCTGGACCTGATTTCCTGTGACCTTTTATGAGAAATAGTGCATTACAAACCAGACAGAGATCACACCTGGCTTCTAAACATGTATGGTTGGATACTCTGGCATTTATACATTCTTGTTATACATTTACTTTTTGCTGTTATGTCCTGACCCACCCATTATTGTATTTGGATTACCTCTTACATTTAAACTACCTGAACCTTACCAAGCAAGCAATTAAACTGTTAAATTAGTTACTATGTTGTATTAATCATTTTAATTTGTTTCTTTTTTGTTTTATAACATTTCTTAGACATGAAACTAGTGCTTTCCTGCATGTGCTACTGTAGAATGCCATACCAGTCTTTGTTATTTCGAGGTGTCATGATTGATTTAGATCATTAGGGACTAAACAATAAACAATTTGATAGATTCCAAGCCACCGTCATATACAGTATCTGACTTATATATTTGTTGGAGCTAATTTGTTAGCAACCACTAGATTATTTTCACAGTCATCAGATATAGAACAACATTTGCATTTTTTTGTATAAGCTGAAGAATGTAAGAGTGCTGAAAGCTCTCACTACACCCACTGTAACTGTTGGATGTAACCACCATAATCTACTTGCACCAGTTAGTGTTAACAGTGAATGCGCATAAATTATTTGGAGTGTCAATTAAAGAGCACTGAAGAGAGGGGTTCATTTGTTTGAGTTCAAATATCACCATCTTTTACAAGAACCAAGGACTTCCTGTTTAAGTTGCCTCTCACCTAAACTGAGCTTTTCCCCTCGTAATTGAAAGTTTTCACAGCAGACTTTTAGAATTGCTCTAGTGTTTTAGCAAGAAAGAGGGTAAATTGCAAGTGGCATCATGAATGTCAATGTTTCCATTACTTTTAGTTGTGCCAGCGAGCCAAGCCAATGAGTCTGGCACATCAAAATGGAATATATAACAAGCACATCAATATCACTGCCAAGGTCTGTTGACAGTTTTTTAAAATAAATTTAAACATCAGAACTATCTGAAAAGCAGAATTAACTCAGCATTTTTTATATTCACAATCCCTGGTTCTTGGTCGAAGTCTATAACTAGTGCAGTACAGCAGCACCTCAGAGTTCCTGGTGCTGTGTGGTCACCTTTAAGTCACCTGCAGCTCAGCATGTTTTGCATAATTCTGTGCCAAGAACAAAAAAAAAGTATTCTGCTCAGAGAGGCTGGTAGTTTGTTTTATGTGGGTGTACGTATACAAAATTAGCCAACCAAAGTAGAAATTCTATAAAAAAAATTCAAAGCCCACACACCTTTAAGCCTACAGTAACCCTTTAAAACCTTTCCACTTTAGAACTGCAGGCAGAACATTGTTAAATGTTACACAACAGAACCAAATTCATATATTATAACACAAAAAACAAAGATACTTTCTATTTTGAAACTTGTTTTTTCCTCCCAAGAGTGGAGCAAATCAGCAGCTGACACTCATCAGGGTATTGTTCGAGTTGTGGACATATTATTTAAAATACATCTATTGCATTTAATTTCTACAAATGGAGAAAATATGGCTGGCAACTGAACTAAAGATAATCCCTCTGATCATGTTCCTGCAAAGCCTGAAGCAAACATTGATTTGTATTACACTGGATGAATCGCCCGCTTTCTATCTGAGTCAAGTGTCTCCTCTCTGACGTAAACAGATGTTCTGTGCTCTAAAGCAGCTTACATGAGCAGCCTACAAAAACCTTTAGTATGTTGCTCCAAGGAAGAAATTGCCTACAGTGCCTTAGTGTGCATGACACACTGTACCAGCCCATTGTGCAGAGTATGAGCACTGTTTAAGTGCTTCTTATTATAAAATTATCATTAGACCATTTAATTAATCCTCTTTATATCTTGTATGTTTACTAGTATGGATGGTCACAAATTCAAGGCAAATGTAGCCATCCACCACTATAAAACCGAGATTCTTTGACCAAATTTTTTATCCCCACTTTATTTTTGGATGCAGTATTGTGGTTGAACCAAACTAAAGTGGTGATAATTTCATGTAAGCCAGAAGATGCAGAATCGTACATAGAAATGAGCCCTCATTACTTTCTATTCTCATTCCGGCTGATGCTCCTCGCTTCTCTTCTTCTTCTCTCACTTCATTTTTCTCTCTCTGTTGCTTCATTTCTTTTCTTTTGAGGAAATAAAACTGGGTCATATCTTCCTTCCTCCTTCCTCCTCCTCAACAGCTTAAATGGAATAAATAGAAAAAGGGGCTGAATGAATACAGTGGATGTATAGGAAGATGGAGATTCATGGATGTAATAGCCATGGTCATCCACACACACACACCAACACACCCCTGCTGTACATGCAAATACTCAATGCAAAATACATCACAGCTTGTGTAACACTCAATCCAAGAGCACTTGAAGCATATCTCTCCTCTCCCAGTACATCTTATCCACCATTGTATGCCTTTTTTCTCTCTTGTACAAGGTGCAACTCACTGCTACTTTTCTTCCTGCCACATCTTTATCTAAGATTTCAGGGGTTTCAGTGTGGACTGCCTGCCTCTGCAACTCAATAGTTCTGTCAGGTTCACCTTTTTAATATGGAAAGACTTTTCCCTCTTCTCTCACACATAGAAAAGCTATAAACACAGGCTACAGAAATGGTGTAATCACAGCGTAATTAATAACATTTTTGTTAAGAATCTTAAAATCAAAATGGGACTTATATATTCTGTCAGTACTTTCTGTTGAACAATGGTGACCAAACTTGGAATTTCTTGTTATTTATGGGTCAACACATATTCACATAGAGCACCTAGTGAAGTGAACTGCACAGCTGATTTACAGTGGTGCTTGAAACTGTGTGAGCCATTTAAAAGGTTCTCTTTCTGCATAAATATGACTTAAAACAATGAAAATATCTAAATGTTTCTGTGGCAAAGGTATGTGAATCTGTGCTGAAACTGTTTATCAGCCCTGCCCAATATTATTTCCAGAACAGCTTCAGAGATGCTTGTTGGCTTTTTTGCATGAATTATCTAATTCAGGTCCTTACACAGCATTTCTATAGAACTAAGGTCAGGAGTTTGATTTGGACATTCCCAAACATTACATTTCTTCTGTTTTAACCATTCTTTGGTAAAACAACTTTTGTGTTTAGGGTCGTTGTCAGTATGGGAATATCTTGTACCAGCTGCTGGCAGAAGATATCACACTATTATTGCTCAGGGGAACAAAAACAGTGAAATTTGTCTTAAATAAACTGTAACTTTAAAAGATGCATGCTTAATTTAGCTTAGTGTGACTGCTGAAGTTTTGTAAGTTTCAGGTGGACTGAAGTGCATTTATGCACAGAATGAGAGCCTTCCTTTTGTACAGTATAGTTGCTGGGTGAAAAGTTGTTTAGGGTGAAAACAGTGTGCACTTTGGAAAGCAGCACATTTATTGTCTAACAAATGCTTAAACCTATATTTATGCACCTCAAATTTATATTAAGACCAGCCTGAAAGATCCAGAACTATGCCTTTAAGTCTGTTTTTTTTCCTACCCTTAGTTAGCTTGGACTTGATATAAATGCAATACATGTTTACAATTACATTTGTGTGGTTCTCACTGACATCCATCATCCTTATTTATTTTTAGTCATTGCCCTATCTCTAGTCTCTTTAGCTGAGGCTCAGCTGTTGATGTATTTATCTACAGTTTAATACCAGCGCATTAGTTTAGCGCAGCAAACATGTACATCATGATTGTCCGATTAAACTGTCTGGTTACTCAAAGCTAATCCACTCCTTTCCACCAATCAGAATCCTGAATTTCCAGTGGCCATGGTATAATGCAACATTTTTGTCTCTTCCTAAAGTATGAATAGCCATAACACACAAATGTGCTTCGGTGGTAACACAAATACCTGTTCTGTGCCAAAGTCAGCATTGAGATAAGTATGCTTGGAATGAGATAATACCAGAAGTGGTATCAGTATTTAATCTTTAAGACTTAGACACCAGATTAGATGTTTATGTGTAAAGGATGAAGTTTCAGGAAAAAAGAGCTGTCTGCATTTATCTGCTCTTTACACTTAATGTTTTTATTTTGTTTGTTTGTTTTTTCAAAGTTATTATTTTACTGTACCCGTCACTGTCCCTTGTACTGTAGCTTTCACTTGTTAAAGCTACCACCAGCTTTGATAATCTGCTGCTTTCACTTTTGTCAGATTTCTTTGGGATTAAAGGCAACTGTCTAGTTTAAAGTAATGGCCTAGATAATGTTAAAATACAGAAATACCTCTGAAGGAAAAGGTATGTCCAACTATTGACTGCTAGTGTACATATACAATACATTACCTTTGACACACTCCGCATGTAGAAAGTGTTGACTTCAGTATTTGGCAGTTTCTTTCTGAGAACTAGCAGCTGCTGTGGAAGGATTAGGCAATTAGAAAGACAACACTCTGATATCAACTTGGAGGCCACATCACATAAAACATGTTTAAAGCAAACAAGAGCCTGGCACCGCTGTGTCATAACATTGCTGGACTGTTTTGAGCACCTTGTTCTACCTGCTGAGGCTACAAGAATTTCTCTCACATCTTGAGATGTCTGTCTCGCAATCAAAGCCTTGTCAGATTTGGGGGTCATTTATCAGGGCTGCCACAGCTGTTCTCAGATTAATTACTTAACAATCTCTCTGAGGCCCAAGAGGTTTTTCAAGACCTGCAGGTTTTCTCTGGCTTCCATGTAGTACACTTTGCTCTGTGAAAAATATGTGCTGACGATTCATGTAACACTAACCCATCAAATGGGGCTAACAAGGACTGAACAAATTTTGCGCTTTCAAAAGTTTTAAACAGTTGTGCTGAGTTGATTTCTGCCCTTCTCTTTTCCGTTGTCCTGCCATTATATTTCCCTCTCACATTCGATAATGATGGCAGAGTAGTGTTCTTTCATACTGCAAAATCATCTTTTCGCAAGGGACAAAGCTATTATTAGATTTGTTTGTGAAGGACAAATTTTTAAAAAAGTGGGTCGATTCAATAAAGAGAATTTACACAGTAGGTGTAAACTTGTTATTTAATTTGGCAGCACCAGGTAAACTGATAGACAGCAGTAGATGGAATCAACCCAGCCTCTCCTGAATAATATCCATTATCGTCCATAGCCCACTGTAAATTATCCCTCAAGAGACCGGGGCTGAATGCAAACAGATTTCTTGAGCCCATCCCAGCACAGTCTCATACAAATAAACTGATCCTATAGTGTATGTACACGTGCGTATGTTTGTACTGTATTTGCCCTTAGATTTGCTGTAAGAGTATAATAGGTAGTTCTTTGAGCAGATGATCAGATTTATAGTCAAGGAGAGAATAAGACACATGGGAAATCGAATCAAGCTGAACTCACAACCCTGTCTCCTAAAAATTACGTTCGTATAGGACGAAACTGCATTCCCGATTACGTTTTGTTACAGGGCGTATTTGCGACCCAATTACGTTTTTGTAGAACGTAATTGTCACGTTGTATTGAAATTTATTTTTGGGAATGAACGAATGACGTGCTACATTTATTAATTAAATTAAATTCAATTCATCTTTATTTGTATAGCGCCAAATCATAACAAAGGTCATCTCAAGGCACTTTACATA
>JAUMHL010000025.1:19844538-19868120 GCA_032362345.1 Sandelia bainsii
TAAATATTCCTTTTAAAAAACTGTTGTTTTCAGCTACAATAGTCATTTACAATATGAACAATGTCTACACATTCATTTGATCAATTTGATGTTATGAAATCTACTTTTCTTTCACAAACATGGTCATTTCTATTTGTGTCCAAACTTTTGACTGGTAGTGTATGTAAGTCATGTACAGTATTACAAAATACCCTTGAGCATAAAGCAGCTGAAAACACTTCCATTAAAATATGACTGCTGATGAATACTATGGTTGTAGGCTCAAAATAGTATAAACCTGTAGGACAGAGGAAATGCATACACTTTTCTAGTACAAAAACTAGAAATAAAAAAGTACTTTTTAAATTACATGTAGTTCTCTAACATTCATGTATCTGTTATTTTATGATGAGATCTAGCTCTTTGTTCTTTTTAAATTTCTTATTGAAAGTCACTTTGGAGAAAAAAACTTGCTAAATGAATATAAGTTAAAGTAATGTAAATTATGTTCTTGTTTTTGCCAAAATGCTTGAACCTGATTATTAAACTATTTACTGTGGAGTAGTTTAAATGTAGATACTGTGCAAGGTGGATTGTTCAATATGGAAGGAAAACTTGGCATTTTAAAATGATTAGTACATAATTAAAGTATTTAAATTAAATTAATTATAATAATTATAATTAATAATTAATTTTTTAATGTTGCTCTGCTGTCTGGAGTTTTAAGTATGGTGTCAGATCTTTTATGTTCTATCTCTGCATAAATCACTTTCATGGCCATGATATCAAGTTGAATTAGTTATAGGTTGCCAAAATAGTTCTGCCTCTCCATGTTATAGCCATCCCTAGCATGTCAATGTTGGAATTCTTGTTCTGTGAAAAAATGCATCCCAAAACTAGACTGAAACTAATGTTAGTCAAGTTCATAGTCTAAAAAACAAATCCCCTCTACTGAGAATTTTTAAGGCAAACGCAGCCCTTCAGAAAAAGTAGTTTCTGTGATCTGTGTTTAATTGACAATAAACAATCTTTAAGTTTGGAAAGAACAATCTGGGTTATTTGCCAATTAAATATTCACTTTTCTGACCTTTTATTGTTGATGATGTGTTTCCCTCCCACCCTCCCGTACAAAATGCTAGTTATTTTATTGTGCCAATATAAAATCAGTGTGTTTTTCCAACATAACAAAGTTGACTTAATAATTATGTCACGATTGCTCTCTCTCTCTCTCTCTCTCAAATGCATGCTGGGAAATGTATGAAATGATTAGAAGATGTACCGATAGGGCACATTGAGATAATGTTGATTAACGATTAAACATTTTATCTACAGTATTTTTCCTTTTAACGGGCTTAAAGGTGTTGGACTTTAGGCTTTTCCTCATGTGATGCTGACAACGCAAGCTCCACACTGATGAGGAATGACATGCCTCCATGACATTTCCTCCGGCTTATTATTGAAGACACCTAAGTCCTTGATGAGTCTCTCAATTTCCAACCTATCTGACCTTACTGTGAACCGGCCTGTGCCAGGAAATGGAACCATAATGAAAAGCCACGTATTGATTTGCTCTCACTCATACACCTATTTGTGGTGATTTAGCTGGTGTGTGTTGAGACAGGCCTCGGAACCATGATACACTCGTAGCCTGGTACAATCATCAGTTGTTGTACTGACTCTGGACACGAAGACGTATGTTCTGTTACTTGAGACAAAATAAAAGCCAAGAAACCCCTGTTACTGTATTCGTTTGTGTGTGTGTGTATCTGTGTAAGTCACAGCCTGGCTTCATCCCATTTTATCAAGCTGTCTTCCTTCGACTTTGGAGAGAAAAATAATCAAGTAGGTAATGTGGATTGCCATGGTTACGGTCTGGGCTGTTGGAAATGTTCCATAAATTTGATAAATATGAAACCTTTACACTGAGGTTAGGCATGACAAACAAAATACAGCACAAACTGCTTCTCTCCTGCCATTCATTCGTTTCTACAAGTAAATTGCTGCTGTGGTAAATTTACTTTCATACTCGATATGGAATATTTGAGTTTGGGAATTTCCCTGGTGGATAAGTCATTTGCATTTCACAAAGCGCAGAAGTCACGTTTCTGTCTTTTCTAGCTCACATGTTACCTTTGCATCGCGGCACACTCTCGATCTCTCCCTCTCTGTCACTGAGGAAGGCCAAACATTCCTCTCAGTTTCATCATTAATGGCCAAGATACCTACCAAGAAACTGAAAAATATAGTTTTTCTTTCATCTTAAAGAGAAATTTTTATACAGTATGCACTTTCCATCATGTAGCGTGTATGTGTTTGCTAAAATTGGCAGAATGAGTAAAAGTTGCTCTCACTGGCTGAACTCACAGGAGAAAACTGCTGGTGATGGAGAAACCCATTATCATTATGTGTTCGTTAGGAGAAGGAGTTAGGGGTGGGGTGATGTGGATGTGTGTGTGTGGGGGAAGATCGTCTGTTGTACAGCACGGCATTGTGGGATTGCTGCATCTTCAAGTTAGAAAGTGGTCTAATTGGTGGGTATGAGTGGGCAGAGTGACTACAAGGTGACAGTGAGGCCAGTTGTGGAGGTTTTTAGAGAACCAAAAAAATTGTGCCTGGCTATCTTGGATGAAAATCAAACATGCAGCCTTGTAATTTGGCAGGGAAGGGCCGAGGGAGGGGCTCATAGGGGAGCCAATCCCTCTCTTTTATCACCCAGACTGTAATTTTGGCTAGCACTACACCAGTGGACACTCTATACACACACAGGGAACATTATGTTTGGTGATGGACTGGAAATGCTAATCAGGCATATGGCCATTGCTCCAACATCAAACTTTTGCATAAAACTTCAATGTACAGATTGGATAATGAAAAATGTTTTCACTGATTAATTACAGTGTTTAGTTAAAGATACAACTTTAAGAGCCAGTGGAAATGAAAAGGCAGAGATAAGGTACATTGGAGGAGAAACATAATCATCAAATATTATCTCCATTAAAAGAAATATTTTCTCATCAGCAATGAACTGCAAGTTTACATGTGTGAAAATCTAGATCATGGCTGTTTTATGACTGTGTTGGGACTAGTAATTTACCCATACATTCATGTAAAATGTCATCTATATTGTGTATCTCTAGTACCAGATCAGTCTGGCCAAACGGGGGTTTGGGAAGCAAAATGTAGTATAATGACAAAATATAGGTGATCATAATTGCTGCACGTGTACCTTTACCAAATTCTTCATAAACTATGATTTATCTGTTTTGAATTACTGCATATTAACCACAGTAACCAAAATTGACAGGGATGCTTATACTGATGACAACTGATAACTTACAGGCACTGAGTGTCTCATTCACTGCCACAACCTGCTTTCCAGATGCGACTGTCCTATAAAGGCCAACACTCATGATAAATCTGCCCATTTGCATGACTGACCATATTAAAGCTCAATTTGTAATTTTGGCCTCAATAGGGAAATAGACACATGTTGTTGTGATGTTGGTGGAAGCAAAATTAAATGTCTCTTTTCAAAGCCTATAACGCAGAGAACAGTGGAGAGACTCAGAATCACTTCTATCATCAAACTCACTTACGTAGTTTTTCACTTCATCTTAAACATCCACAGGGTATATATATATATATACTGTATAGACATATATATAAATCTGAAGTTGATCGGTTATGGTAAAGGGGTGTGTTGGTTAAGTGTTTGCACTACACACATTGCTTGAGAAAAATGTACAGAGGCATTACTGGATTAGAGCCATTATGAGTGGGACACAATGAGCAACACTATAATTTGAGCATTTTCAGTGGCAGGGCTATCACTGTGCGTTGTTTGGGGAAAATAGTCATTCATTTTAGCAAAGGACACCTTCTCCCCCTTTAGCTAGACAAACTGTGGACAGCTAATTCTATAAAACCCACACACAAAATAATCTGGGTACTTATTATCAACTAACATGTACAATTTGTTTAACAGTCTATGATCCACATACAGCTATCTGTCGTCTTTAAAGCTGCAGCGTGTATCCACAGGCACCACTGTGTCATTTGTTGACAGTGTCTTTTGTAAAGGATCAAACAGACATGTAGAAGAAAGAAGAGAACAGAGGTGGACAGACTGTGATTGATGCTGCTGTTATCGGCTAATAGCATATGAACTCAATACATATACAAAATGCTCTATGTCTTAGGGAATTATAGGACGAATGCACAAATAGTTCAGTGTGGCACAGACTTAAGTTCATTTAATAAGTGACTTTACTTATAACCACTTGCATTCATATCCCATGTGCATATCTAGACATTTTAAATAATTACATTTTTCTTATTTTATCTAATGCCACTCATCCACCACAGCAGCCACTCTGCAGTATACCATCTTCTTCAACCATTGCCCACCACTTAAACACCACCCAGCTAATTGAACATATACATGTAAAGTATAATTTCACAATCAAATATTTATATCTCTCGATAGGAATTTCATGCACCATAGCCCTGAACATAGTGCTGCACCTCTCTCTCTCTCTCTCTCTCTCTCTGTCTCTGACGACAGCTTAGTTGACATGTCCGTGTAACTCTCAGTTAGACGAGTGTCTGGGGCTGATATGACTGTATGAATAGTATTTCCCATTTCGCCACGTCCCAGAGAGACTATCAGCATCCTCAGCAAATGGAAATAAACCATCTGTCAGCCGGCCCCTCCACAGGCGGCGGAAAGCCATGGCACTTGCCCTGTGTCCCACCTCAGCCCTCAATACGAATCCATTTAGCTGTTGTCACTTATGAAATGGAGCAACTTAACTGGAGAGCTCCGGGGATTGTTGTAGTGTGTGCCGCAGCGTAAATACAGAGGATTTCTCAATGCGCTCTGATGTGATGTTTTATGTTTAGCAAGCGGGAATAGTTTGTGGTTCTTAATTTACAGCAGTTTCTTTCATTTTTTGGTTACTCAACAGGATGATATTTTACTATTTGGCTGTGTCTTAGATTTAGTTTACCAACTGACCTTCAGTCAATGAAGTTTAGATTTTTATGTAATGTTTCTTTAAAGCTGCACCAATGAATGTTTTTATGTTTATCAAGATGTCAACTGACTGCAGTGTGAAAGAGCTCAATTGTACTGACAAATGCACAAATAATTATAACTTGACTTTATAGTTCTTGTCAGCTCTTTTAGTGCCCTTCAGTTCATTGTTTTGGTTTTACAGCGGTAGTGTCTTGGTTCACTCTACTTTCATCAGTGTCATTTCCAGCAGTTGATCTGCTAGTTGCGTAAATTATCATTATCATCTGTTTTTTGCAAAAGACAGGCATAGCAGCTTCATCAAAGAAAATTAGTTACAACTTATAATATGTCAAGTGATATTACAGGACATGGGCACTAAAGGTCCCAAGAAATCCTTTCACTTGATAAAACCTGTTGTTTAATGACAATTTATATGAAAACATATTAATCCAAACAAATTAGGAATGATACACATCATACATGTAATTGCACAGACAAAAATATGTCTTTATTGGATGATTCTGTCAGTCAGTCGGATATAAAATAAAATGTAATACTTATTATAAAGTAGCATAATTCTTCTATGTTTCTCTACAGTCTTCTTAATGGGCATAAAGAAGTTTGGAAATGTTAGAAATGAGCCACACATTCCATCCTACTGGTGCTAGTTTGCAGGTTATTTTAACTCCAGTGAAATATTGCAACAGCTCTCAGTTGGCAGAGGTATTCTCATCTTTTCTCCAAGACTGAAAGACTGCTGTCTTTCCTTAAGATGTTCATGCTGCACTATTTAAAAGATGGTAGTGACACTTTCCACCATTCAAATTCCCCTAATGAATATATTTATTCTTGTCTTATAGCCTTTATGGTCTTTATTATTCAATAATGCATGTTTAGACTCTAGCTAAGGGACATTAGAGCCACCAGTTTCCTAAAATAGAAACCCTTATGTTCCATTTTGTCTTATTATTCATGATCCATCAGCTGAAGGTTTTCACACAGCCCCATATATTCTCTGAAGAGAAAGCCCTCACCAGTTATGCTTCACTTTTTATAATTTTTTCATTTTTCAGGGGCTGTCAAGTCAACTCTCAGCCCTCACATCTCAGTCCATTTGCTCCATTCTTATGTCCATCTCTAAAAAAGAGATTTCTACATGTATGGTGAGTATTCTGTGACCTCCATCCAGTAATCCCTGGACCTCTACTTACCACTGATCCGTCCGCATTTGCTGGCTATCATCTTCTTCCTTTCCTCACCCTGTCATCTTCATCCAGGATGTCTTGATTATTAAAACCAACACGTCGTAATCCCTTCATCCTCATTCCGCAACTGCTGCCAAGATTGGTCATCAGACCACTAGTTTTTTTAGCTCAGCGCAGCCCAGGAACCTTGGCACAGCAGCTCTTTATCACAGCTGGGCCTAGCCTCAAGACCTATGTGCTGTTCAGTCAACTAAGGGTAATTGTAGTTTTGGTTCTTTTGAGCTGCTAATGATTGTGCTGTGTTAACAAAAACTTGTTCATCCTTGGGAGATTGGTTTGTGCTCCAGTTATGCTAAAGCAATGACTCTTTAATTTTGTAATAATTCTTCTCTCTCGTATTTTTCACCACTTTTAATCATCTTTCCTCATTCTCTACCGTCTCTTCACCGTGTCCCTGGCGTGATTCGGACTCCTTTTGGACGCGATCACTGCAGCTTGTCACACATTCATTTAATTTCATTATCGTTGGTGGTGCAAAGGGAGCGAGTGAAGGAGCCTTTGATATTATGGAGGCACATTGTGCAGGGAGGCAGAAACAGAGGGGCTCATGGGATGGGGGGGCTGCCATCACTGCTCAGGCACATCAAAGGATTCCTCAGCAGATGTCTCTAAACAAGATGGCTGCCAGGTCTGCTTAGTTAATTTCCTCTGCAATAAGAACAGGTCGGTGCAGCATGCTTGGGTGTGTGCACGGCTTTGTGTGTTTTTCACGCAGTGGGCAGGTGATGTATTTCCCAGTGTTTGACCTCACTCTGAGCTTTTTATATCAGAGTGAGACATTTTATTTGGATAGGTTAAAGTATCTTTTGATCACACAAACATGAGCTTCGGAGATGAATATTTGTTGTAAGGGGGCAGTGAATTAGTGGCTACCCCCGTTTTCAATTAGACAGAGGAAAAGAGTTAAAAAGGATGCCTATGGCTTTGTTATTTTGCCTCTATGGCAGCTGTCATCCTCTGTTTCAGAGGAGGAAGCAACAGGGAATAATAATCTGTGTTTGGTATGTTATGGGCCTGAAGGCCTGACAGGCCTAATGGTACATTGGTGGCCAAATCATGTGTGACTGAATGAGGACATCAGATTCATATTTGGGATTTTAGTTCAGTAGGCTATACATTAACACTTTAATGCTGAGGTGAAAGTCAGCTAAGTGGAGTCGATACAGAAACACAGCACACTTGTTCATTAAGAAGCCCACAGCCTTGGTTATTATTGCAGCCTCACTGCTTATGCGGTTGCCCCTCTTTCATAAATATGGACACAGATGGCATCAAACAAAATGTTACGCAAACATCTCTGCAGCCTCCAGGGTTACTAAATCTAAATGTTGGACTTCTGGTAGGACCCAAAATCACTCATGTGAGTGATTTGAATGTACAGCAAACAGCCTCTCAACCAGGTGCATCCAGAGTATGTTTTATCCAAAGAATCCACTATTATTAGTTTGTAGTCATATTTAGTATATTTCACCTTACAGGAAAATCTTGCTGCAGTAAAAACATTTTTTCCCAGCTTCACTGCTGCTGTAGCAACCAGCAGTCTTTCTAGCTCCTTTGGTCAACAATGCAGGCAGTTTCCTCTAGAAGTGATACAGGCGGCAGCGTTGTCTCGTGCATACAAATGGGAAAGCTAGCATTTGATCCATTCTGGAATGAAATGGACGCTCCGGGTTCAGCAATAAGGACAAACATCGTAGTGGGATTAAAGTGCTCCCACTCCCTCATGAGTAAATGTGACGCATTCGGATGAACAGTATACTTGACATGTTATCTGTTCACAGAGAGCATAAGGAAGCTGCTCAGATGGTCAAGCAGCAGCTCTGCTCATATTTCTGGGATGAGAGAGGGAGGGAGAGATAAAGAAAGGACTGCATGCAACTCCAGCCTTTATCCTTGGTTGCATGGCCAGTTGCTATAGCAACATGACTTTGCATTCCTTTTCACCTGCCGTTTTTGATCAACTCTCACTCTTGCCTCTGCCTCGGCAACCTTCCTTTGTCCTGAAATGCCTCACCACTGCAGATGACTTACCCCCAGTGTTTTAGTGAGGACTACTGCCACGTTTGCTCTAATACCTCTAATATCACATTCACTAATGGCAAATAATACAGACTGATTGTCAACACTGTGTACTCTGTCCTTATCCTCATACATATCAGTGACAAGTGCACAGTAGCACAGTGTTGGAGTGGCCCAACTTTAAAACCCTATGGTGAAATAAGACCAACGTTGTTCTACACCCTCATTATCTCCCCACAAATGCTGACTAGAGTCTCCTTTTAATTTAGAGAGCTCTCTGAGTGTAGCAACTGTACTACAGAGCCAATCACACACCCCAAGCTAGTGATTCATCAGGTGCCAGGAGACTCTGAAGTGGCCATGGTCAACCTTAGCTACCTTCTATCATGAATTACAGAGAAATTACAGAGGTGTTTGACAGAACTTGACCAGACATTCATTTGCTTCATATGGCCTTTTCTCTGGGGAGATCAACGAAGAATGAAGAAAATTGTGTAGCTGTAGGTTAGATGTGACCAATTATATGCCACACACAACCTAGATAACATGTTTGAACTATATGTACATGTCACTGCTTCCATCAAATGAACATTGTTTTCCTGGTATGATTTTATGCTAATTAGACAGTCTTAATCAAGCACGGCAAAAGTAGAGCTTTGTACGGGGTTCTGTGTAATGGGCATGTAGATGGAAAGTGACAGTTCTGTGTGAAGAAGCTGGATATGCAGTAATGCCTGAGCTGAAGGCACTGAGGCATGATAACTCAGCTCTCACGTAAAAATGCATTTCTACCCAGTGATATATGCATATAGCGATTTTCATATACAGTATACACTACAGCATATAGTAAATATCTACACACAATGACTAATGTTCATGTGCAATCAGAAGCACTCGTAGGCACAGGAGTACAGTAGCATGTCCACCCTGTTTTATATGTATGTTTTGGATTTCCGTTATTTAAAGAATATGCATAAAACATACTGCATATCCTACTCTCTTATTCATTTTCACAGAAACACACATGCAAATTTGTGAAATGAAACGTGTTCTCTTCCCAGCTTCTACCACACTGCTCCCTGCATGCAGTGCAATCATGCCTCCATTTATCTAATGCACATATGAATTGCCGCAGAACAGCAACACATTAGAATGATGCATTATGAAGGAACAATCTGCAGTTGTTTTGGTAAAATGTATCTGATGACTTGACTATGTAGATTCAAAATTGGATTTATAGATATTTGTATAGTATATATAATTTGTTCTGTTCCACTAAATTACAGTGCTCTGGGTTGTGCAAAGAGGGCAATTGCAGTGAGTTAGGGAATGCAGAAATTAAAAAAATGTTAGAGGGTAAAAAAGACAAGTCTGGCATCATAAAAATTCAGTGTGGTTACAGGGAGGAAAACAAACACAAAGAGAGGTTTGTTACTCTAAATTAATGTACATGCTTTGACAAGGTGGTTCTAATGTCCCAGCTCATTAATGCAACATCTGGACTAGGTCACACAATGTTGCCAGAAAGCAAAATGGCAGAAAAATGCATTCTAGCCTATCCCTGGGGAGCATGTAACATATGCATGCATGTGCAATCTCAGACAATCATGTACACATATGCACAAGCACAAACAAAAAAGTTTTATCTGTTGTTTTCATTTAAATGACTGAAATTACACCTTAATCGTTGATTGTTTGTTGATGTATGACTGTGGACAGTGACTGAGAAGTGCAGGTGCAGCTCTGACAACACATAACTCACCAATGTCTCTTGTGTCATTTACACATCACCTGGGTTTCCCCACTATGATTTGGCAATTGCAGAAGCTTGCAGTGTGCCTGTGCTTACTGTTGTATTGAGGATTATTCATTAATCCCCCTCTGGGTTTAACTGGTGTTTTTAGATGCAGCTTGAATACAATATAGGCCTATATTTCTGGAGAGATGGAGGAGATAAATTATACATGTAAGAAACAAAACAAAACAGTGCAAGCATTAGTTCTTTTTAGTTGTTTTTCCCTTCTTGATGAACCTTCACTTCTTTGTGCTGTGGTGAGGTTCCATTGTGGGCTGTGCGACCTGAGAAAAACAAACAGGCCAGGTTTTGTTTTAAACAATTTGGTGCTTCAGGGGACAAAACATTGCAAGACCGTTAGTGGGCAGTTTTCAAAATTCAGGAGTAATATGTTTCAGGAAACATTTTCTAAAAATAAGTTAAAGTTTAGCTTGTTCACATCCTTGATTTGCTCATCAGATTGTTTGGTTGCTAAAGATTCTTTAATCTTCAGATAACTTGTTAGCTTCCCGCGTGTATATAGTCACGCAAAATAATAATAAATGTGGAAGAGATCAACACAGCTGCACAGTTATTGTAGGTCAATTTACAGAAATTGCACCAAACACTAAGTTACTGTAACTGTTTCACTACCACACCTTCTCTGTCAACAAAAATTACATATACAGAACAGATATGTCACTCGTTACTGATTTTTTTTTTTTCTTCTTCTTCTTGTCAGTACCCTACTTATTTTATACTACCTAACAACACCTTCAGGAAAGAAATCGACTAACATGAAAGGCTGTCTTCTGAATAAATGACATTAAAAAATGGCAATTCTGATTGTATTGCATGCGAACAAGTCCTTTAACCTAAACAACCATATGGATTGGCAGGCACCAAAATGGTGGCTAGCATAACTTAATTTTTTGTCCAAAACAATCAAAACGCTGGGTTGTACAAATATAGTGTTTGGTTGGGTTTAGGCACAAAGACATATGGGATCTAAAAATCTAAAGTAGAGGATAATTTTACTATTTGTTCCCCTGTTTATTTAAGAAAACATGAAAACAGGAAGTGATGAGTTGTAAAGTGCTGTACTGTCTCTGGTATGAGAAGTAACGGTATGTCACCAACCTTTGTCAGGCTTTATTTAGAAATGGATTAAGGACATGCATTTAGCATCAGTGATAAGGTGATTGAACAAGCAATGACAACTAGTGAACCAATCCGACAGAGGTTAGCATTTTTATTAAATCGGCCAGCCAATTAATAAAAACTGTCTCTCTCCTTCACACAGCAGGAAGGAGAACAGAGGGAGCCCAGGTGAGGAGAGACTAATTTATGTATGTTACTCTCGACTTGTTACTGTATGCATGATAAAAGCCAATAAAATAGGTTATCTAAATCCCTTTTAAACTAGCAAATTCTCGGAACAGCATTCCTGGAGGTTTTCACGTCTCACGTATTTTAATATCTGCTCCCTGATGCCGACAAATTCTATAAAATCTCCTATATAATGTATACTTCCTCACTTCTAATCATGAATGAACCTACCGCGCACAGGAGTACACCTTGTACTATGAGTGGCCGTCTCTCACAGCAGCAGTGCTAGTGAGGCGTTCAGGGACAGTACAGAATGTAGGTCACCTGTGCTTCAGACTTTTTTTAAATGTTCAAATACTTAAAATATTAAGTTTTCAAGCATCTGTATCGACCATTAAAAAGCCCATACCAGGCAACCAATAATGATGATTACTAACTATAGATGGATGTACAGTACGGTATTTTATCGTGAAGACACCAAAACCCCATAGCAGCACCATCGTATGTGCAACTGTCCATCAGCAGTTTCTTGTATGGGATCAATTAATTATGTCATTATATTTATCATTATTATTAGGAACACAGGAAAGCTGTAAAAAATCCAGTACATCTGAAATAAACTAATACAGGAGTACTATTTCATACATGCAATAATTTGTCCATTAACATCCAAAATTGTGGATATGTATTTTTTGGAAAAGTCTTTATATGGTGCAACTGCTTTTTTTGCCTCGTCAGGAGACACACAGATGCAGGGTGAGCAGTTGGACTTTTTTTTTTCTGTCTCCTGGTGCTTGGTGAGTTTCTGTGGCAGTGCACATCATAAGAGTCTCTCTGGTGCCTTCATCACTATGCCAACTCTCAACCATGCCAGTCAACAGCAGCAGCGGTACCACTAAGTAGGTCACACTGCAGTCACTCTAGCTCCTGATCTAGCGAAGGAGGAGAGATTTAGACAGGGACAGAAATAACTTAAAAAAGATACAAAAGAGAGATGGAAATGCATTCAAAGTAGAAGAGAATTTAAGGGAGAGGAGGATACAGAAAATAAGAGTGAGGAAAAAAATTAGCAGAGAACGACAAGGGAGGAGCTAAAAGATCTGGAGCGAGAAGTGATAGCATTGACTGAGGAGAGTTGGCAGCTAACCGGAAACGAGGCAGAGGAGTCACGAAACGAGAGGAGCTGATTTATAGATATGGATTTTTAGAAAGAAAATTCAAGATTGCAGCACGGAACAACATTCAGAGGAAAAGAAGGCTGAGAGAAGACATACGCAGTGTTCATAGAAGATGATGGTGAGGCAGCTGAAAGGAAATCATATATATGCAAACCCAATCTGCACAGACATATTGTGCTGATGCTCCCACCCGAAAAGGCTGCATTAAGGGAATGTTTTCTGTGTGCAGTTGAGCCACTCAATGGAAGTGCACAGCCATTACTGGTATTGCAGTAATTTCTATTTTAATTTCCAAAATATTGGAGTTTTTGTAAAAAGCATCAATGAATGAATGAATGAATGAATCACCGAAAACATATTACATGATGGACTGGAGATTGGCCAAAATCCAAAAAAACATTATAAATAAACTAAAATGGCAACATTATAAACTGAAAAATGAAGGATATTTTACAATAACGTATTCTTTTAAAAGTTTTGTCATATACTGCATCTTGTAATTGGTGATGAACTGTATGTATTTGTATGATTTACAGTATTCAGGCTTCATTTTATATTGTGCATCATCTTTCTGCTGCTTCTTCTCTTTTCTTCTAACAGGAAACTAACGTTTTGGAAGTTTTGTTGGAAGGTCAGAATTCTTAAAGCATGAGTGAAGTGAAACTGAAACTCGTTTACATAGGCACAAACCTGGGAAAAAAGTAAATGTCTTAATTCTTTTTTCATTTAGTGATGGTAGCTGCCATTTTGGAGCCTGTCTCTCCATTTTTATTTATATATTTTTTTGTCATTTTAAGCTGTTCTGTAACAGCTACAGTATTGTGATGTTGAGTTTCTAAAAGGTTCATACAGATTATATTTTTGTTGACTTGTCAGAGTTGTTGCAAATTAGATGTCTTTCAATTGTGTCATTGATACACTGTAAAAGTGTCATTGACCAACAAAAGCATAAACATATTAACTCAAGTGATCTTATACAGCTTTGACATTGTCATAAATAGCTGTGTACTGTGTTCTCTACATACACATACATCATGGTATTTTTTTAAAACATGAAGACATTTTGGCTTTAAAACTAATTCACTTTGACATTTGCTTGCTACCTCTGAATGGTGGCACATCAGGAAATGTATTATGTAATCTTTGATAAGCAACATGTTTGGCATCCACTCTGTGCAACACTGTAGCTTTGGATTTATTTTGTTTGTGGCTCTTCAAGGAGTAACATCATGTGGCTTGAATGAAAGAATACAAAAGTACGTATTTTAAGTGTAGTTAAAAGTACAATGAATGAGCTAGGTATAGTCATGTCAGCCAAGATAATAAACTATGTACTTTCTCACTTTAGATAAGCTTTACCATGTCAAGGGCACTAAGGAAAAGAAAATGTTGTAAAGATTGACTGTCTGGCTCTTGGACATTTGAACAATGCAGACACATATCTGTAACAGTGACCTTACTGTAGCACAGCTAACACAGCTGTGAGGTCTGAAAAGAAGAGACATTTTTTCCTCTACATCTGATCCATTAAGACAATATATAAGTATCAGTTCTCTGTCTTTTGTGCAGAAATGTGTGTTCACTAGAGGTGGTAGGTAACTAAGTACATTTACTCAAGTACTGGACTTAAGTACAATTTTGAGGTACTTATATTTAATAATGATAATAATACATTACTGAAGTATTTTCATTTTATGTTACTTTTACTTTTACTCCACTACAAATCAGAGGAAACAGAGAGAACAGAGAAATGCTCATGTATCATTTATGAATTAACCTCCTGTCACTATATAAGGTGGTTAAATCACTGACTGCTGTTTTTATTCCACTATCTGTAGGTAACAACACGTATTAGTCATAATTTTCACCTTTGAGAATTTGTCAAACAAATCTGGACTAAATTTCTACATTTATGTTATCACCAGCATCAAATTCTACATTGTTTAAAATACAATGTTTTGTTAGTGGAGTACTTTTACTTTTGTACTTTAACATTTATAGGTTGTACTTAAATACTTTTACTTGAGTAGAAAAAAAATAAAGGGTACTTCTTCTTGTAGGAATATTTTTTCTGGGCAAGTACTTACAATTTTACATGAGTACTGAGTTTGCATATTTTATACACCCCTGTTCTTCACTGTGCTACACGTGATTGCAAATTAGAGCACGCACACACACACATACACATAGATTCACACATTTACATATGCGCACCATGCTAGCAAAGCACACTGTGACAGTTTAACACCCTCTTTATGTTATTAATACCTGTGGCCATGTCAATAGCCTCTAATGCCAGTGTCAACGCCCTAATAGAATCGCTTACATCAGCGCTGCGTCTCACCTCCCTCCTCTCCTTGAGCTGTTTGCCATTCGGAGGCTGTGCTGCCCTTCAACCCTCCTACTCGACTAACAGCTGAGGAAGAGAGAGCGACAGAAAGGGAAGTCTGCTATATTTCACAGATAGCGTGGACTGTATTAGGTGACTGCCAAAGGTAACTGACCGTTTTGTCATGACAAGTGTGAAGCCACATGAGATGCTATTTTACACTGAAGCATCTCTCATGATTCAAAAAAACATATACAGTACTGTAAAACAAAACTCTCTTAAGTGTCAGTGATCTATCAATGAATTGAAAATGTCATGGCAACAGCTGCTCCATCCTCCCCACCTCCCTACTCTTCTTTCTTTAGTTGATTTGATTAATTTCTGGCCTTGAGCCTGATGAATCTCTGCCAACTGTGCTGACAAGTGAAGGACTTTTCTCTTCAGGATACTGTCTTTGAGAAACTGGCATTTTGTTTTTTTCTTATTGCTTGTGAAAGAAAACTACAAACTACAACTTTGTGCACTATTTTAAACACCATTTTCCCAAGGAAACCAACTGTATCTGTCATCTGGGAAATTGCTAAAAAGCAACCTGCTTGTTTACCTAACAATGGCTACAAGTAGAACTGATGCAGAGGACAAAAATCCAGGAGATACTGATGATTTAATCTTAAAAGCTGATCTCTAACCAAGAACTTGTTTTAACACAAAACATGACCTTTTTTCAAACCTACAAACTTGTTTTTGTGCCTAAATTTTACGTACAATGCTCAGTTTCAGGCCCGCTGCTGCTGCCAAATCCCCTGAATTCTATTTTTACACAACAAAATTCTAGTCACAATGTACCTTTCCAATTTTGAAAGAGAAGTAGAGACGACATGTCGATGCATTTATTTTAAATTAGAGGACAGTCGTTGACACAGGTAACTGAAAAATGTAAAATGATTAAAGATTTATTCAGACCTCTGTTGAAGACAAAGCCTGTCTGCTGGATGGGATGAAGCTCAGAGATGAAACTAGAAAGGATGTCTCATCATCCCAGCATCACTGACTGCTTCAGTCACACACACTGAACCAGGACGAGTCTCAGCCAAAAATAGCACAGTCACATTTTACCATTTTTAACAAGTTTTATTTGTTGTCACGGACATGTCATTTCTCCAAACATGCTGCATGCGTGTGTTTGATCATACTTTACTGTGTTTGTTTGAATCATGTAGATGCCACTGCAGATACAAGACACGGGAGCACACAACCATCTAATTGTGTGAGTAGCGTGACTGTCCTAAACAGTAACGGACAAGTCAGTAGAAGCAAACTGGTGCAGTAATTCTCCAGCACTGATTGATGACACTGCTAGCTCCATCTAATGTTGAGAGTCCCTACACACCCTTATGGTACTGTACGCAGTCAGCACGCATATACACACACATTTTGTTAAAAGCAATGAAAATGCATCCAGTTGTAACTTGTTGGAACTGGGCATTCGAGGGTGATACATCAAAATCCTCCTCAAATACAAACACTTGCGAAGCCGAGACATTTCATAAATCACCTGAGGAGGCAGAGTTGGTGTGTGTGTTTGTGTGTGTGTACACCATTGAATCCTCCTCTCTTGTCCTTCAGGAAGTGACCTCTATTTAACTGTCATACATTGTTACCTACCCCAATGCACACACACACACAGGTACTGCAGTACAATGCAGCATCAAGTCATGGCTATTCATTCCAGTTGTGCTCACTTTGCCAGCTGAAAAACCAGAGAGACTGTCTCAATACTACAACTAAGACAATGTTCTAGAAGGAGATTGATGAGCAAACCAAAAAAAAAAGAAACATCCAGCAGGAAATGTTGGTAATAGTGTAGGAGGCATTGCTTTCAAAAGGACAAACAGTACAGACAGGCAGTGAGAGAGAGATGTAGTGTAGCTTTCAAATCTGCAGCATCATGGAGACTCAAGTGTCTTCCAGTTTGCAGTAAGCGAGGACAAGAGCCCCTCATTTATGCGTACAAAAGCCCCCCCCCATTTAAAAGGGGTAGAGAGTACTACTGTACAACTACTGCCTTCGGTAGTTGGAGAACCTCGGAGCGGAACTGATTCAGCCCTTTGCTTTGAGGTTCGGCTGCACCCAGCTCAGCCTTTGAACTGTACACGCGTCCAGCCTCGTGGCCCGGGGTAATTAGCATTTCACCGGCATCCATCTTCAAAGGCAGTTGGAAAAGCAAGGAGCATCACACACACACATTCATATCAAAAGAGTCCCTGTCCTTGGCGGTGAGGTCTAATGTCAGTGTGAAAGGCTGCCGCAGTTAAATGCTGGATATGCTCAGGTCATGTAACAAGTCCATGAAAACAAAAAAAGGCCTCAAGGCCAATATGGACAAGTAGAATACTGTATACTCATGTAGTGCTGAAGCAGTTGATTAGTCAACAGAAAGAAAAGTAAAGTGACAAATATTTTCATTATTGATTTGTTGAATGTGAACAAAAACCAGTGAATTTCACTGTTCTAACTTTTCACTTGTGAGGATTTACTTTCTTTGTGTTATTTTATTGTATTCTCATGGTTTGGACTGTTGGTAGGATGGAAGGTGACTGTTGCACCTTTATGACCAAACGATGTCCAGTTTCAGCATTCATATATACTGAAGTTTTAGTAAATCATTTTGCTTAATTTAATGATTACTGAATAACAAGTGCACTTGTCAATTAGTGTACTGTGGGTTTAAATGAGCCTGTGGTTGTTGCATTTGGTTACAATTAGTAGTAATTTAAAACCAAGCTGTTTCAATCTAATCCCATTTTGAGAATAAGACTGGCAATATTCATTTTTATTTTTTCATCCTGTTTAGATGTTTTTTATTGTTTGTGTGAATCTTTACTGGAGCGCCAAATGTGCAATAATTCCTTGCTGGAAATGGTCTTCAGCAACAGCACTATTTACTCTTGTTTGAGTCACAGTTGTTGTAGAAATTATGAAACCTTCTTTATAAATGAAACCACAACTTTGGGCACCATTTTTAACACCATTGTCCCCATGACACTGTGGAGGTTGAAAGTGTTCATAGAGAGAACGAAGATCCAGGAGATACCAATGATTTGATCATGAAAACAGACAATCTCTAAGTACTTGTTTTAACACAAAACATGATTTTTCAACCCTACCAAGAAGTTGTTTTTGTGCCTAATCCTGACCAAACCACCATCACACTGTCATAAATCATTTAGTTCTTCTTATTGCCTTTTTGATTCAAGTTAGAAGTCTTCACAAAAGTCACTGCATCTTATTTGGACTTTTATTCTGCATAGTGAGGCATATCTTGTGTCAGTGGCCCTGCAGTAATCAGCTGGCCTGGTCGACCTGCAATTTCAAGGCTTCTGCCAGATGTGTACTTAAGTGAAGCTGAAGTGTACTTATAAAGAGTGCACTTAGCTGAGCTTCAGCAGATGTGCTTCTTGTGTTTAGAGTCGGTGTCTCATCTGTGGAAATCCACCAACACAGGGGCTAATAGAAGACCACCAGCTGCGTATGAAAGAGAGGAAGGGAAAGACGTGAAGAAAGTGTAAGAGAGTGAATAAGAAAATAGGCCAGGGGGTGAGGACATGAGGAGGCAGTAGGAAAATTAATGAAAAACAGGATCAGGTCAGAGGGAAGGGAGATTAGACTGAGAAAACATATTGGCGAGATGATGTCTCATGTATGTGGCAAGGCTAAGCTGAGCAAAGCTGAGAGACAGAACACTGTGTACCATATATTAGTCATGAATGACTCAGCTGTGCATGATGTTTACCTCTGTGTCACAAAGGAGATTGTCTATATGTGTTAAAAGTCTATTTTTTTGTCTGCATATGCATTTCTCCTCTCTGAGGCGACAGAATGGTTACAGAAAGATTTGAATTAAGTGAGCCTTGATGCTCTGCACAGACCTATAAACACATTTTATTAAATGCACTGATGCACTGTTTAGTTTCACTTTGAAAATAACAATGCAGAAGTGCATATGTAAGGGCTGCAATGAACCATTAAGTATTGATAACTGCATCAAGTTGTCAATAAATTGATAATTTTACTTTACTGAGGAATAAAGTAATATAAATTAAGAACATAACATTACATTAAATGGTGACTAACTAAAACTGAGGATCAACTCGAAACCAGGCTAAAAGTCTGCAGTCACCCTAAGAGCTTTGTGAGCTTTGTTTTGAGCTAATGACAGCTCCAAGATGGTGTACATGTTTAGCAGGTATAGTCTTTACCATGATCACCATCTTAACTTTGCACACTGGCATGCTAATATTGGCTAACTATCACTAAGAACAGCTGAGGCTGTCAAGATTTTCAGTAGTCCTTAAATATTTACTCATAAACCAAAGTATTGGTTGAATTAAACTTTTGAAATGTTATGAAAAGTTGAAGGATCAACTAAATTACTTCAGTTCATCCAGGTGCATGTCTGTAAAAAAAAAAAAAAAAAGTTGTGGCGATCTATTTTGGTGTAAAGCTGTAAATAGTGAAGTTAAATTTTCTGTTTCAGCACAAATTTACTTGTAAGATAAAGATACATTTTCAGTGTAAAATTATGAAGCAGCTGTTATTGTGTCATGCACATCTGGCATGTCATCCGATGGAGGCTCGTGTCTACTGACAGTGTGTCTGCATTCATGTTTTATTCAGCTGGAGTGTGTGTCCCTCCCGTCACTCAGACAAGCTAAGGAGATGTGTTGTGGATAGCCAAGCATGGACATCCCATCGCTCACCACCTAACTTAATCTGCATGCATGTGCTCAAGTGCACACAGACTCAAACTCAAGGACACACAGGCAAATACACACACACAGTCATACTAATATAGTGAGATATAGTGTACTTCATATTCAGAATAAAACCACAGATGCATGCACACACGCAGCTGGGTGCTCAGTATTCATAAGGCTCGCAGCAGAGGGTTGCGAAAGAACTCAGCAGTTACGACAAATCACTGACAAGTTAAATTCATCACACAGCTCCTTTGCTTTATTGATGGGAAAGAATTTGGAAGCAGGGAGATGACTGACATCCAAAACACAATTATCACACCCAAGGTTACCTCGTTACACATCACGATCAGTAAGAGCAGAATTGACATATTTGATATCCTGTCTGACTGACAAGGCACATCAATCGCTCACCCACAACCACTTGGTATTTTAAGACATTTCTTCTGCGCATGTTGGGATACCTCATGAACTCCCACTGTGACTTAGAGGACAAAACATTCCCAATAAAATATTAAGGAACTGTGTGTCACTCGCTGTTCCTCTAGACATCTTCAAACCAAGCATTCAGAAAACAACAAACGTGGTCCAAAGTTTAAAAAAAAAATTTTTTCACTGCTTAAAGATGACCAAAAGTACCTTTTGTTTACAAAAAAGCTGCATACAGACAACACCTTGAAGGCTTCCTCCTACAGTCTCGTATCGACTTCAGTCAAGCTGTGTCATCATTGTTCCAAAAAGAAAAAAACATTGATTGTTGGTAGAGTCACTGACCTGTAAGCGATTCCCAGAGACAACAAGAAAAGGCCCAAAATGGCAGCCTGTTTAACTCCCTCTTGGTGGGAATCCATTAAATCTCACTGAGGGAGGCTGGCAGGCGACTGTGCCAGCCCTGTGGTTGGAGGCTGAAAGAGGTGGCTTGTCAAACATTAGACGATACATACAACCAGGGAGGGCTGGGGGAGATTAGTAACCCCTTGGCTGGTTTGTGTTCAATGCTGCTGCTGCTGCTGCTGCAGGAACATCAGTGACATTGGCAGCCAAAAAGAAACAACTTTGATCATCATTTTGTCTTCTCTTTTTTGTGGCCTTGCATTTAAATCTGAGACTAGCAGCAATATCAAGAGACTCTCTGGCATTATGTAGTTTTCTTTTGTGAAAGCGCTAATTTGTTATTATTTATTTGTATGAACATTTGTTGTTGCTGTTATTTTGTCTGTTCATGGTCTGCTTGTGTCTATGGAGACCTTGGCTCTTGTTTTGAAGTGAAAGGCTAATAGGGTAGATGAGACCTACCCTGAAGGGTCGACTCTTTTAATTAGCCACTTTCTGTCAGTATTTCAAGGTGAGCACATGGAAAAATGATCAAAAAGACAAGGTAAACACATCTTTTACATTTACATGCAGAAATGTCATTATTCCTGTATTTACCTGGAAGAATATACAGTTGTTCATCAGCTTGGAATTGGTTTTTAATTCAATCAACGTACTAATCTTTTCTGAAACAAACTAAACAAGCCTCACCTGCCAGTGTAGACCCGCAGCAGAGTCCAGATTATTCCTAAGAACAAGAGCAAACTTTTTACAATATGGTGAAAAACAGATATAAATACATGTATATCCACAATATTGTCGCTAACGTTACAGAGTAGATACCTCAGTATATCATTATACAGGTAATCCTCATGGAGGATGTATAAGAGCAACCAAAGGAAAGTCCAAAGGTCGAACTGATGAGAACTGGTACAGAAAACAGACAGCATCACTCTGAAGTTATATGAGAAAATGAGTAATTCACCAAATACAGGTACACATATATGAACTTTACAGTTTTGAACCTTTGAGTAAAGAGACACTAAAACCACAGTGTAACCAAAACTTTCAGTATTTGTTAAACTGTAATTGCAAAACAAGAAGACCAGTTTTATGAGAGACCGAACACACAGAACATACTTGTCTGCCTGCTGATTGTCTGCCTCTGCATGCAAGAAAAGATCAAGAAAAAAACTAATGAAAGTTATGTAACATTTAACACCCACAGGATTCAACTTGTCTTGTCCCCAGACTTAGTCCAAGTCAAATTTATGGTTTCAGCAACTGTGCAGAGTCATCCAGGAGAGAGCGTTGACTCTGCAGAGAGGCGGCATTTTTATGGAAAACAGCACAAACACACTGACTGTTCAGCGAGCTCACCGAATGTCTTCTGCCTCACTGATGATGATAACCACATATGTGGCCCTACTTCTGGTTAATTTATTTCAGCCTGCATGTTTGTAAATGCTGGTAAATTGTGTGTGTTTTTTTTTATAGGTTTGTTTGTTTTGTTACTTCTGCCATATTGTAAGTTGAGCTAAAAGGCAGATTTTATATCTCTAAAAATGTCTACAGCAAATGTTTTTAAGTAAATCCTGGTTTATTTTGTTATAGTAAGCACAAATAGTTAAAAAAATGTCAAGCTACTAATCATACTGTGGAAAATTTTCACTTCATCTTGTGATGATTAACATTAAACTCTTAAACATGTGATATTCAAACTCGTTTGAGAGAAAGTAGTGTAACACTGTGGGAGTTGTCCTCAGCTGCTAGGACATCTCACAGCTATCCATCTTAAATGCTGTATCTTATGTTCAGTGTAGTGTGGGCTGAAGAGACTGGTGCATTGTGTCTGAGATGGATGGATCATGATAGCAGTGCAGCGTCAGTGTGAAACCAGTGTCTGGACTGAATGGATTCCTTTTGTTGATCTATTCTTCAGTTTCTATCAGCTTGTAACCCACACTCACGTTTTTCTGTTTGCTGCTGCAGCCATTTTCCTTCCACAACTGTAATAACACTGCAGCCAACTTTCCAACCTTTCTGCTTTCTTTCTCCTTTTTTGATATTTCTTTTCCTTAATCACATACTGAGTATCCTGCCATAGCCACAGAAATTCTTTGGAGAGGTAGGTAGAGTCAGATTGCAACTGAGCAAAAAAGAGAGCAAACATGACAGCTGAATGGATGCATCACCTGCTAACTTGTCAGTAACAGGTATGACTGTGCTACCTCTCAGCAGCTACAATACAAGCCAATGCATATTTCAAAACACCCTGCTTCCCCATTTGTCTATATGCACAGGACATGCTGACTTGAGGGATTTCCTCTTCCATGGGTTCTTCCGGACTCTTCCTGAGGTCGTATTTAGCAGCACAGGCCTCCCCTGAGTCTTAGAGAGGAGATTCAAGACAGAAACGATGGATGGATGTGGTGATATAACTATGACAGCAGAAGGTCACTTTATAAAAAGTTACAACCAGCGCAGTGCAGCAGCCAAATATTGAATTCAGTTAAAAGTTTGCCCCAGCACTGCAACTTTCATGTCATCCAGGAGAGACACAGACAATATAAAATAAAATGTCTCGCTCCTGCTTGTTGTAACAATGTAATGTAGCCTAAAGATGTCTATGCAACTTTTAAAAAAAGAAGCGATTCTTTCTGTTAAATGAAATGTAGAATTCATTAGCAATACGTTAAAATGCTAAAGGAGTAACATGCATGATTTATAATTGAGATTTGTTAGCTAATGCCAGCAAACTTTAGTTAAATGTTGATGTATAACCGAAAGCCAAGTCAGTCTGCAAACAGTTTAACGCATTTGCACTTTTTGACTCTACAGTTTATGTTTTTCTTTTTAATTTTAGGATTTACCATTATCCTGTAATTGCTACTTGACATCACATTGTTCACCTTATATGCTCATATGTGCTATAACATACACTACCAGTCAAAAGTTTGGAAACACATAGGTCTTCAGCTGTGTTACCATAATTAAAAAATGATTTTCTAATGATCACTTTTCCTTTGAAAGTTAATAAGCTTACATTAGCAAACACAAAGTGCAATTGGAAGACAGTACTTACATATGTTTGCTGATGATAGGCCTCTGTATCTTTATGA
>JAUMHL010000025.1:19868220-19904991 GCA_032362345.1 Sandelia bainsii
TCCAGTTGCCATTGAAAACCGTTTTTTGAGATAACCATGACCTGGATGACTGAGAATCTTCACAGATATTTAGCTACAAGTCATTTGCAATGTTAATAATGTCTACACTGTATTTCTGATCAATGTGATGTTATAAAATCTGCTTTTCTTTCACATACATGGTCATTTCCATGTGTGTCCAAACTTTTGATTGGTTGTGTATGTTGTTGACAAATGGACATAACTTGTTAATCCAAATCCTGTGGTCAGAAATAGCTTCACCATTCTGATTTAACGAGAAATTAACATCTGCAAAATGCCCATGAACACATTCCAATCATCTTCAACACAGTACAACATGTCTGTATCATGGAACCATTTTGGTTACTCTATACAATAATAGAAATGGGTTTGAGAATATGAAAAAGACATCACAAATGCATTAAATGTGTTGCATTCGCTTGTGGATGGGAAAACTTGATTTGAGTGCTGCATTGGGGTTCACAGTGGTTTTATTAAGCGCCTCTATCTCCTGCTCTATTTCTGGCAGACAAGAAAAGCTTTAATTTATTATTTCCAGCCACGTGAACTATAACTGTAAACTGAACTATCCATGCTTGTACATCAGTATCCCCTCTGGTCTCATACCATCTTATGTCTAAAGCTGTACTGAAGCATTCCAATTTATTAGTCAACTAACAACCATCTTGTCCATTTCATGTTCCAAAATTGAGTATGTTTAGCTTTTATTTATTGATCAGTCATAACAACAGATTTGGTTTTTGGCTTTGGGACATTTTTGTTTAACTATATTCTGACATCTTATCCATGTGACTAAATTATCAAGTAATGAACATTTTAATCAGCAATGAAAATAATAACCTGGCTCAAATTGTCCTTGTAAAAACCTACCACAGATCCACAACCACAACACGTTGTGCTTTTAATTACAGCTTTGTTAATGCTGCACACAGTTTTTGACCTTCAACGTGTTCTAAACTTCAGGCTCAGATCTCCGAGGGCCAGTGAGAGATGGGCGAGTAAAGAGCAAGCAAGGACAGATATCAGTCATTCTGACTGAGTTTCCATGTGTGTGTATACAGTATGTGCTAGTGTGTGTCTGTGTGGGAATGTGTGATTTTATGTGTGCAGTAGAGATAGTTTTGCGACGGCGAAGCAGTATCAGTTGCTGTCACTAAATACTGCAGTCTCTGGCTCACTTCCACAAAGGCACACTCACAGTCACACATGGACACACAAACAGAGAGGTGCAAGATGCATAATTCATAGCAGTAATCAAAGGCAGACAAAAGCCACAGTCTGAGTCTGTGAGCCCACCAGGACACACACAATAACTCTTTATTCAAGTAAGCAGTGGTTCCTATCAGCCATGGAATGGTCTACAGAGGGTTACATGGAGATGGAAAAGAGGTGACTAAGAGGAAAAATGGAGAGGCAGCGGATAATTTCAAACAGCCCCTTCAGTTTCATCCTCTGCCTAGAGGCCCTCTCTTACAACTTCCCTTTCCCTTTTTTATTTAAAAAATAGTTCTGTCTAGACCAAAAGAGATGAACTCCCCAAACTCATTGGCTATAACTTCCTGTTTCATTTGCCACTCTCTCCTCTGTATATTTTCCCCAGAGTGCCTCCACTGAGAAAGGTGCTAAGGATCCAAAGTAAAAAAAAAAAGTATTTTGGTTGCACACTGTATTAATATTTTATGAAAACCAGATGACTTCCCCCCATTAGAATTTAGCAAGTCAAATTTTGCATTGACATTATGCTGTACAATGATTCAAGATGGTGCTACCAGTGCACTTTAAAGAGACTTATTTGTCAGGTGATGGAACTTGGTTGAGTGCGTGCTTGTGTATGTTTGCATGGGGCCACTTTCTCTTTTTCTCTGTCTCCCTCCCAGGGCACAGCTGTAAAAAGCTGAGCTCTTAAAGCTTTCATCTCTGTCTAAATCCAAACCAGTGTACCATTATTTATTTATCTGCCAGAGACTAGAAATATCCGCTAAGATCAGCCCGTCTTCAACAAGATGAGCCTCGGCCTTGTGGTGGGTCTCTGGGCAGAGCAGTCACACACAAGCAAACACACACACTCACAAATAAATGGGCAAATGAGCACACAAGTGCTAAAAACTGAGAATCACACACACACTGAGGCTCTGTACACTATCAGTAAATAGCTGGGACTGCACTCAGCCGTTCAGGTAATGCACCTGTACTGAGGCACCTGATAAGTCCCTGAATGCTGTAGTCTTATCTACCTGGGCCAGATTGAGGAACAAGGCTCCAGTCTTTTTGTGTGTGGCTCCGTCTGTCTGTCTTTTCATCCCTCTGTTTGTGTCTGTGTTTCTGTCTCACTGACCGCTTGCTGCAGTGATTCTGTCTGCACTCGCTTTCCTGACTCCATTACTTCTCCCATTGAAGTTGATCGGCTATAAACTCGTCTTATTATGGATGATCTCTCTCCTTCACCTTACCTACCTATTTCCTTTAAAATGTCAGGTCTGGGTGATGCAGAAGCACTAACCTCAGGCTATGCAGTTGAACCTAAAACACTAATTATGTTTATTTTAAAAATAGGTTAGATGATAGATGATGAAAGATATAGATATCCTCTGATAAACTGAGGATTTACACTCTTACGTCTTAAGTTTTCAGCATTTTAACATCTTTTAGCTCACTATTTTGGTTCAAGTCGATAGCTGGCACCAACACTGTTTTGCAGTTGTTTTGGTTGGAAAAAGCTTTAAGCCCCACCTAACACCAAAACAGCAGGCACATACTGTAGTTTGTGACTAGCTGGTGAACATTGTGGATCATTTAGCAGTTAAGGAACCAGACTAGATTTTAAAAGAAAGTGAAGTCAGTTTCCAAGTTCCCAGTCAAAAATTTTAAAGTCATATTTCCAGCATGGATGAATCTCACCAACCCTGACCTCAAAACCCAAGATGGATGTTCCATGCATCAACGGTGCAGTACAGTGTTTCTGTGCACAAAATACAGCATCATTCATTGTCATAAACAGGTATTGCTAATGATGGCTATTGCTGACTGGTGTACTTGAATGTGGTCAAGTCGGATACAACATTGTTCCCATCCTTGATTTCTGACTTCCAAGGTCAATGGTACACAGCATAGGTATGCTAAAGTGTTAGCCACATCAACTCCATATTGTAATAACGTCTCTGTGTCAGCCCTGCAACTGACTGACAACCTGTCCAGCCGGTATCTCACCCAGTGACAGCTGGGATCGGCTTGTTGTTTCCCTCTGAGTTGCCAAAAATGAACAATTTTATTTAATAAAATTTAAAAGGCATTATCAGAAGGTTGAACTAAATTATAGATAAATGAGAATTTTAATAATGCATCAACTATGATGGTCGTGATCCAGGATCATCATAGGATGTATCACTAACAGATGGAACCCGGTCAGTTCTGCCACTTGAGCATTCATGAAACTCATTATGGCAAAGAGGTTGAAAACACACACTCTTCAGATGATGTGTAATCTTCTTAGCTACTTATATGGTAAAAAAGTAATGTTGGGTGGATATAAAGTATTTAAAAACATCTGTTAGCACCCAGGTGCTTGAGTGATTGAGTTGGTTGCATGAATTTTATGACCTTCTCTGCTCATTGCCTTGCAAATCAGATGAATTTATGCTGTTAGTTCCTTGCAAATTAGTTTGATGTAGATTTATCCTGCTCAGCCTTTCGCCTCACCATGCCAGCTTCTCTTGACTTTCAGAGAGGATGGTGAAATGCTTCACTGAAGATATTTTTGGCCGTGTTACATAATAAGTCTCTCTTTCTGTCTCTTCCCATGAGCTGATATGACGCTGCAGAGTTGGCAGGCAAGTCAGTGCTGATGCACTAATTGTGGTGTATCTTAGAGATATCTAAGGGTGTTTTAGCTCCAATCAGCAGCTGTCAGTCACTCATAAGAATATAAGAAAACCATTCTCAGGGACAATACAATACTGGAAGTTTGTGCCTGACTGCTGCTTAACATTGCTTTAATTTGTGAGCAATTGGAAAGGCAGAGTTTTAATAGGGTGAAAGAGGAGGATAAACCATCTGGAATTGTGGAAGTTGTCCCTGTAGGCAAGTCAACCTGTGAACCACTAGTGGGTTCAGTAAACACATAAAACGTCTCATGCTGTTTAGTGAAGTTGCATTAGATTAACTGGCCATGTCAATAATTATGTTCTGAATAAGCTAAGATAGTGTAGAATTAGCAAATTAAAATTACGCAGCCTTTAAGTTTCAGAAGTGACGACTTGACCTCAACTGACCAAAATCCTTCTGGAATAAACACTGTATAATATAATCAAAAAAAATAAAAATAGGACCCTAAATAATGATTATTTTCATTATTTGTTCATCTTTCACTTATTTTTATTTATTTATCCATTAATCATTGCAACATTTAAAAGTAAAGAGGCTGCTTACAATTCCTGAAAGTCCAAAGTGACGTCATTTCAAAGTCATTTAGTTGCTTGTTTTGTCTAGAGAGTCCAAAACCCAAAGATATTCAAGTTATTATCACACAGGAATAAAAAATTATAAAATCTTCACACTTGAGAAGCGGGACTAGATAAATATGATTTTAACAATTATTTATTAGTTGCCACAAATTAGCATTAGATAAAAGACTTTGTCTTGTTGTGTTTTTAATTGAAATGTCGCCAATATAGTTTTTTTTTTTTTAATTGCTGTTACCTAGAGAACATGAGAGGTGCCAGGATCTAATCACATCGGTCAATTCAGCACCAGAATTGTTTGGAGATTAATTGCATTTCCCTTCTTCCTTTAATGTTTATCTCTCACCACTCAATTTGTTAGTTCATTTTGCTATTCGATTCACCTTATGTGTTAGATTGGGTTTCTGTGTCCATAGCCCTGACTTTATTACTCTGGAAGAGAGAAGGGTTTAAGAGAAGGCTCGAGGGGTGAGAGTAAGGGCAAAAAGCATAGAACTGTGAAGGAGAAATTGGAGAGAGGTGTGTGAGAGAAGAGACCACAGGGACGTGGTTTCACACCTGAGAGGAGAAGACCAGAAACTGAAATAAATGAGGGAAGGAGCTGAGAGAGAAGAAGAGGATGTGCCCTCCTCCCTGTTGTCCTCTGGGCTTTGGCAAGATTGCTTTTTCTCTGACTTCCAAGTCGAGGTGAGAAAGGATGGAGAACATGGCCACAGCCAGGGGGGTCAGTCAGCGTAGAAGACACTCAGGTGTTAATTTGCACCTCGATTCACACCTCCAGCATTCCATTACAGGGCCAAAAACCTGCAGACCTGGCGAAATGATAGCCCAGTCACCTTCGATCAGATGTAGCGATTGCATAAACTATCACTGCAATCTTTAAGACTTTGCTGCAGGCAATTGGATACCTACTCCCTCCCTCTTCCATCCTTCTCTCTTTCATATTCTGACTCAAGCCAAGATACCTCTCTCATCCTGTCACAGGTTGCTGAACCCTCTTATAGGAGCCCCCTTGTCCAAAAATGTGCCAAATGTAATAAAAGCGTGATAGCGCTTGGCTTCACGTCCGGACCTGGCATCAGAGCACGAGAAGGAAATTATGTTTCCCAGTTAAATTGGTTTCCTGGCATGTGATAAGTTGGGGTGAATTTTTAATCCATGACCTCATGAAAATATGTCAGTCTCCAAGCTGCTATCGTTTCTCCCATCCTGTCACCTCCCTCTCCCTCTGCTGCTTCCACCTGCTTCTTACCCCTGTTCTTCTGGCTACGCTCTTCTTTAAAAAGTAAAACATAGCAGGTGTGGGACATCTTTGCTCCTCAACCAATTACCTCAGCAGTGTATAATCCTACTCAACCTCACCTCTCTTCCCACTCAGTATTTTCCCTCCTTGCCGCTCTCATTCCCTCACCTCCACCCACGCAAATCTTTTTTTTTTCTCATCTCTCTCCGTCATCCCTGCAGCCCTGTTAGGCTCTGTGGATCACCAATTACAGCAGCAGTAGGCAGCTAGCTAAAGTTACTCCCACAGGCACTCTCCATGCATGCAGGAGGCATGCAGCTGACTGACATGACACAGGGTGTTCTCCCATAGTCAGCCCACCACCTGAGGGAGGATGATAGCCAAGCTCCACCGGGGCTCAATGTTGCTGCCTTTACATGGCTTCTCATTTGCAGCTCTTCATACCAGGTGGCCCTCTGCCTGTCTGACACTTTTCCTTTCAAGTGCAGGCTTGTGGACACGCAAACAAGCCAAGCTACGAAGACCATTAGGATTAGGTTTAAAAGTTTAAACATGTTATGTACTAGCACATAAGTAAATTTGGTGTGAAATGGAGAAATGTGGGATTTGGGCAGGAGAGTGCTTACGTGTGTGATGGTTATCTCCTCTCAATGCAATGCAAGGGCATAGCTTTGGTTTCAGAATTTAGGGCGACACAGTGAAATCAGAGGTTTCCAAACCAAAAATAAAAGAGGATTTAATAAAATGATGTAAATGCTATTGTGTGCATTAATGTTATCAAGAAAGTAACATAAAATACAGTAGTATAGTTGTGTATAGTTGTGTATTCCAGCTTCTATGATGGGAGGATTTATATCTTTTCTCTTTTGTATATAACTTCTAAAAGATTAAATATCTTCTCGATTTGGACCATATGCTTATTAATTAATTAATATTATATTCGTATTTACTACAAAGACTGGTGTCTTTACTTCATTATCAGAGTAGTGACAAGGTGCAGTGTCTTTTTAGGAAAATTATGTGATTTACATGACTGATTAACTTTTTTTCCAGAGGAGGTGGCAAACTGTTTTTTCAAACTTTAAGTATTGTCTGCAGTCTTTCCCACAGGCTGCACACAGGCCAGAGGCCTCCAACAGTAGATTAATGCAGTCTGTATATTGCCTGAGAGGCAAAACCCAGCCACTCAGGTGAGCATATTAACTTTGTGATAGACTTTTGTCATTTAGATTTTGGCAGCTGGACAGTAAAGGAGTTTTAACGGACTTTGGTGAACAAGTCAAACTGAAACTGTTGAACTTCACTCTACTGCCTTGATAAAGCAGACTGAAGTTTATCTTAAGGGCGTTGGCCACAAATCTATTCTATTCTAATCTAAAAGGATGTTCACAGTGTAGTAGTGACTGTGTGGGTGCCAGCTCTTTTTTTCTCTGTTTCTTCTTATCTGATGTATGCAATTTTAGACACTTTAGCAAAGCCACTGAAATGTTTTGTAATACATGTTTTCATGTCAGTTTGAAGAAGATTATTATCTTTTAAATATTAGCACTCAGGCTTATTGAACAGTATACTATAATAATGTGAAAACATAAGCAGAGGAGTAAACTAAATTCTGTCACAGAACCATAAAAGTTTATGAAAAACCTATAAGCCCCTTATGATACATAGTGAATTTGCCTTTTCTCTGAATAATTTGAAAGTCTAAGAACTTCAAAGAACATTTGAGTATCTCTGGTAGTTGCAGAAATTAAATAAAGAATGGAGGGATTGCTTAGGACAGCTGGGATAGGCTCCAGCACCCCCCGTGACCCTTACGAGGACAAGCGGTTAAGAAAATGGATGGATGGATGGATGGGATTGCTTAGTGTTATTTGTCTGTCATTGTTCTCTTGCGTAGAGTCACGTCTAATGTCAGATAGAGAAGGTGCTGCTGGGAAGGCACAGGCTTGGCATTAAGCAAGAATTAATCCTGACATGCGCAGCTAAGGGCAAGGTAGCAGCAGTGTGGGGAAATTGGACCGAACCTTACCCATTCATCATCAGACTACAGACAGTGACATGTGTGGAGGCCCAGTCAACATGTTAAGAGCTGCTATACGCTCTCATGTACTGTACATACAAGCATTTGTCCTGCCTCCCTCTAATCACAGCCAATCAGTTAGTAGCGAGGGTCTCTGTCTGAGATGTTGAGGGGCTGAGGAAAAGGGAATACGTCAAAGTCATACCCTGTGATGCAAGGCTGCATTAAAATTCATACTGAGTTGAAGCACCAGCTTGAATGCTAATCAGGACACAGGCCCTGTCCTTCAGCACTGTGAGGAAAAAGGGCATTTTTACGTTGGTATCCCCTTGTGTTTCCTACATAAATATTACTATAAGAACACACCATGGGTGAGAGTAGTGGCATCAGGCTGAGAGAAGAATAAAGAGTTAGATAGGGGAGAATGGGAGACACAGAGAGAAAACACAAGTGTGAGATCCAGTTATACAAGGTTGTTGTGTTTCAGATGTCGTGCTGGAGCCACGATAGGAGGAAGAGAGTGAGAAAATATCTATTTATGAGAGTGTGTGGGCAGATATGGGCATGTAACCATATGCTGTTGCTATTTTTTCCCGCTGTACATTATGTTAGTGACTTTAAAAACATGTACAGTAAATCTCTTATACATGCAGTATTTTAAAAAAACACTATAGAAACATTCTCATTTTGTCATATTTTCATAATCAATAATTATCTCACAACCCGGTGTGCATGTTATTTACAGTAGTCTGCATTTGTGCTGATGGATGCGGTTTATTTAGATTCAATCAATTTGAAAGGTTAAGCCAATTTATAGGTCTACGCCTGAGCAATAGTTCAGTATGATCATTTATTATGTTTTACCAGCACTGGGATAAAATGATCACATCTTGTCATCATTTTGCAAATGTTTGTTGCCCACATTAGTGATTCCAGAGAGTTATAATTTTAAAAATATTTATTTAGTCTTTGTTCTATAAAAAACAAGATACAATCCAGTGTACCAAACACCAAATTGACTATTTAAGAGCTGAAACTATTATTATAATTAACTGGCAACTGTAGTAATAACCAATTAATATTTTTTACTGAGTTCAGCTTTTAAAAAAAAACACAAAAGTTGCTTTTGTATAAAAAAAAATACATTTATATGTGAGTCGAGGTGAGGATGTGACATGTGATGTCCAGTGTTCACTACTTTCTGACATTAAAGAGATTAATAATTTCATTAAGAAAATTATCTGTGGATGAGCAATAATTCAAATAATCGTTTGTTCAAGCCCTAGACTAGTTTATATAAGATAAGACACAACTTTATTGATCCTGTTAGGGACATTTTAGTCCTACCTGTACATATCAGTATTAGAAAAAATGCTCTACTGATTTCAGCCGTATCCACCAGAGTTTACAGAGGAATTCCATCACGTTCCTGTGTGTTTAATATTAAACTCCCTTGTAACTTAAATCTCTTACATGTAGGTCAATTTTTGTTTTTTGTTTTTTCCTGAATCTCTCATAGATAAGTGTGGGTACATGTTAATACACTGTCAATCCCGATTGACTGGAATTTAGATTAAAGTGACCTTAATCCCTCACCTGACTCCACCCAGCATCCCCCTGCCATGTCAGTAAGTCGAGAGAGAGAGAGAGGGAGGTAGAGGGAGAGAGCTACTGTATAGCATTGATTGCCAGACATGAATTAATGTGGTGACGTTAAGTGGAGACAAGAGAATCAACAAATGAACTCATGACCTGCTTAGGTTTGGCGTTGTACCAAGATACAATAGCAAGGAACGCAGCCAGAAAATCCAGAAACTTTTCCGTCCCACTAATTCCATTGAAATTCCTCACTCTTCCACCAGATGAAGCATTTCTCTCTGGATGCAAATTAATTGTCTCTGTGAGCACATGTACTCACTGTTTACTCCAGTCTGGAGTCTGACTAACAGCCAAAACAACGGTCTATATTTACTTTCATACATGAAGAAACTGTGAATAAATTTTGTGTATAAAAAGCCTCATTTTTCAGCATCACTGGAGTAGTTATATTTCATGTCTCCTTTTCACATAAAATGGCTGAAATCCAGCCATCTCTGCCCAGACTAAGATTAATTGGATGCAGCCGCTTTTCTGCTGCTGTACAACACCGTTAGTGGAGTCTGAGCCAGCATATGCACAATCACACACACATATATATATATATATCTATACGCATGCTTGCACAATATCACACACGCATCAACAAGTGGTCCCTCAGCCTGTGTTGAGTCAGCTCCTCAAGAATCGACATCCAGCACTTTGACTTTTCCCTTTGAAGTCAGTCCTTGGAGAAAAAAAGGCAGTAAGGCAGCATGACACCCAGACGAAAGAGAGAGAGAGAGCACAGCAGACTGTATGAGTAAAGAGAGAGAGAACAATAGCCCTGACTGTCGCCACCTCAACACTGAACAAGAAGAATCAATAAAACAAAGTCAAATAGCTCTCACTAAGTAACCCTCTGTGGCTCTTCTGTTCGAAGAGCTATTGCAAAACTGTGAATTGTCTGAGTGAGAGCAGTGGACCAGGGCCCCACTTATGGTAGTAAAAGTTATATTTACACTGAAACACTGGAAGGTTGAGTGTAGCTCAAAGTCACAGACAATAGGAAACACAATATGTTCAGACCAGAGGGACACCACTCACATATTTACATCTGGTTTATTAAGTTAAACACAATATATGATCACATAACAGTATACCTTGTTAGTAGTGGGACAGCACTCACTGTCTGTTTTGTCTTCCCTATAAACAATATAGCATTTGCAGGCAATGCTTTATCTCAGATCTTTTCTCTGCTAAATGCTGTTCTCACACACATGCACAAATACATGTAATGCCTCATATTTTGTGTGGAGGCAACTCTAAAGCATCAAACCACAACACAGGGCAAACAAGATCATGCAATACTCTTTATTATTGAGGGAATTAAAAGATGCACAAAACAACCTCTGATTTTTTTTTTACTGTGCTCTGACCAAATGATTAAGTGATTAATTAAGAATTAATCAGCAAATCAGTCCGATAACATTTAGTGTGCAAAAAGTCAGAAGAAAGTGAATTCATTATTTTCCAGAACCCAGTGTGTCATTTCCAGTTAGCTTTTTGTTTTCTCCAACCAACACTACCAAGTGTACACAGTTTAATCTGGAACCAGAGAATGTTTGGTATTGCTGTTTGATAAATAACTTATATGATTATTCAAATGTCAGCAAATTGATTTCTTTACCTCAACTAATTGTTGCAGCTCTAATGTCAAAGCCACTGGACGAATGTTGTGGTTGTGGGTGTAATAGCTCCCTAAGCTACAATGTCCTTGAGTTGAAGCAATATCTTTCTCTTGCTACTTACTAAGAGTTTGAATATCAAACAATAATATAATGATATAATAGAACAGTAGCATATTAAATGACTCCATTGCAGTTGAACATACTCAATCTGTGTGTGCAATAAAATAGAAATTTGCAATAAACTTCTGCTAAAGTAAAACTGCAAGAAACTGGGGGAAGAGTGTAGAGTCTGTGTTTTTGTTTTGTAGAGGATTTGGAAAACGATCACAAGCTCAGTGAGCGGTAAAGCTCTGGATTTTGACCATAGATAACGAGAGGCTTTGATAGTGAGAGCCATTGTTGGACGAATCCCATCAGATTGAAGGCGGATAAGCTGCTTGGGGGATGCGGTCAGAGCAAACCTCTTTTGGGCACTGTCATTTTTCCAAAAAGGGGGAATCCATCATTCCTTTGATAATGGAGTTTTAATTATTAGACGATGAGGAGAAATGGGCTGTGGAGAGATAAGTGATAGAATAGTTGTCTTTGAGGCATCAGCCCTTTAGATAACAGTGTGTATATATACACAGCTATATTTGTGTGCACACATACATGTATGTGTATGAAAAAGAGCTTTTTGGTGCGTGTGTGCTTCAATTGCTGAAAAAACAACAACTTCTATCTCCTATTTCCTACATACTGTAGTAAATATACTATCTAATAGCTCATATATAGAAGGGAAAGGAGCTTCAGCACAACTATGAAGCAGATTTGCATCAGAAAATGGAGCATAGCATCAGTTCAGGCTGAGAATTTACATCACACTTACATTCACTGGTTTTCAGATGTTTCACCTACTCTTTTATTCTGTTTATATATCAGCTGACTAGTGACATCCTCACATCATATTCACACAGGTTTACAGCAATGTCATTATAACCTGACACTATGCTCACTATGACCAGTCAGGCACACAGAAAAACACAACACAAATGTTCAGTTATATTCATATGTTATCATATTAATTACTAACACTATTTGTATATATCTTAACTATTCATTCAAGTAGTAAAGTAAATTTATCCTCCTGGGTGGTTTTGTTTCTCATCTGACCCAGACAATAGAAAAGTGTGAGTAGGGCAGAGTTGTTATGATGTAACGGCCACAACTAATACAACCCCTCATACCCTCAAAATGGGTTGTTAGGAGTGGCCTTCCTGGTGGACGTGTGAAGTGGAATTTAATCTTAATTGATAGTCTAAAATACAAAAGTATTCCGTTTGTTTTATTGCAATTTTGTGTCTGTTTTCAGCTTCAGCACGAGAAGTTTTCAACACTTTGTATTCGGACATTCAAATAAAAAGGCACAGTAGAAACAAAGGAGTTTTCTATGCCATCTTTGCAGTGCACAACAAGCCTGATATTACGCCCTTGCTGCATTGACAAATGTCAAGAGGTAAAAATAGTTTAAAACAAACAACTAAATAATCCAAGAGTCCTGAAACCCTTTGTAGGATGCTCTCGACTCCATTTTAACTGCTGTGTAGGTTTTAACCTGTAGGTTAAAGTGAACTGAACCTTAAGTGCAGCAGAAGCTTTTACATTTTGCAGTCAGGGACATAAGTGTGTCTCTCTTGCCTCTCCCGCTCTCGTTCCACTAGTTCCCATCTCAGTTCTGACTTCTTCGCCTTTGTCTGTCTGAGCCCATATCTCTCTCGCTGTCACTATTCGCCTTCAGCCCATCTATCTGTGTCTCTCTCAGTCTTCTCATCTGCACCCTTATTCACTTGCTTTCCAACTCTTTGTATCAACCTCTCCTCTGCCTATGTCATTTCTTTTTTTACTTGCTCTTCTTGTGCCCCCAATCTTCATGTACAGCGCCTTTCCTCTGTGTCTCCGTCTTAGTGGCCCTATTGCTCCATCTCTGTAGAACAGTGTGCCGGCTGTTAGCCGTACCCCGACGTCATGGCACATGGTTGCAGTATCGTGGCTATTAATAACTTGGTCTCATGGTGCTCAGTCCAAGACAGGATCAAGAGCCAGAGGGAGAGCAATCTGCTGTCTCCCTTAAGAGATGCTGGAGGGGAAAGGTGCAAATAAGACAGCTTACTCCGCACAGCTTTCACCACCAAGACCTTTGTTGTACTTAGTGAATGAAGTGATTCTGAATTTAAATTTTTCCAGACAAGAGCAAACATCTTGCCAGGAAGCATTTGGTTTATCAAAGAATAAGACTCTAAATAGTGAAGTGTAAAATTTTGGACAAGCACAACTCACCATTATTTTAATTGATTTTCACTTTAGTTTATAGTTTATCAGGGTGAAACTCTGCACTCACTTAATCACGTCTAATATGTTACCATGTCAAATGATCTTTTATAAATATGTCCTGTATATTATATATATGTATATACAGTTAAACAATCAACTATGAGTGGTATCTAGAGAACAAATGGACCTCCACAATTTCTTGCTACAAATCTGTTGACATATGCAACAGTACTCATACTGCAATAACCAAATATTTTCCAATTTATCAGCCTTGATTATTTATTGATCTAGCTCATTTACTATCATGTAATGTTGTTGTCTGTTTTATTTGCATTTTTACTTACAGCTTTTACTCCAGATAAATGAATGATGAGAGGCAAATGCACCAGAGTCATAGCACCACCTCACCACTGTGTAAAATATGTGTCAGGTTTTTTTGTTTTTTAAAATTGACAATTACATGTCTTGATGCATGCTCAATAATCCACGTAAGGAAATCCTAGAAAGTTGATTCTGTTCATCTGGACAAAGTTTTTCAGTGGGAGACATGTTTCAAGACTCATCCTAGTCTCCTCCTCAGTCTCAGCTGACTGCAGGTTTCCCCAACCTCATAAACAGCACCTTTGCACAATGACCGAAACTAGCACCATTGACTAACAATGGGCCATATGATTAATGATATGCAAATTGTCATTTTTGATGAGGTGTTCTTCTGCTTCTCTGGCCGCTGAGTCTGTAGGGATGGTGTTTGCTCTGTGTTGTAGAGTCCTGATGACACCTAGTTTGTGCTCCAGTGGATGGTGAGATGATGAGAGTCAACACACATACAAAGTCAAACATTACACACAAATCAATCACATCACCATGAAGAACAAAACTGCAGTGTGCACCACTTTGTCTTACTCACAAACATGTAGGTGAACAGACAAAGCAGCACAATCAGTTACAGTTTTTGTGGCTTCCATAACTCCCACTATAGCTCTCATGTAGCCGGGTAGCTCAGCAAAGGGCAACATAAACAAAATTGTATTAAAATCTCCAAAGCTTTAAATGTAATAAACCTCCAGCCCCCATTCAGTCTTACCAAGGAAGCCATACTGCTTGTGCTTGTGACAATTATTCAAGACTTTCGGTGGCTACTTCACAATAAACACGTTTATTTGCTGGAAGGCTTTAATTATAAAAACATAAAGTGATTCAGAAAGTTTTGAGTTTGCTTTATCAGCATGTTCAAACAAGGTCGTTCTCTCTCTTTTTTCCCCACTTTGTCCTTGTTTTTCCTACCTTAACTTTTGTTTGCTAATTGTTTAGGCCTTCTAATATGTACTTAGTACTACACATGGTTGGAGTGAAACAATCAGTCAACATTTGTTGTTGCTTGTAATCCATTTTCAAACCTCAATTGAAAATCGATGAGCTTGTCAATGGTCTTGTAGAGCAGAAAGCTTGATCAATAAAGCTCATAACAGTTGAATGCTGTCCTACTGAAACTGTGTGTTTCTGGACATTTGCCCTGTTCCTTAGACTGTGAACTTGCAGACAGATGCTTCTCGATGGAGTTAGGGTGCCTACAGCAAGCTGTCACCTAAATAACATCACACTGCTTCTGCTGCTCTGTGTTTTGAGGCTAAAAAGCTGCCGCGTGTTTGAACATTTTTATTATGTCTTTGTGTTAACATCAAACTTGATCTTGTTGTTTGTCAGTGTAGAAAATCTCACTAATTGAGATGTTCCAGTTTGGTTTCTTCTCATGGCCATATGGAATATATATCACTGCACATATTGTGAATGCACACTCCATTAGCGATGGTTCTCTTTCTCTGCATTTCTCACTGCGGGATGCTCCCTTGCTTTTCTGGCAGACAACCTCTTGTTTGAGCTTTTTGCCCATGTGTCTGTCTCTGCTGTAACAATAAATTAATAACTAAATTTAAAAAACTAAAACAAACTTAATAAGATATCGAATTGTGTCATATATGTTCTTGAAAGTTGATGTTAACCCACAAAAAAGTTATTTTGAAGAAACTCTTGTCTAGCTTGGTTAATCTGCTGTCTGTGTCTTTATTTCTATCCAGCCTAAAAGTAGAGTTTTGTGTGTGTCTGTTCTTCTAGGTGACAGTAACCCCAAGGAGAGCAGCCCTTTCATCAACAGCAGTGATGCTGCTGCAGAAAAGAGCCAACAGTATGATGGCAAGAACATGGCCTTGTTTGAGGTAAAGTCCAATATTCTGCAGACTCACCCTCCCACACACACACTGATTTGTTAATGCACAGAATCGGGCAATATAGAAAGACGCAGGATACACTAATTCTCACTATTCAGTGATTGAATAGAGGCTCTGACATCGATTAATGGGGGTAATTACTGTGTGAAGGGCATGTGGGAACCTCAGGTTAGTGCAACCAAATCTCACACTTCTACAGGAAAGAACTTATGCAAGGCAATTTGCCACAGCTCTGCACAAATGTATTTACGTTGCATTCTCACTGGGATTTCTAGATAACACAAAATCAGACAGTGCACCTTATGTTATTAAGTTGCAAATGGATTGTAATTCACAAAAAGTGGGTAGCATAGTACCTGAAATACAATGGTAAGAAAAAGGTCAGTAACTGGTCAGTTTGTCTTAAAATTCTTTATATAAGTTACATTTATGAACACCATCTGTTTCAAGAAATCACAACATTCACAGTTTAGAAAACAATGTGAATCCCTGGGCTAGTTATGTCAACAAAAGCTACTGTAATTGGAGTCAGGAGTTAGCAAACCAGGATCAATGAATAAGAGCAAGTCAATGAAACAAGACTGGAGGTGTGGGTTGGACCTGCTTTGACTGAACACTTTGCAACATTTTTCTATTCACAAGAAATATCTGTTGATGTGAACCATGCATCTCAGAAGACTTATGATCAAGAATGGTTGATGTGCATTATCTCTAATTGCAAAGAGTGTAGCTGCTGATCAGTCCAGTTAAAAAATACGATTTAGTACTGTGACTTCTCTCCCTAGAAGTCCAGCTAAGATGACTCAAATCAGAATGCTCAACAAGGTAAAAAAAACAACTAAGTCTTTAATCATTGCAGGTGGTTTACATCTCAGTGTGAGTCTGCCCTATCAAATATTGATATGTGGAAGAATTTGCTGCTCTCCAAAACAAAAAGAAAAGAAAAGAACTCTGCATGGCTGAAATTTGCCAAATAGCACCTTGATACATTGCCACTAGCAAAATAGTGACTCCACACTGAGTCCAGCCTCTCTTTCTTTGTTTGTACTTCTGTAGGAGGAGATGGACACCAGTCCCATGGTTTCGTCTCTACTCAGCAGCCTGGCCAACTACTCCAACCTGCCCCAAGGTAGCAAGGAGCATGAGGAGGCCGAGAACAATGAGGCTGAGCCATCACGCAAGAAACCCGTCAAGGTATTTAACAGTGTACATGCTGAAATACACTTGCATACAAACTGTATGTACATATATCTGTTCATTTGAGCATGCAATTATACTATAATCAGGCATCTCCTATATCAAGAATTACACAATTTGACAGCACAGCGCATGTGTTTGGATTTACAAGTGGATTATGTGGTAAGTCACAAAATCAGTAATTCATAAGAATATCTCACAAAACATACAGGAAAAAGGCATCTCTTAAAATCTCAGCTAATTTAAATGTGATCACAAAGACAGTAAAAGCAAAAAACACATGCTATATGTCATCACTGAATAAATAAAAATCAATCTGTGATTCTGGTTTAAAAAAATTGGATTATAAAGGTTGCTAAACACTGGTTGCAACTGTAAATTTTCATCCATAGTTTGCCACATGATTAGCAGCATGTGTGCATTTTACAAACCACACTCTTGCCATATGAGGATTTTTATTACCGTAAACTATGTTGATCTTTTTCTTTTGTAGCAGCAAATAACAAATTCTAGATACACAAGGATGTTCAGTCTGGGTAAAATCAGATAAAAAAATTCCTTCTGCTTATAAAAACATTGTAGTTTTTAAAAAAGCAGCATTGTGTTGTATTTTTTATTAAAGATTAGGGAAAATAGCAAATGATTAGCTTTAAGTGTGCTGCAGAGAATGTGAAAACTAATGGTCCTTACTGGAATCAACAGTACACTAAGAAGAAGTGTTTTCTCTCATGCAATTATTTTTTCTAATATAGCACAGACTAAAGATGTTATTGGCAACAATAAATACAAATTAATGAAAATATATTTTAAGCTGTCAGCACTAAACAGCAAGTTTTTAGTTATGAAAAATCTAAATAAATGACTATAACTGACTTAATCTAACTACCTGCTCAGATCGACAGAGTGTACATTTATAAATCACTTTCCTGGCCATTTACATTTACTGCTGTAATATTGCTTCTGGTGTACCCTGCACCTGAGGAGGGTCATTATGCTTGTTGCCAAGGGATGGTCATTAAGTGTTACTAAATATAGATTTGTACTTTCCATTAAATTACATCATGAAGCCCTGTTAGCACAATTTTTGATTGTTTTGCTAACGCACTCACTAAAGAGCCAGAAGAACTCATCATTTTAGAACTTGTCATTCATTCTCCATTGACATTATAAATCTCCTCTTTGTGCTACTGGATTCGATCTTAAATGCCACTCGCAAATAAGTTCCTTCCACATCATCCCCTGATATTTTTTACTGTTGGATGCTGAGATGCCAGCAGGAAGGGGTTTACTTTTCAGGCTTTGTTTTCGTTTTTCTCAGCACTTGATCGACAGACAGGCAGCTACATTATTAATCCTGTGGGAATTGATGGTTGTAGCTGGAGAGTGAGATGTGATATAGCAAAGCTGAAATGAGAAGAAGTGCAGATAATGATGGTGATGCAAATAATGAAATACGTTGTGACAGACTGTTGGAAAAGTGACTGATTCACATGGTAACATATTTCACACTCAAGTGTAAAACGCAGAGAAGACATTGCGATATGCTACAGCAGTGACAGGTTGACAGGTTTTCTATGACACTTGACCCCATCTGTGTATCTAGGTGTCCAATCAGGCAGATATGTTTCCTCTACTACACTGTATATTTTCTGTTCTCTTCACGTGTCATTTATGTTTTCATTACTTTACTTAGTTATTCCTCCTACTTTCCAACCTTGAAATCACTGATCACAACCCTTGGGTGCCACGGTACTTATCTGATACACTGTCTACTTTTTCCAGATGAGCCTTGTAGATAAACAGTAGATAAATAGTAAACAGTGAAAAAAACACACTTTATCAAACTGACAGTAGAGATAAGGACAATAGGTCCAGTCGACCCCCAATGGCCATAGTGATTTCTGCAGGTGTATTTCTCTTTTACAAAGTATAGTGAAAAAATGAGATAAAGAAAAGATCATCGTGAGGTCTACTGTATGTTTCAGACACCTCTCACCAGTAGATGGAGTTTGCTCATTTGTCATGGAGAAGGTTTAGTTGTTGAAATGTTATCTCAATTCCTTACTTTATAATCACTCTACAGATGGGAATGTCTGTTTGTTGGTCCACCACTCTGATCCAGATGAAGAAATCTCGACAACTGTTGGATGGATTACCATGACTTCAGTTTGGTACAAGCATTAATGCCCACATCAGGATGAATATTTGCCAATATGTCATTTTATGAGTTACCTGAAACTATTTTAGTGAGCTCAATGATGCTGTCATTTTGCTCAAAGCTGCACGGATGCATGTCTGTGGACCGTTGAGCAAACTGATTAAAGCCCACCAGAGTTGGCTAAAAGTTCTGGGGTAAACCAATTAGTTTTCTGTAAGCTTTGGATGACAAACAGTTAAACAACAGCCTGTGTCAGCACTAAGCATGCTATTAAATCACAGTAAAATTTCATATTTCAAAGGTCAGCTCGACCAAATAATGTTTTCACTTTCTTCTGGTGGTATCTAGCCACATGTATTTGCACAGGTTTTGATATGTCTGCCTGAGATTTCTGCCTTCAGCACAGCTTAAATTACTTTTACTTTTGAAAACATCAACAGTAACCTCTCTTTCCAGAAACAATTTTCATTTTATCAAGATAATCCACAGACCTCACTGTGAGCAGATTTCACTGGAACGACCAAAGAAAAACTCCACATGAAAAGCAGCTGACAATGCTTTTCTGTGGATTATCCAGAGTAAATGGGACACTGTTTCTCAAAGCAGATGTAATTTGGCCTAACATTGGTTTTAAAGCTACTTTCTTCTATGTACTCATTGTACAAATGCAGACAGCAGCATTAGACAACAAATGTGTCCACTGGTTCATGTGTTCAGGGTTTTACTGTGGAACTGTTAGCTAGTATTCCCAAGTAACTCAGCCCATCAAGTTGTCCCAGATGTAAGATGTTTTTGCTTGGCTCTCCTCATCCCAACTAACCCTGGGAGCAGGTCTAATCCCCCCCGCCATCATCCCAAACCCTTCAGTACTTTAATTAGTCTGCACGCTACACCAAGTTGCTTCTTCTCCAATCATCAGCCCATTCCACAGGCAATCTCTCCATTGCCATGAGAGGCTTTTCATTAAGGCAGCCTGTGGCGTTTTATCTCTCACACAGCGACCCCTCTCTCGCTCCAGCTATCACCTTCCCTCTATCTTTCTTGCTCCACTCCCTCTTCTTCGCTCTCCATCTCCTTCATCATCGGCCCCTTGAGTGAGGGAGTGAGTCAGTTGTGAGAGAGGGAGAGCGAGGCAGCCGGCTTTGTTTGTCGCAGTGTGAAATCCAAGATTAGAGATTTGGTTGGCTTGTGACATAAGGGAGCAGTCTGGAGGTCGCACAGGTTACAGTGAAAACCAGTCACAGCTAATCTGCTGCCGATTTACTCTCTGACTAAGTATTTAGCATAAAGGCAAGGCATGTTATGTGACACTCGCCCAGGGTCAGGTTAATGAATTTTGTCGCCCTAGGCTGCTAGCATTTCAGGTCTGTGTTTGTGGCGTTAAAACAAGTAAAATATATTACACCCATGAAACTGTGCTGCTATTGATTGATTGATTAACCAAAAACTAAAACAAGGACTAATTTTATCGCTCTAGTAATATGATGTTATGGTATTTTGTAATGGTAATGAGTCAATATGTGTGGGTGCTGAATCCTTGAGGAGTACAATCACTAATCTGGAATCAATCATTCATATATTGCATGGACATTTTGGGGAAATTTTCCCACCATGCAAACTATCAGCAATGTTAGATCCAGGTACAAATGAAATGGGTAACAATCAAGCACAACAGACAGAGGTACTGTAAAAATAAATAATAATTAATTTATTTCAATAATTACATAAAAACATATAGTAATTGACTACTACTGCCAGACAGTACATATTGGTGCTAGTACAGGGTTTTGTACTCGACATGTAGCCTGGTTGGACTGAGTACAGAAACGCTCACCCTCAGGTTTGAAGACGACTGCTCATGAGTTATCATGCTGCCCCTCCCCTATCTATCACTCATATTTCAAGGAACTATAACATTTCTTCTCATTGCACTTCGATTTAAATGACTTCTCTCTGACTATGCTTTTTTGCTGGCTTTGTACCTCCCTCGTAAGTCACTTTGGCTAAACGTGTCTGCAAATGACTAAATGTAAATGTAGCTAAATGTGATGTACCGCTGACTGTGGGATCCTGAATGTGCTGCATAATTTTCATGGGAAAACAAAACAAGATACTTTTGCAGTAATTCACCATGTTGGACTTAAAGTCAAATTGAGCTTTTTTAAATCTTGTTGAACCTGAGATCAATGCTGAACCTAAAAAAGTTTAGGTTGTCTAGTTTACTCTAAATTACTCTTAAAGGTTCAGAAATTAAGTTGAGCACTAATACTGAGTATTTACTTTGTGTTGCCAAATAAAATATTTGATGTCTGTCTGTATTCAGACATTTCACTGTATACAGTAGTGATGTGCAAAGCATGTGAAAAACCCAGTGATGACCAGTAGTTTGGGGTTTTTTTACATTTTATTTCCCTAATAAAATCCAGTAGTATGTATTTACCGTATAACACCTTATACAATATATCAACCAAACTAAACATAATACAAACCATGAACCCCTTTACTTTTATTCAAGTAATTTTCTACATGAGTGCTCTTGCAAGAATTACACGGACATTATTCCATATTATCTTTGTCCTTGCATCTTACAGAACAATGTTGCCTCACATAAACACTGTTTCCTTTCTGGGTGTTTTATGATCCCTGCTCATAGCAGTGCCCTCACCCTCCCTCGGTCTCCTATCACTCCTTCTCTCCCTCTCATTAGACTGGTGCATCAAATTATTATCCGCATCAGCAGACATCTGAAGGATGTATCTTGATTAATGCTAATTTATGTTATATTTTACAGCAGCATGTGTGTTCACAGTTGGAGCTAAATGTAAATTTCACAGCTCATATGTTGTCCATTTAGCTACACTAGTCATCATTGATCAACTTGTGGATTTATCATTTAATCAGTTAGTCTATGAAAGATGAAAAAATTCTCACAACTTCTTAGTGACATTTTCAAATGTCTTGTGTTGTCTGACCACAGGAAACTCACCTGCCATTTTTTCTGCCGGGTTATTGCTGACCTGGATTTCATAATTCAGGAGACTGAGTGTAGCTGGTGTTCAGCAGAACAGCGGCCACACTGCATTAGTGGATAAGGAGAGGTTTAGCCTTGAGTCTGGTAGTGCGGCTGGAGGTTTCACAACTAGTGGTAACACACAAGGCTTTGTGGAGTCTTTTAACTAGAATATTGTAGTAACACATGTATGGACTATTTCAAAGTGATGAGCTTTCAGCATCACGGAGCATCAGTGTTTTACAGATAGCCAGTGTATAAGACTTTTACACACACAGACACATACACGCACAGTGTTGACCGCTGAGTGTCTGGTTCATCCACAGCTGGTCAGGGAGGCTGATGTTTGCCGCCCTCTCCTCTCACTGTCTATTTAATAATTCAGCACACCTGAGTAGAAACACATTTGCCGTATCAGCTCCTGTATGGCCAGCAGAGCGTGGAGATGGCATTACAAGCTCCCAATCAGCCTCCCTCACCGTTGTTAGTCTCCCCCCATCCACCTCACCCACTCCACTTCACGCCTCTGTCTCTGCTTCCAGAGTAATGAAACTGTAAATGTGCATTCTCTCATTTCTACTCCCCCTCTCTTCTGCTTGTTTCCCCCTCCCTTATCTTGTGTTCTCTCATGTTTCTTTCTTGTGTTTCTCATCTCCTTTAGTCTCTCATCTCCTCTCCTTTTCTGTCCCCTCCTCTCCTCTTTCCAGTTTTCTTTTCTCCTTGTATCCTCATTTCCTCTCCCCTGTTGTTTCATTTCTCTCAAGTTCTTACCAAATCAGGTAGAGACTACTAACGTGTTGTGCTGGCATTAACATATTGATGATCTAACAATCGTATACACTGAGTACAAAATGGACACAAACCTTTTGTGGAAAATGTCCCTGCAGTAAAGTTTGTACTTTGCCTATAAACAGGTGCAGCTCCAGTGAGGAATTAATAAAAATGTTACTACTGATGCAGAGGGATTCAGGCATGCAGTAGATGGTCCCATTGGTGAGCATGAAAATATTCCTTTAAGAGGTGATTTAAAAGTTGTCAGTGGTTTTGTCAGCCTAAGCAGGTTGGCAGGGCGTCCCAGAGCCTCGGGGCCTGGATGTTTCCTTTCCTCTCTCCTGCAACTGTAGTCATACACTGTACAGCGTGCCTCCTCCTACTCCTCTGCCACCTTCCACTTTCATTTTCTTTGCCCTCCAGCTAGTCAAGGATGTGAAGTCGCTTTCACCTACCCTTTTTAATTCTTCTCCTCACCAAACCTTAATATCTAGTAGAGAGAAAGTGCTACCTTTGCTAGCCTCAGCTGTTCAGGAGATGTCCATTAGATGGTCAAAGTAAGATTGTGAGTGTATACAGTACGTAAAGAGAAGGCAAGGAAAATAATGAATAATACATGCATGATATCAATAGCACGATATAACAGTTTTCAGTATTCAATATTTGAATTTATAAAAAGCCAATCTTATATTTGATTAAATTTATAATGTAGTCTTAGAAGTGGATATCCTAATTAAAAATTTTTTTTTACAGGTGCAGTACCAGATTTTAAACAATACCATAGCTCTGATTCCTCCAACCTTAAGGAGACTCTACTGATCATTCACAGATATTGCTGAAAAGTATCTGCACTATAAGAAAAATCATTTAACATAATGTTGTGTGGTATTATATATTGATGTTTTTGTCTGGCAATAGTTAGTTCCACCATGTCATAGTCACTCTTTGTTGACCCAACCACACAACACTACAGCAACACCTCACTACTTCTACATTTGCTACGTAGAGGACACAGTCATTCAGTAACGGGGTGCTTGTTAGGAAAGTATAAACAGAATATTTTAAAAGTTTGACCAAATAATCAATGCTGTTGTGAAATTCAGATTTATTTTAATGCAAATATCATGTGTTGATATTGTTTCAGTGAAATTGAGAGCTCAGTTTATCATGTGAGTAAAGTGCATTTGATGGATGTAGAGGCTGGAGAGACAGAGAGAGAGAGAGGTCCAGTCTGGTGAGAGGCTTGTGGTAAGTGGCAGGGCAGCAGGAGGCAGTCAATCTGAAGTAGGTGCTGCAGCAGATGTAGAGAAAGGTCCTGTTGTGTATCTAACACACCTGAGCCATCCATTCAGTGGGATGACTACACTTCCCAGGGGGTCGGTAGGCAGCTGTTCCTTCTGAGTTCAGTGGTGCCGTGCTGGCCTACCTGTGGCTCTGCAGCAGTCTGTGCTCTCTTTGCTCTCGGTGGCTTGCTCTCCGGGGAAATCATCACACTGCTGGCTCCCAGTCCATTAAACAGACACTCATTCTGCGTGTGTGTGTGTGAGCATGTGCATCTATCAGAGCGAATGCTGGTCAGGATTGCAATCGCTGTCCACAAATGAACAAATAAAGCACCAATTGAATGGAAATAGAAATGCGGCACTTTCAATAAACGTCCAACGTTTTTCCCCAACAGGGTCATTGATTCGATGCATACACAATCGTTCCATCTGTTTCAGGCTATTTCTCAACACAAAGTCATTAGAAGCATCTAACGGCTCACCTGTTCGTTTTTTTTGTTTGTTTTGGTGGCTGTTTGTGTCGTAATTGTTTATCAAAGCTGCAGAGGTGTTTTATCATGTTCAGGTCCTCAGACTCGGTGTAAGCCTTCTCAGCATGCCCACCGACAGGGGGGGACAAACGGGTCACTTGTCCCGGGCCCACGGTAGAGGGGGGGCCCAGAACTGGGCCCTTCAACCCAACAAATTTTCAAGAGGAATCGTTTTACAAAATGGGCCTATTTGTTCATAATTGTCCTTGAAATAGTGGTCAAAAATACCCCCACTCCTACACATAAATGGTTTGGCCATAGACAACAACTTTTGACTTTGAGTTTATTTAGCGCTCTCCAGTAAATTGTCTAAATGTCCGGTCAGTATAAGTCCGGTGCAAAGAAAAGAAAAGAGAAGAGAAGAGGAGTAGAGAAGAGGAAAGTAGAGGCTTGAGGGATTTTATGAGAAATGAGGCATCTAAGATTGTCTTGTCCCAGGCCCAGCCAAGACTGTCAGCTGGCCTGCTTCTCAGTATCTATTATCTGAGTCAGTATATGTTATGTAACACCTAGGATTTCTAGCAGACAAACACTGTTTTTCAAAGCCCGCCTATTGTCAAATCTGGATTATAATTTATCACTCAGCTCTGAGCTACCGTAGACACTCAGGCGCACATAGAAGCAGGTGCACATAGAAGGTCTGCTTGATTGTGGCTCTCTATTGTGCAGGGGAGCAGGCGGGGAAAACGACATTTTGCAGGCTAGAGAGGGTTATTGCCTACTTTGGTTATGTTACTCTCCTGTGGAGTGTTGTGGGGCGTAAACACCTTTTGTTGTAATACTAAATGGTATTTACACACCTTTTAGGGCAGATTAGTATAATCTGAAATTATTATTTTCAGCCTCTCCCTGCTTTTTTAACCTGCCTTCCCCTAAGTCTGCAGCAAATGAAAAAGAAAATTCAACTACAACGTTATTTAAGCTATTCTGACAAACTATTCTGCCAAGATGTTTTGGGGCCTCACAGTCTAACCTCAATGTGCTGAGGAATTTACAAAGCCATACTTTTTTTCTTATCTGTCTGATAAAACCAGCAATCTAGGACGTTTGTGTTGTTGCTGTGACTACAGCATTCCTCAGACAACTCTTTTTTTCTCTTTTGACGTGTTTGAAGTGGAAACGGCAAATGATCTGGTCAAATAAAAGAGGCTGTAAATAGATGTGTTCACCTTTTTTTTTTACTTCAGAGGCCATAAAACAAAGTCATTAAAGTTTTAGAAATCTGTTTTAATTAGAATCACTCACCTTGAAAGGACTTACAAAACCTTCATCCTCTTGAAGTTGTTATGTCTGAATTTGTACTTTACACTATGTAAATGCACACAGGTTTTCCTTTTAATAACTTACCTGTTACAGACTGACCTCAGCCCCACATTGTGCAGCGGCAGCAGTTTTGTGTCTAACAACAAAGTGCTGATAGCAGGGGAACCTTTTTGCCTGCAACACCTGCCTACTAATGTATATTACACACCAAGTCCCCAATGGAAACTCAGTCTTTTTAATTACACCTTTGCTACTGGGTGGGAGACTTGTGAAAAGAAAATAATTTGTAGGTGCAAAGAGGTGACAGTCTGGTCAGATTTTAGAAAAGGTGATGAAAATTGCAGGGTTTTTACATTCTAAAAGTTTACAGTTGTTTTAAGAAACCAAGTTAATTAGGATTGATACAATTACAAATCCCTTATCATTATTATGTGAGTGAAGTAAGTGTACACTTTAGAACTAAGATTACTGCGGGAAGAGTTGATGCTAGACCACTTGTCTGACTGATATATCTCCTCTGCCACACACTGAAGGGCACAGTCACAGTGAGCCACCATCTGATTTGCATAGCTTAGACAACAGACAAACTGTGCAAATCATTATCATATAGCAGGAGAGGTGACAGAGATGGACGGGGTTATTCTCCACTGTTCCCTCAAGCAAACCTGTGGAGGCCATGAAGTGGATCTTTGATTAAAGCACAAGGAGGCTGAAGGTTGAGAGACTCCCCGCTGTGAGGATTAAGTTGTAGGGTTACATTTCAGCTCTGTGGAAAATGACATTTACACATGCTCGCATAACACGTTGTGACAAGTGTTTATTGCTTATTGACAGAGATTTATTGCTGCCACTTAACAGAAAATTAAGAAAACCCTTTTTAAAAAGGGATTGTGAGAATAGTAACGTAGCTGAGGTGTTTATTGACATATTGTTTTTTCTGCAGCAAGGAAAATATGAGCATCATTAAAGCACATTAAGATAATTGAAGATATTAAAGAATGTTGATTCTATACTTTTAATATTGAGTACAATAAAATGTTTATGCGACCCAAGTGTGATTAAAAAAAAATTCATATTGGAGAAATTAAAATTTTAACCTGGTTGGACGAAATGTTTTTGGCAATTTGTATCATATGTGAAAATAGACAGGCTAGATTTTATTTCAGAATAGGTATCACAGCATTTGTTACAGGTGATGCAGAATACATGCATATGACAAGCTGCTTGCATACATGTCACCCTAGTTTATATCAGGTTGTGTTCAATGGCAGATATTGGTGAGAAACATGTGATCAAGTATTCATGTATGTGTGCCTAACACATAACATGATATAATGTGATTTAATTTGACATGTTTATAAGCAACTTGCTGCTTTTCACGATTGGATCGGGGTTTACAAAGAAGTGAGCTTGTTAATTACACTTCCAAGTGTGAGCTCTTGCTCTGTTGTTTATCTAAAGGAAATTAGAAGATAATTATATTTGTGAGACCTGTTTGGACTTGCCCTCTCTGCTTCTCTCTCCTGCCCTTTCTTCTCATCTCTGCAAACACTACATTATTAATGCTGGAAAGCAAGCCTCTCCAAACAAATCACATACTGTAGCATTATTCATTTGATGTCAGCCACTTGTCAGGATGATTTGATTAAAAGTCTGGCTCATGCATTCAGCATCTGCTGTCACTTCCCAGTACAAGGCATCTTTTTTAAATCCTCCATCTTGTGTAGTGGCCATCCTTTTTCAGCAAATTTAATAACATTATTGAAGAGATGTATTTGCAAATCATCCAAGCAGTGTTGAAGGTTTTTTCTAAAGCGCTTCTTTATCACATGATACATTTTAGAACCAAAGACACATTTAGGAGGGAATGTCATATTTTGCAGATAAAAAATAAACTTGTCAGTGCTATAGTGGGAAAACTGTGTAATGGCAACACTGTTTCAAGATTAGTTTTAACATATTTGAGCATTTCCGTCTGACATACACATTGAAGCCAAGATTTCAGTGTCTTTTTCCGTGTTTCCAGTCTTAATGCTATGCTAAGCTAATATCCAGCTGCTGGTTTTAGCTACTGGATAAATTTGCTAAGGCACATATGAGAATTACGTGAATACTCTCTGAGCCACAATGCAAATATATATATTTCCCAAACATTCCGTTTAAATTACTGGCACAGCTTTGCATTATAGTTGTACAGCTGGCTTTGCATCAGTAACAGGTTATGAATTACATGGAAATTTGTGTCGCCTGTTGTATTTTTGTTTTATTAACCTTTAGAAATATTTTATATAACAAAATATCTCAAAAAGTAAAGCTCAGTAGTTTAACAGTCTGTCTTATCCCATCTATATAAATTTGCATCTCATAGACAGAACAGAAGATAATTGAACAAACAACTACAGCAAATACCACCGGTTTACTAAGCCCTCAAGTGTGTGTAGTGTCATAGAGCTTGTAGTCCCTATTTTGCTGAAGCTGCTTATGTGAGATGAATTATCGTCACACAGCTACATTTGGTTTTTAAATTTAGAGAAATATATACATTTGTGAGACAAAACCTCATAGGTAATCACATTTCCATTGACATAAACCACCACTAATCATCCCTCTATTAATCCTGCTTGTCTGTTTTAAAACACAGAGCTACAGCAGGGAAGGTTTGTCCTCATGTTATTGGTGATGTGTTGATGTGACAGTTAAGGTCTGCGCTCTCACTGGGTAAAATAGGTTCCGACTGGATATCAGCATTATTATCCTTCACTGACCAAGTCGTCCTTGTGCGGGAAATAAATATTTCTCTGTTATGTACAGGGTCAGCTGATGTGTCCTTCAGATTTAATACATGCTATCACAATGGTGCAGACACACACAGAGGACACATTAGGTATTCAAACAAATAGATTTATACAAGCACACAAATGAGAAAACAGCAAAAACATCCTTTAGAAAAGAAACATCCTATTAATCAATTTGAAGTGTGTTAAAATACATATTCTCCAAGTGTCTGAAATACAGAGCAGCTCTCGGTTTGTCCACTGATTCACTGATCCCCTGCAGCAAAACCAACTAGAACAAATCCACCACAAAAAAACTGAGCCCATAAGGAAATTAAGTAATATTCGATCCATCCCTTGAACAAATCAAGGTCCCCTGGCTGCCTCCTGATCTCAAACTTCACTTTGTTTCCTAGCCTCAAAGTAATTATTGTTTTGGAAATCAGCAAGAGATCTAGTGTGGGAAACCCTTAGATAAAAAAGGCAAATCACAAACAATGTTTGGCATATGATGTAGATGGAAGAACAGTTAGCCTTTTAATTAAGCTGCTGAAGTGCAAAACACAGTTTCACACATTACTTACAGCTAAACTGCAATTATTAGCAAATATTGCTGTTTGAATGGTCAGCTGCAACAGTAACAAGTATAATAAACTTGATGTAAAACACATTTGTAACGACAGCTACAGTATTTCAACCCAAAACACCAGATTATAATTACAATTTGGGTCTTTCAAAGTAATAACCTGTGCTGTGTTTTGCCGGGCGCCTCAGGACATAGAGCAGGCCGTCCATTAATCAAAGGCTCAGCAGTTCAGTCCCTGCATGCCCCAGTCACATCTTTTGTCACGTCTTAGCAAATAATGTACTTTATTAAACACAGACGATTCCCTGTCCTTTGGCAAGACACTGAACACCAAGTTGCTCCTGGTGTGTTTGTGTGTTTTCCTCTCTTTTACGTCACTTTGGATAAAAGCATCTGCCAAATGACTAAATGTAAATGCTAATGGCCATCTGTGGGTTTTCCTTCTGTTACACACTACACTTCCATGGTTCATTTTCATTGATTCACACAGACACCAAAATGTAGCAGGAGTCTCAGTGTTTTAGTGAGCGCTGCATATCTGACGTGTCAGGGTTTTGGAAACAGGCAAATTACAATAAGCTCAACATACCTCAACTTACCTTTGAAATAAAAATAATACTGTATAGATAAACAGTCGCTAAAACGTAAACATCATCAGTAATCATCAGAATTACAGAATAAAACAGAGAGTCACAATGCAGGCCAACTGACAAGTCATGTCAGTGAATGAAGAACAACATGACCACATAACATTTATCAATTAATTAATTAAACTTAATCGTCCACACATTGTCCACAAGACTTTTCCAATAACCTTTCCCCTCCTCTTCATCCAGGTCCCCCAGCTCGGCACTCTGATGGGCGTCTATCTGCCATGCATCCAGAACATCTTTGGAGTGATCCTCTTCCTCAGAATGACCTGGTTGGTGGGAATCGGAGGTGTCATTGGGACATTCACCATTGTCTTCATGTGCTGTGCCACGGTGAGTGTGTTACCTACTTTTATTTTAGCCCTTCTGCTGAAACACACTGGAGGCAACAGGTTGACCTGGTTTATTCTGAAATCTTGTGGTCACATGCTTTAAAAGTCATTGAAGAGTGACCTTAAAAAGAACCATATGTATACTGATGTACTGGTAATGAGCTGTGCAGTAGTAAAACATTATTACTTTCACTGAGAACAGTAAAGATTAAGGAATCTAAGGTGCTACTGGCATTAGAGTTGGGAAATATGACAATAAATGTTAGAGAATATCACAAAAAAATTAATTTTCCATTTACACTCTATCTGTGCCTGGTTTAACCCATTGTGGGTAATGCTGGAAATCATTGAGCAGCATTATTGAAAATTGAAAATGAAATTAAATAAAGTTCTCTGAATTGTCCGCTTTACTCATTTGGTTACTGCACAAATGGTTCCTCACCTTTTCCCTGAAAATCTATTATATTACCGAATATATATTGTAGTGTAAGAATAAAATGTACTGCAATAGAAAATTTTTAAGATTTTATGCCAGGATGATTATCTTGTCACGATCTTGCCCATAATTCTCTTCTCTCCCACTACCAGGTCCAGAAAATATCTCAGCACAGAGTTGACTTTCTTATTAGTTTTTCCAGTCTCTCCCGCTCTGAAGCTGAGGTGACAGAAAAGACTTAATGCAGATTTCTGAACATGTTATACATCGGTGTTATATATACACAGATATAAACCCATTAAAAATATGAAATTAAAAACCTTGTTAGCATCACACCTCCTCAAAATGCTCAGCACTCCTTCACTAGTCACCATCGCTTGAAGTGTAACATGCAGCTTTTACTAGAATTTACCAAAACATCAGTCATACCGTTTTTTAGCATTTATAGATTGATTCATGAGGATCTTTATGGACCAACATTTGTAGCCTCATTAGCCACACACACTCACATGCTCATAGTTGAGTTTTATTGCCTTTCAGTTGTCTGCCCTCTGTCTATATTTGCTAAAGTGGCACTCTTGCCCCCGCTTCAAATCCAACTAAGCCATATTAATGCAGCATTTAAAGGGAGGAGGATCTTATTTTAGCCAGTTTGAGTATAATTTTGCTGTAGCTACTGTCACATGATGATAGCTATGAAGGTTATTTTCAAAGGTTTTGTTCCAAGCAAGGTTCCTTTTGAGGCAGGTAGAACAAAGGAAGCTACCACTTTTTCACTGCTCCAGCTGTATTTTATAAATACCACTCACTCAATCTGTAAAAAAACAAAATAGCTGATGACACGGTGATGTTCCCTGGTTTGCATTAATGTCAGCACGGAGCTGTAATCATGTGTCAGAGTGACTTTGGTGTTGGACTGACACTGTGTTGTGGCCTTGAGTCTCAAATTACAACAGACATAGTCCCACAGGATCGACAGCACTGCTGTCAAAGATCTGAGTGGCTGTTGTAAACTGATTGTGTTTGACTTGTTTGATGCATTTGATTGTCAGGAAACATACATTGTGCCTAACATCTGTTCTGAAGAGAGGACACAGGTGCATTTATTTAAAGCTCTCTGTCAGGTGTCAGGTAACATTGTAGTTCAATTTGACTTGTGTTTTTCAATATATAATACAACGGAGAATTGCTGAAATGATTGTTCAGGGCAGTTCAATTCAAATTCTGTGGTCCATCAACTGTCAGTGTCGTGTGCCTTTTCTCTGGATTTCACTGCGTGTTGTTGCAAGACTGTATGTTGGCATGTCTGTGTGTTTGTGCAGCCTAGATTCTCCTCTAGCACAGAGTGTATTTATAGAACAACCCCCTCAAATCCCAACCATAGCAAAGTAGCCCGCACAGACACACAGGCAATATGCTTCCCAATCATGTTTCTGTGTGACAGTGTAGAGAGGTCTTTGAAACAGCATACTGAAGAAAAGCAGTTTGTTTTTTGTGCTGTTTTTTGAACAGATATGCAATTGGAAACTAATTTAGTATGTCAGTGCTGTATGTTAATATTTGGAAAATACAATTTAGCACTCATTGTCTCTAAATTGTAGATATTTAAACTGAAAAATGGATGGTAATTTTTTGGCCAACCTAGTGGAAGAACTGATTTTGAATGGGCTTACATTGGTCAGTGTACTCTATTATTTTTAAATTGTTTTCCATTTCTAAAAGCTTTCTGCAGCTTTAATTTTACCAACATTCGAAATTGCCATAATCATTTCCAACTCAATTTTATGCTAAAAACTGCAAATAGAAATAGTCATAAAAACTAGAAAAAAAAACCTTTAAGAACTGGTTTGACAGGAAGCCATAGAAACACACACACACACATCTTAAAAATACATTATGTTCCTTCGCTCACTCTCTTTTCTCACCATTTCTGTCTCTCTTTCTCTCTCTCTCTCTCTTACACACACACACACATGCACACATACATATTTCTTATCAGTCACACCAAGCTCATTGCAGAGCCCCAGGGCAATAAGCCGGAGCGTGAACGGTGTGTGAAAACCCCCACCTCGCTGCTCCTGAGCTCCTTACATAACACATAACCACCCAGCCCTCCAGGGGTTGCAAAAAGTGTGTGTATGCAGGTATACATACATATATGCAGCCATCCACACTTCAGTGAAATCCACAGCACTTGAAGTGTAGAGTAATTGTGCGTGCGGCGCAGCTCAATAACATATAGCAGGACCCTGTTTTATTCATATGATATCTCTGACAGTGCACTTTGCATTATATGCTCAATCACAGCGGCACATACTGTATCTGTTTATTTTTCCATCACGCTGAACCCTTGCACATTTTATGAATCATCATTATATGATGAATGTGCACCGATGTGGAACTGCTCTAACATGCTGTTTATTCCATTAACCATGAAATTATACGCACAACCAACCATTTTCAGAGTCCGTATATTACTGCAGAAATCATTCTCCAAGACGATATATTCAGACATGTGCTCTATGTGTATTTTTAGCACAGATAATAAATGCAAGCTTGTCACCGAGATAAAATGAGGTTTAATATTCTCGATAGAAAGTCATCTGTTGTTTAGCCTTCCTCATTACTTCCAGGTCTTGAATCCAAATGCTGTGAGGGGAAGGGTGGTCTGCCCTCTGTCATGACTCATTTAAATGCTAAGGATGCTTTTCCCCCTTCATCTCTCTCATTTTTTACTCTCATCTCTTTCGCTTCCTCAATTTCTCTAACCTTTTTTCACTTTACTGTCTCATTATTTCCTCTTTCCACCTACCATCCAATTTTTATCCTGCTATGCCTCCTCTCTCTTCCTCCCCTCTCACACAGCTGCATTGTATCATCTTGTGATCAGTCTCTATCCCCAGTCTGAAAGTATAAATTACTTCCATCTCCTTCACCTAACAATTTTGCCTTCAACAGTAAATCATCCACTGGAATTTCAGGTGATAAACAGCACACTGAAAATAGACTTCTACTATACTTTTCTATATGAAGTGATGAAGCTGTGCTTGATGAAAGTGTTGTGCATCTGTGTAATGAAGCTTGCTAATGAAGCATGCTCTCAGGGCACCATGAAAACGCCACTCCCATCAAAACCAATTTCCGCTCAACTCTGAGGTCCACTAAAGGCCAAATCAGAGTTTGTTGGTAAGTTTAGAAATAAACTAAAGTGTTTGCAGCGACAGATCAAATAGATGTTTTTTCTTAAAAATGAAAATTTGCTTCTTCGCCATATGCGTTTGTCAGGCTCAGCCATAATCCATTAGTGGTTATTCACATTTGGCTAGCATACAGACTCCCTTAGAAGGGAAGTATCTGATATGTAAGCTGTCTACTGTTTTACCTCGTATGCAAAAAAGATGACAAGGTGGCATAATGTGAGGTTTTCTAATGGCGTGCTTGACAGTTTGAGACCATGTAAGTACATGTGAGTTTGGATGCGCAGGCATTGACTCAAGGCTTTGTATAGAAAGATAGCATTAGCAAACAGGACTACAGTATATATTCTATCACACAAACTCTAAAACCATCACATTTTTAGGTTACCTGCTTGCCTGAAAGTAGGACAATAAAACAGGCCACAGGCTCTGGGTCAGTGGGAAAAAATATGCTGCACATCCTGACAACTATAGTAGAACACTGCTGCTTCCAGTGCCATTCCAGCAACCAGACCCCCCAAAAAATGCTAAAAAATATGTTTTCTTTCTGTGTGTCTTAATGTAGTTATTAGATCTGCTGTATTTTCTTTTTCTCATTTTTTGTGGAGTTTTTTTCCATTTTGCAGCAAAAATCAAAGTTTGAACTTTACATGACGGTCAGACCAGTCCACTGAGTTTGTGACAGCATGATTGATGACATTTGTTAATGTCTTTGTCTGCGGTGACGCCGCACCGAGTTGTGTGTAATAAAAGTAGGACACTGCCCAAAGTAATGGGCATAAAGTGACCAAATGGGATTTCACAAAAAAACTCACAGGCCATCAAAAACTATCCAGAGAATAGAAGTGAAATTACCAGTCTTGGTCAAAATGATGAGTTCTGGGAGCTCACAGTTGTTCTCCTTGGCTGTAACTTGGCGTTGTCCAGACAGAAAATAGTCTTTTACAGTAGACAGTTAACATAGATAAATTATACATCTACAGTAGGTATCAAATATATCATTAAAAATCAGATCAGGATTTTCTTCTTACACAGCAGACATGCTGTACACAGTGAAGTTAAATTAGTAGATTTTGAAACAGATAAAAACACCTTATTTCTAGCTGACTGCCACTGATGTTGCTGGCTGTAATAAGGTTTGCTAATGACAGTGGTTATCAGCTGTAGTTAGCTACAGTAGCTAATTATCATTAGCTCCATGAATAGCTATTGGCTTTACACTTGACAGGAAACACACACAAAGATACTCAAACTTCTCATGCGTGCACACAGAGACACCAAATACAGTGCTCTGAAAAAGTGTTTGCCCCCTTTATGACATTTTTATTTTTTTATTTGTCACATTTAAATGATTCAGATCATCAAACAAATGTATTAATTCAGCGACATTTCGAGCATGAATGTTTTGTTTAAGATCATGCCACAGCATCTTAATCAGATTTAAATTTGGACTTTGACTAGGCCACTCCAAACCCTTAATTTTGTTATTTTTTAAGCCATTCAGAGGTGGACTTGCTAGTGTGTTTCTGATCACTGTCCTCTTGCATAACCCAAGTGCACTCGAGCTTGACGTCACAAACTGATTCTCCTTCAGTACGTTCTCCTTTACGATTCCATTAATTATGGCCAAGACCTCTAGGTCCAGAAGCTGGAAAGCAGTCTCAGACCATCACACTACCACCACCATGAAGATTCTCAGTCATCCAGGTGACGCTATCTGGAAGTTACTCCTCCCAATCAGTCAGCAGACTAGAAGGAAGATTACGAGAACTATGCTAAGAAATATGATAAATATAATGTGTGGCTGACTGTTTCTGAAGTGAGAACCTTCTGAAAAGTTCTTACATAAGCACTGGATGGCTACACAAATTATACTGTGCTAAAAGACTGAGAGTAAAGCTAAAACAGCAGCATCATTTTATTCTGTAGGATAGAGCTAATATCTAATATCTAATAATAGACCCCTATTAGCACATGTATGACACAAAAAATATCAGACTGTTATTTTGTTGTAACATAACACTGTTGAATGTTTACTATACACACAACAACGTAATGCATTGATATTTTAGAACATATTGATCATTCAGAAGTATGTTTGCCTTACTAGTGTAAACATAGACTGTGCAGTCTACATTAGCTGCACAGGTTAATCTTTGCGCTTTTGTTAGAGAAGATAAACACACAATTAATTCATTTCTTTTTCTCTTGTGCTAAAAAAAGAAACCACTCTAGAAACTCAAGGGTCGATCCTGCAAACACAATCACTGTAAGGGAAAGGGTTTATTATACTGCACGATTTAAGAATGTTACCTTTCTAAAATGCCATTTTACCGATATTGAAATATACAGTATATAATTTAGTATATAATGTTTTACCTCAAATGTACAGTCCTGTACATTAATCCTGCTGGACTATACTACTAGTGTAGAGCACATGTCCACTGATGGCTGCCCCGCACAGTTGTGTAGTGATTCAGTATGCAACTGACAACCTCTATGTGGCTGCTGCCCACATCAGATAAGACACTTAAACAATTACTGTCTTATCTGCTGTGGTGGGAGAAGAGCTTGTGGCCTCATTATGGCCAGATTAGAGAAAAGAGCAGAGCCCGGTCCCACTCACTCTTCACTCCTCATTGTCAATCTGCTGGGGTCTCAGGTGACACTAACCACATTACCATATTACAGTCTTCACAGAGACTAACGTAATGATAGTCAAACATAACCAGCGTGTTGTCCTGCAGCTAGGAGTCATCAGACTTCCTTCAGTTACAGGCATCACTTTCTCATTTCCTCATATCAGGAAAACCACCGTATAGGAATATCACCATAATGACCACTGAATAATAATGTTATACAGTATCAGTGATTTTTGTTATTACTGTACTTTACTTTACTTTACTTTACTTTACTTTACTTTACTTTACTTTACTTGGCAGACGCTTTTATCCTAAGCGACTTTCAAGAAGACACAAGCAATTACCATTTGGGTTCTGTAAATTATGAGTTACTACAAACTAAGAGCCCTGATAAGACCCA
>JAUMHL010000025.1:19905091-19916070 GCA_032362345.1 Sandelia bainsii
GTCATCCACCATTGCCAGGAGGGAGGTCTCAGTTGAATGTCCTTTCCTGAAACCAGACTGAAAAGGGTCAAGTAGATGATGCGCATGCAGAAATGTAGAAAGTTATTATCATTAACAGTTGTTCTGGTATTATTCTTTTGTTGGTGCAGAATTTGACAAACACAAAGCAGTTTGAAAAGACAATAGCAAAAGTTAACATACAGTATAAAATCGACATTAGACGTTGTTTTAACACCAAAACCTTTGAAGGACCTGTTGTAAAGTATGTACTGACATGTCTTTACAGTTGTACATAAACTTATCTTTAATTAGAGACTTAAATCACATAAAAAAACAAACTATATTGAAGTTCAGTTAAAAAAAAGAAAAGTTCCACTGTTGCTGTCGTAAATTGTAAATACAAGTTACAAAGCAGCATTTGCCCAGTAAATACCAACCCCATACTGACTACTAAGCTTTCTGGTCTGTGTAGTAGCTGAATCGGTAACAACTTAATAAAATACTTTGATCTATAAGAAGTCATATTAGGATGATGAAAACAATAACCTAAACAATAAATATAACAGCAAATAATGGCTCAATACAAATAAAATAGCTGCAGCAGTGAAGCTTACAGGAATGAAGCAAAGGGAAAAAGTAAGTGCTGTTTTAGGAGCAGGCATTTTAACAGCCTGCTCTCACATCTCCTCCTCCTCCTTCTGTCTCCATTGCTCTCTTTCATGTGCAGACAAAGTAAAAAGACACCAGTGTTTGAAAGAATGATGAAATCTTAATGCTGTTTTTGTACTGTCACACGCTCTCTCCCTATCTCATCCTCTCTGTTTCTCATTTGGTCAAATTGTATTTTTCTGGACCATTCTTTCGCTTGCTGCCTGCATCTCTCCGTCTCTTCCACTGCAGGGACGTGAGGGCTGCTGCCTGTTTGTGTTGTGGACAACTCCTGATCTCCACTCTAGCGTGCCATTACATTTCTTCCAGTGTTATTCTCCCACTCAGTTCCAGAGTTACATTAGAGTTGTCCCTGGTTGTTTGAATGTGCTCTGACAGCTGGTGACAGGCCCAATGGCGTTATTATTTATCTAATCAACAACCATGCAGCTTTAAAATGTAGCTTTTCTGTAAATCGTTGTCCCCATGTAAACTCCATCAACCTGTATATAACACAGGCCTGATGTTGTTGACAGGAAAATCTAAATATAAGTTTACTTCTACAATTGTCTGACAAAAAAGTGGAATTAACTTTGACAAATGGCATAAAACTTAAGATCACATATGATTTGTAGCAATGCTAGCAGCGTTGCTAAAACTGGCAGTGTTGCTCATTCGACCCACTATTTTTCTCATTAGTCAATCTCAACAACGTTTTGATGGGTTGCCATGGAAGTTTGTAAAGGGATTCTAATTTACTGCTACTTTATTGATCGCCATGTTGTTGGACAGCTGCACATAAATGATGGTGCTCCAGCAGGGTTTGGTGTTTCGTCTAAGGGCACCTTGACATTCGTGATGCCCAAATGATGAATTTGTCAGTGAACTTTTCCTGTAATGTGATTTTCCTGTTTTCGTGACATTCAACTAGTGCCACGAAATTAGACACATATATTCATGTTTCCTTGAGGGAGAGTCCATGGATGATACTTCCTCAGACTTAATCTATTTTTGATCAAATAGCCGCAAAACTAATAGCATTCCTGTCAGTATAGCCTCGTAGAACTGGTTCCTTTTTGAATATTTGTTCTTAGGTACAATAACTACAGACATTGTTACATCTGCTGGTAGAAACTGGTTCTTTACTTCATACAGTTCGCATTTAATAAGGAATAAATTATACTATGACACAAAAATGAGGATTAGAAGATGAGAAATGCAGCAATCAACTTTCTATAGTCAGACTATGAGCAGAATCTGTTAAATATGATCTAATTTTCTTCCTTCTGCTGTCGTTTCCCCTCCCTCTCTATGCAGACCATGCTGACTGCCATCTCGATGAGTGCCATTGCTACCAATGGAGTAGTGCCAGGTGGGTGAGCAGACGCTGGCACCACACAGTCATCACTGTCCGCTTCTAAATTTCTCTTTTCACTGATTGCTTTTGGCACATTACACCCAGCACAGCTTGATATCCCCAGAAACATTAAAAGCTTTAGTCTGAGATCTTGTGCACTTTAACTTGTCGTCACACAGTGTTATTTACACAAAACAAAAGCATCAGCCAAATGCCTAAAATATAAAACTAGATGTATGTGTCTGTGCCTGTATGCAGACACACATTATTACACATATTAAACAGTATAGCTGTGTTTTATAATGTGAGTTTAGTAATAATGGCATCTTACCAGTTGGTGTGTGTACAGCAGGGGTCAGAGCAAATTGCAGGTTTGTAGAGAACTGTGGAAATGTACGCCAATTATAACTGTCTCTGTTATAACTAGTACCAGCCTTTATGCTGTAGCAAAGTACTGATTAAAGTCTATTTATTTATGTTCATTTAATTTATTTGCAGAGTTAGAACATGGAACCACAGTAGTAAAACACAGTGATAAGAAAAGATGAGTAACAGCAGTAAGAACTATAGGAAAGGAGTGTGTTAATGTTACTGCAATATCATTACACAAATGTTTCAAAACAGTATTTGTTTCCTAATCACTCTATAAAAATCAATAAATTGCAGATGGTGAACAAATCTCTACATGTATTTATATACAGACCTACATGCAAACACCATGCGGATCATTGTGGGTGTTTCTGTTAACAACTTTGTTTTTATGCTGTGTTTGTGTGTAGCTGGAGGCTCCTACTACATGATATCCCGTTCGCTGGGTCCAGAGTTTGGGGGAGCAGTGGGAATCTGTTTCTACCTGGGGACCACATTCGCTGGAGCCATGTACATCTTGGGGGCCATAGAGCTCCTCCTGGTAAGAACCAACCTGTCCACTCCTCTCTCGTTCTGTCACTGTCTTCATCAGAGTGCCTGCTTTATTAATTCTCTGATTTGTAGTGATTACATTTGTGAGCCATAGATTATATTTACTGTTATTTCATCACTTTCAAGGTAAATAGTCAAAGTGTAGTTTGGAAGAGGTTTGGGATGACAATGAATATACTAGTGTGTGGACAAGAATAAGCCAAACTTGCAACAACCATTTGTGACACTCCCCACTTCTGAAACATTTACATACATTTTTATTATCATTTCATAACAAGTACCTCACATTTACGGGGAATCAAATAATACAAATCATACAATTTACTGTAAATAACACAATTAATTAACAATACATGTCTATCCTTACTTTAGTTCCCACCCCAAGAAACACAACACAACACAACACAAATACAATTACAATACACACAGTGATTTAATTGCACAAAGCAAAGAAATTGTATAAATGTCCACATGAAAACCCTACATCCACGTATGCACATACACATCTTATGAACTGTATATACATAAACAAAGCACATACATACACTTCAAATAAGTACAGTTACATTTGGGTTTGTGTATATATAGTGACCTTTCCTGTGGAACAAGATTGAGGAAATTTTCAAACAATATTCATATCTGAACAATAGATAAAAAAATATCTTAGATGAACACAATATACTTCTACTTAACAACATGTCGTCTAAACCTAAGACACAGAATGAAGTTACAGTCAGTGTGTTTACTGCACTTAAATGACACAGTTACAGTCAAGTTTCTTGAGTAAGCTGATTTCTTAAGTGTCATGTAAACCATAAGCCAAGTTTCTGTAATCAGGGAGGGGGATTAGGTTCACCAGGCAGATTTCTCTTAGAGAATGTCAATGTCTCTGCCATGTAACCGAGTTTCTTATCAGTTTTCTACAAGTGCATGAGAGACATCTACAGACAGAGAAATTAGCAGCGAGGAGATGAGATCTGTCTGGATGAAAGAAGAGATTATTACATGGAGCAATGACTCCTCATTTTTAAATTGAGTCAGATTTCTCTGAGTAACCTGGTTACTTAAATGTGGTTAGTCTAAACACAGTCAGTGACATTAAGCAGAAAGCTTGACTTTAATCCATCCATCCATTATCTTAACCGCTTGTCCTCTTAAGGTTTGCAGGCTTGACTTTAATATTTCTCCAAAAATGTATCATCTTAAGACAAGTCTCAACAACATGAATACTGTATGTTGCTTTCCTCGTGTTGCATTCTGTCGTCCATTCAATGTCACTGTACTTAGAGGAAAAACTTGTCTGGAAAATATGAATCGTCAAATATTCAAACTAGGTGTTGTAGACATAAAATAATGCATTCTTTTGCAGGTGCAAGACCTATTACTCACCACGGGTTTATTCTGACACTGATTCTTAATAATAACTGGTGAAAACAAATTCACAGCTTTTCCAGAACAGCTGTCATGTTTTTTCAGATTGGAAATTAAAAGCAAAGACAGATCACAGCCCAGTGAGTGGGTTCATGCTGATGTGAGTAAAATAGAGAACTGTCAACTCTCTATTGTACAGCCTACTTGAAATGACATCCGTTTTAAGCTAATTCATCCATGGCTTTGCCAGAACACAATGAGCTAAAGGGAAAATGATGGGACTACATTGCTAGGTTAGCGAAGGATGACCACTCAAATCACAGCTTTTCCTTCCCTGCAGGAAACTCTCAGACACCATACTACAGTTTTTTTTCATGAGTATAACACCAGACCTGTTAGAATTACTAGGAGGGGCGACAGTAGCTCAGTTAGTAAGGCAGTCATCTATGAGCTCCTGGGTTGGTGGTTCAATTCCCTGTTCGCCCGATTCATGGCCAGATGTCAAAGTGTCCCCAGACAAGACACTGAACCCTGATCCCTTGGCACCTTAAGGGGGCTGTCAGTCCCCAAGAAGATTAATAAAGTATCAGCTATTATTATTAAAGAGTTATTATTAAAAAGTTGCCAAAAAACTTTTGCGTCACCATGTAAAACTTTTGCGTTCCTTCAGCAGCTAAGGGTGATCCCACTTGCTCTGTGGCCACAGCCAGCAGCAGTTTACTGCATGACACAGGCTAGTCTCAGAGTAGAGGTCAGGATCGGAGGGAATGCAGATGTATTGTGAAGGAACGCAAAGGTTTAGTGAGGTAATACAAAAGCAGGAGCTCTGTAACATACTGTACATGAATGTACATGAGGAAAAAAAATTTATTTCTTGTTTAGCAGATTTTATATCCAGATAAGTCTAATTGGGCAGAGTATAATCCAGGTTATGTTTTTTTAAATTACTGTAATCCCTGACAGTAAATTGCTGCTTAAATTAATGGTGAATTGGCAAACAAATTTAAAAAAAAAAAGAAACATGGCATTGCACAGCACCACTATGTGCCACATGCCTTTGTGAAAATAGAGTTCTCCTTCGGTTTATCATCCTCCTCATTCTGCTTTGAAGCTATTTTTTCCAGCTGTGTGTTCTTCCACGTGAATTTTGTTCAGATGATGAAACAGGGATCTTTCATCTCGATCTTCATTCCTCTCCTCCTCCTTTCCTTCTGCCTTTTATTCCACACTTCTTCCACTGCAGTCCTCCATGCTGCATGGAGTATTGAGTAATTATGCAAATGCTGCATTAGTAGGAGATCAAGACACTGGCGGAGTACAAGACCATTCCTTGAAACAGCTCTTATCACTTTGGTCCACTGTTATCAACATACCAGTGTGTGTTTTTTTTATTCTTTTTCTATTCTCCTTCTGGATGCATCTAATGGATATGCAGAGTTTGATCATGCCTGGAGGTTAATTCTGTCTTCTGGGTCAAAGCTGGCTTAGTTTCCATTGTGAAATAACAATCCCTGCAGAATTGTAAGGAGCGGATCTGGAGAAGGCTGATTTGAATACGTTTCATCCTTCCACCCCAGCCAAGAACACAAACTGATGTTGCTATTTTAGGAAGCATGAACAGTTCACAGTGAAGCAGGAGATTTGTTTGCCTAGTGATATGCTGTTCTCAGTATCGGATCAGTTTCCCTAGTCAAATGACCAAACCAAGCCATGACTCCCTGCCTGTTCTTCAAAATTTTCTATGCTATTTATAGTGATTAAGCAGTTTGGGTGGAAACCAAATGATTAATTAAAAAGAAAAAATAGAGAGAGAAAATCCCATGCTTATGTAACAGCCTCGCCGTGAATCATCTAAAGCTGATGACAGATACTGTCAGGCTAATTAGGGGTTTACCATTTTATATATGATGGGACTATTCTTACATTGACCCATAGTAAAAGAGTAATAATGGCAGTTAATTTCGATTATTAATACCATGTTGGAGTCCTTTAATTAAACTGAATTAAAATAGTTTCCACTGTTATGTGTGCCGCTTGAGTAAAGGAGTGCTAACGTGAGCATTGCCTGTTTTTACACACCACAGACTTGTCCTCATTCACTTCGTCCCTCACTGCTTTCCTCACCTCTCTTCTATTATATATATATATAAAAATCTATAATATATATATATATATATATATATATATATATATTTTATTTTATTTTTTTTTTATTTTTTTTTTACCCACGGTGAAATTTATAAAAATTGAGCAATAAACAATAAGCTAGAGAAGCAGGCCTTGAAATGTGCTAGTTTAAATCCCCAGACAGGCCGGAGAAAAGTGAGGACGGAAAGTGGATGAATAACACTTGTTCTCCCTAAATAACCACCAAGATGCCCTTGAACAAAAATAAGATTATATGGGACTTTTATGAGAAAAATGCAGTTATGCTTTCCCTAGATACATAAAGGTAGAAAGACTAACATAAATTCTCTACTTCAGATCTACATAGTGCCCAAAGCGGCAATCTTTCCCCTGGAGGGCCTGGAAGGTGCCGAAGCGGAGGCTGCCCTGCTTAACAACATGCGTGTGTATGGGACCATCCTGTTGACCTCCATGGCCACAGTGGTATTTGTTGGTGTAAAATATGTCAACAAGTTGGCCCTGGTGTTTCTGGCCTGTGTCATCCTGTCCATCCTGGCTGTCTACGCCGGGGTCATCAAGACTGGCATTGACCCTCCTGACTTCCCGTAAGCAGTGACCACCAAGAAAAAACACAAATAAGCAAAAGACACAACCACAACCACAACCCAGACTTATAAACACCTAAACATATTTATGACATATATACAAATACTTCCTAAGCTGACATAGGAAAACAAGCACTAGTCGTGGTTTATATGAGTTGATTTGACAGTAGAAAGCCAACTACATTGATTAGAAAGGTTTAAAATTAATTAAGTTGCAAAGTACATTTTGTTTTAATTTAAATTGTATTATAGACTGTTGTGTGCCTGCTGTGTCATGTTTCTGTTTGCACCAGCACACAGTTAGTCCATAGAAATATAGTGATTAAAATGCTGATACGACTTTTGAAGCATATTTTTAACATGGACACCTCAATGTGTTTTGACCTCCCAAAATCAATAAATCAATCATTCCTGAGGAGTTATTGTTGTTTGAGGCTAGAGTTTGAAATTTAAAACAAATAACATTCTTCAACTTAGTGCTTTAGTGTTTTATTTTTCTTACTAAATCAGTTTAGTTGCCTTTTCTGTTTACATCTGTAGCTCTGTTGTAGCCTCCTATAGCTGAACAATCAGATTAAACTGAATTAAATCAAATCATGAGCATTGACATTTCGTGATTTAATATTTTGAATCTTTACTAAAGAAGTCAAAAGAAATTGCTTAGACCCCCCCTCAAAAACACACACACACACACCAGCCACTACATCAATGCTCTGACAGACATTTTGTGCTTTTCGTCACCACAGTGTGTGTATCTTGGGGAACCGCACATTAGTGTGGAAGAGTTTTGATGTGTGTGCCAAGACCATTGAGACAGCTAATGGGACAGTCACCACCCAGCTGTGGCGCATGTTCTGTGATTCACCTTTCCTCAACGCTACCTGTGACAAGTACTTCAACGCCAACAATGTGAGTCAGGTCCAGGGCATCCCCGGGATCACCAGCGGAATCCTGGCAGGTTGGTTCATCCAATTTGGATCTGCATGCAAGTGTACAGTAGATTGTCATTCATTCAATGTACACATGTACAATGCAAAAATATTTGCATCTTTATGTTTCTATCAATTTTGCAGAGTCTCTGATACTTGACTGATGGGGCTCAAATGAAAATGCATAGCTGGCTGTATACATATTTGAAAATTAAAATATGCTTAGTCAGTGTCACTTATAGTTGTAAGGGTAAAACAATGTATCCAGTATGAGTGGCTGCAGATTTGTTTTTCCTTGGAAAGGCACAGGGCCTATTAAGAGTAAAGAAGGAATGATGACATTATTGTGGAAGGCTGTCACTGATATATTTTGTTCTGACCATATGCATTAGTGTAAAGAAGCAATTAATTATATTTTTTTTTTATTGAAAGTAGACACTTAAATGTGCACTGTATTATACCATACAAAGAGGCTTTGTTTTCACTATGTCACAATTCATGTCATGCAGTCCTCACTTTTTTCACTTTACTTACTGTATACTGTGTGTGACTAGATGCAGCAGGATGAAACTTGTTCTTTGGTGTTTGTTGAACGTATTTCTAAGAAATGTAGAAACCATTATGTATCATAGCAGAGCAAAATAGCACTTGGATTTCTCAGCCCAGGGCTCATGAAAACCCGAGGCTAGAGAAAGCCCAGAGCTAGCTTAACCTTGTATCAGTATTTATTACAGGTTTTTCTTCTTATACAAATATAAGAGCATCAAAGGAACAATGTAAATGTAGACATGACTCCTAAATTAAGAGCTGAAGAACACAGTGAATTAATTAATTACTTAAATCACAGTTAAAATGAGGACTGAACTGGACAGGATTTTGCCCTTTTTTATCAGCTTTCGACATTGGGCATTCACTAACTGTATTATTCTTTACATTCCTCTCACCTATCCAGATAATCTGTTTGGGAACTACTATGAGAAGGGTGACCTGATTGCCAGGAAGGACATGGAGTCAGTGGAAGACCAGGACGACCCTGTGACCAGCACTAACCGTTACGTGTTGGCTGACATCACAAGCTTCTTTACGTTGCTGGTTGGCATCTATTTCCCTTCTGTGACAGGTGAAAAACCTTTTATCAACTGATCTTTATTTTTCCGTGTCATCTACAGCATAACCCATTTCTGAATCCATGTTTATATGTGTAGCAAAAAACCTCTGACCTTGACCATGTTTCCTTCTTGACTGTCTGTTCAGGTATCATGGCTGGCTCCAACCGCTCTGGAGATCTGCGCGATGCCCAAAAGTCCATCCCTGTTGGAACCATTGCAGCTATTACCACCACCTCCACTGTCTGTATCCTCTCACTTCTGCCACCTGCAGGATAACAGGAGTCCCTGTACAGACATTTAAAATAATGTTTTCCCAGAGTTTTTTGAACAAATTTTATATCGGTGTACTGTTTTTCATATGATTATGTATTTTAAAACCTGCATGAACTCCCCAGGACAGTCCATGTTATTCTAAATCTAGTGTAGCCGCCCAGTATAAAACTTCTTAAAAGTACTCTGTCAGTTCCAGCCAGTTATCCACTCGAATGGTATTTTTAACTGAGTGATGATATGTCAGACAGTACTGGTACAATTTCGACAGGACTTGAAGCAATGATGAGCTGTGGTGCTTTGCTGTGCTGCAACGAAAATACGCTGATTGGCCTCCAGAAAGCAGCATAATTAAAGTTCAACTCTGTAATCGATGAAAGGTCATAGCTATTATAATACCAGTCTGATTTTGATGACGCGTAATGCACAGTTTTTAGTATTGATCCAAAGTATGTCTCTAACACTGGTGGGAGAAAACATTTACTCTTTTTCTTTTTTTGTAATTTATAATGGCATAGCTTCTGAATCAGTTTGTTTCTTCAGTTTCAATACAAGCTTCCTTCTACTCAACCACTTTTCCACCATCTTCATATTGTTTATTGTTTCTGCTGTTGTAAAATTACTGCACGGCTTTAAAGCATTTTTCCTGACACACCTAAAACTGCATTTTCCATCCTAATGTTCTCTTGCTATTTTCATGCTGTGCAGAATGATGACTTAACTGTGTCAGATTTTTATAAACTGAAACATTTTTTGGCTGCTACACATGTACCACAACACAAAAGTCAGATGTGATTACAGGCCTCTGTGTCTTAAGCATCTATGTTGAATGTCTTCCATGTATCTCGCAGTACTCAGCTTGGGCTGTAACAAGATTTGATTAAGACTTCTAATTGCATCACAGGGCTGTTGATGCAATCACAAGTTAATAAAGCAGGACAATTTTAGTTGGAATGGCATTGATCTCTGAGATGTTATTCAAAACAAATTCGATTTATGTTTGTTTCTCAGCAACTACAGCAAATTGGTTTATCAGACCTTTGAGTGCATCTTCAAAATGAAAGGTTTATAATTTTTTATAATCAAGACCTGTCAATAACTAAGCGGGTGTCATTTTTTGGTATGAGATAACTTTACTTTCCTGATCTATAACTGTTCAGACATGTCCAGTGTGTTTCTGTTTGGTGCCTGCATTGAGGGTGTGGTCCTCAGAGACAAGTAAGTATATCCTATATAACCAACAAACAACTGTGAAGTTTACTGATTATTATTTTTACATTGTGCTTACTGATTAATAATACAACAATAAGCATAACAGATATTTGAAATGGTGAACATGTGACAACTTTTCCCCGTCTCCTTTAGGTTTGGGGAGGGAGTGCATGGGAACTTGGTGATTGGCACATTAGCATGGCCATCACCATGGGTAATCGTGATTGGCTCGTTCTTCTCCACATGTGGAGCAGGACTTCAGAGTCTAACAGGAGCTCCTCGTCTCCTGCAGGCCATCGCCAAGGACGGCATCGTGCCCGCCCTTCGCGTCAGTCTCTCTGCTTATCATATACATACATACAGCTCTGGAAAAAATTAAGAGACCACTGCATGAAAGCTGTGATTGCAAATCAGGGTTATTCCACCAAAT
>JAUMHL010000025.1:19916170-19944399 GCA_032362345.1 Sandelia bainsii
ATTTTACTCAAACATATACCTTTAAATAGCAAAATCAGAGAAACTGATCATTTTGCAGTGGTCTCTTAATTTAATACTACCACAAACGGTGAAAAGTACTTCAAGCAAACACACTTTAAAATAGCTCTGGTGTTAATCTGTTCTCTTGCAGATCTTTGGCCATGGTAAGGCCAATGGAGAACCCACATGGTCCCTGCTGCTGACAGCTTGTATCTGTGAGAGCGGCATCCTCATTGCCTCCCTGGATGCAGTGGCTCCCATCCTCTCCATGTGAGAACTAAAACAAACTCTCTAATTTACTGCCATTTTTAACAACCAACAGTGGGTGATTTCAGAGCAGCCAGTTCCTTGTTATTCTTTAAACAATTCAAATGCCAGATTTTATGGGCTCAGGTTTTAGCTCATCACACAAAAAGCAGACCACTTCTCTCTTTTGGTAATACATATAAATAACACTAAAAGTGACAGATATTGAGACAACATACTCCTTGAACTGCATTTCGTGAAACCACTCTACTGTTGCTGGCCATAAGAAGAGCTGTGTTTTAAAATGGGTTTCTGTGAATGCGTGTGCCCTGCAGGTTTTTCCTGATGTGCTACATGTTTGTGAACCTGGCTTGTGCCGTGCAGACTCTGCTGAGAACTCCAAACTGGAGACCTCGCTTCAAGTTCTACCACTGGTCAGTTCAGCAGCTTCTGAGAGAAATAGCAGCTACATTTTCGTATTTCAAATTAATTTTTTGTCCTTAAATACATCTGTCTCTCTGGGTCTCTGTCTTACTCTCCATCTATACAGGACTCTGTCCTTCCTGGGGATGAGCTTGTGTCTTGCTCTCATGTTCCTCTGCTCCTGGTACTACGCCATCATCGCTATGGCAATTGCCGGCTCTATCTACAAGTATATCGAGTTTGCAGGGTGAGCGAAGCGCAGCCTCAAGAGAGATTGGATTCGCTGGCTGCTTTTGGCTTTGGCTGGTGTATGTGTGTGTGTGCATACTGTATTTTAAAAGGGTGTTGTTTCTAAGTGCACACCATCAATCTTTTTTTTTGGGGGGGGGGCGTTTAAAGAGGAATTGGTTAGGCAGAACTCTGAGGTTCTCCTGCTGAACTATTTAGTTCATACTGAATATGAAGAGAAGCTGTCTGAAATGTTACTGTAACCTCAGTGTGCTGTGCAGCTGTCGGAAAGAACGCGACAAGTTTGATTGGATTTGGTTGGCGCATACTCAACATTGAAAGACTGTGATTAGGAGCAAAGAAAATGTGATAATCACATCCCTGCTTTTAACTAAGTAATGTTTTTACAACTGGAAAGGTTAATCTCATTTCAAACTGAGGTTCTAGCTCACAGTTGCCTTTTCCCCTCAGACCCCTGTCCCTGTGCCTCGTAGGCCCATTTCATAATCCATCCATCCATCCATTTTCTTAACCGCTGGTCCTCGTAAGGGTCACGGGGGGGTGCTGGAGCCTATCCCAGCTGTCATCGGGCGAGAGGCGGGGTACACCCTGCGCCAATCCATCGCAGGGCATTTCATAATCCATCCAAGCTTATAATGGTGTACTGCAGTGCGATGCACACTTAGTATTTAAGCACTGTGATTCCCTGTGGTGAATGACATCATGTTGACATTTACCAGTGATGCCTAATCCTTAATCACACTGCATTATGTCAAACTGTTGACTAAAAGTAGATTTCACTCAGTGTGCAGACTGTATCACTGTCACTTTTTAAATTTATAATGAGGCTGCAAAAGTATTGTTCATGTTTTGATTGACAAATATTGATTGGCACTTGTCTGTATCACAGAGCGGAGAAAGAGTGGGGTGATGGGATACGAGGTCTGTCTCTGAGTGCTGCACGTTATGCTCTCATGCGACTGGAGGAAGGCCCCCCACACACCAAGAACTGGAGGTATGACACACGATGTGTTGTTTTACCTTGGATCTAATTAAGATAGAAATTAACAACATGTCTGAACATGTTCAGGCATTCTCTCAGTTAATGCGATTCTCTTCATCGCAGCTGTCAAACAACAAAATGTGTGTGAATTCGCATTAACACATTATTCTTTCTTACTGTTTTTCTCTGTCTCTCCTTCCCTACTAGTATTTCCACTTAGCCAATTGGGCCATTTCTTTGTTCATGCTTTTTTTGCAACTCTTCATCACCCTTACCCCTTTACTAGCTTGTCTCTCTACTGTTTTTCCTGCCCTGTATTTTCACTTTCTCTCCTTTCTACTCTCCCATGTCTTCAGGCCTCAGTTACTGGTGCTGGTTAGTACAGATGCTGAGCAAAATGTGGAGCAGCCTCGTCTGCTTTCTCTGACCAACCAGCTGAAGGCAGGCAAAGGTCTAACCATTGTTGGGACAGCTCTACAGGGAACCTACCTGGAAAACTCTGAACAGGCCCAACGTGCAGAGCAGGTAGGGGGCCTGTTGCTGACAGTCTTTAACAATGGAGTTTCTCAAAATACAAAAAAACACCACATCACAATTGTACTATACTGTACTTAAAATATCTGAAATGAAAGTCACTAATCATTAAAATCAAATTTCCATGAGTTTAACATGAAAATAAACATCCTGGTTATAATCTGCTTTCTACATGAAACCTAGTTACCCTAACCAACATAAGTGAAATCTGATTTTCCAAGGTAGATTTCTGCTGTGGAAAGCTGATTCATCTGCCATGTATACACACAACATGTTGCATGTGCAGTGAGATATCATTACATGGGCTGAATCCTCCTTGTATATAATTTAATTTCAACATCTAAACATTCGCATATTTGTTCAATTCATGCTGTGAAAAGCAGCTTCGTTCCATCTTGGTGTCTCCAAACTTTTTCTTGCTAGCGTAAATGCCTTTCCCCAGTTATCTGAACTTATATACTGTATGTTATAGACATTATTATTATATTATTTCTATTCTAGTCTGACACTAGGACTAGGCTAGTTTTCATTCTCTGCACCTTACTAACTGTTATTCTCTCTACATACCTTTCTAGGCACTGCATAAACTGATGGAAACTGAGAAGGTGAAAGGCTTCTGTCAGGTGACGGTGTCCACAAACCTGCGCGATGCCACATCCCACCTGGTCCAGGCCAGTGGGCTGGGAGGCCTGAAACATAACGCTGTGCTCGTCTCGTGGCCACGCAACTGGAAGCAGGGAGATGAACACCAGACCTGGAGGAACTTTGTTGGTGGGTTACTAGAAAAAATCAAAAAGGCTGAAATCCAAAAGCTAAAAAGATCCAAAAGATGTTTAGGGAAAACAAGTGGAGTGGTCCTCAAAGACATTTTTATGGCCAGCATCTGCGCTACTGAAGCAAATCAGAAAGACACTGTTCTCCTTAATCATATAGTACAATGTACCATACAGTACATTTTCAAAAAGAGCAATATATCCACACACAAGATGATTTTCTGACTCACAACAGAATTAATTATGCAGTAACAAAAACTCTGTCAGCCCATAAAAGTGTCAGAACTCTGCTTTGAGGTCAACCACAGACATACCTTAAAATGGTAGTAGATCCACAGTTGTCCACAACATGTGAACAGTTTCTGTAATAAAGACAAATGTAGTACAGCTAACACCCCCATCTCTTGATGCATCTTTTCTTCTCTGCAGAGTTGGTCAGAGAAACGACTGCTGCCAAACTGGCTCTTCTCGTCCCGAAGAACATCTCGGCATTCCCGTCCAATGGTGAGCGCTTCACTGAGGGTCACATTGACGTGTGGTGGATAGTCCATGATGGAGGCATGCTGATGCTGTTGCCCTTCCTGCTCCGCCAGCACAAGGTACTGAGAAAAAACAATAAACATTACTTTAGTACAAACAATGAAACCAGCCAAGCACAGCCTGGATTCCTGCAGACAGTGTCTTACAGCTGTTTAATTTGCACTTTCTCAAATTCTGAGATATCTCAGAAACTGTGTTTTTGCTTCTCAGGTTTGGAGGAAGTGCAAGATGCGCATCTTCACTGTGGCCCAGATGGACGACAACAGCATCCAGATGAAGAAGGACCTGACTACATTCCTCTATCACCTCCGTATTGATGCTATGGTGGAAGTTGTTGAAATGGTGAATTTTCTTAAGAATAGACTTTTGAAGTACCTGTGCTCCCACCATCCAAAGACATGCATGTTAGGTTCATTGGTGACTCTAAATTGCTCATAGGTGTGAATGTGAGTGTGAATGGTTGTTTGCCTCTAGATGTCAGCCCTGTGATAGACTGGCGACCTGTCCAGGGTGTACCCCGCTGGATACACACCTGGTCAGCTGGGATAGGCTCCAGCTGACCAGCGCTCCTGCGACCCTTAAGAGGACAAGCTGTTAGGATGAAGAATGGATGGATGGATGCTTATATATGTATAAATGCATATACATATGCACAAATACATATACATGCACTTTAATCTCATAAATGACTAACATGGCTCACAGGAAGGGAGCAAAGGTGGAAGCATGACTATCCCAACATCTGCACTATTGTAACCTCTTGATTAGTGGTAGTCACTGCGTGAAATACAGAAAGTGTTAAGGCATCAGTATGTTTTCAACAAAGTGCTTGTCAGATTGTTGCGTAAATAGTGTCTAAACCCACCCTCCCCCAGCCCTTTCCAAGGTTAGAACTCATCACTTTCCAAGTGCAACACCATAAATGCCTTCGAGGAAAGATTGTCCCAAAGCGCCCTCCGTTATCTCTAACTTTGAGTGATTAATCGTGTCTCACCCACTCTTATGACAACAGGATTTTACCCCACATTCAAGCGTTGCCATTTAGAACAAAAATAAACACATCAGATCTCAGACTTGGTCATTCATACAAACTACTTTGTTTCTAGCATACATCATCCTTCACAGTCTCACCTTGTGGCTCCATCTGTGTCTCTAGAGGGTTCAACTGAGACAGGGGTAGCTTTGAACATGAGGATGTTGGCAATGAACATACAGATAAAAATGTTTTTTTTAAACACAGAAAAAAATGAGTAAGCTGTTTCTTTATTTCACTGTAGCATGACAGTGACATCTCAGCCTACACTTACGAGAAGACCCTGGTGATGGAACAACGGTCGCAGATGCTTAAACAGATCAACCTGACCAAGAATGAGAGGGAAAGAGAGGTAAGAAAGCTTATTTATGTCAGTTTTGTTGTTTTCAAATACACTCAAAGGTGCACACATACACTTGACACGACTTGACGGGCTGACTTGACATGGCTTGGCATGATTTGACTTAACATGACATATAAGCCCCTCTGGACAAAAGACTTGCCCTGTCTTTCATAAACACTGAGCAAAGAACGTCTCCTCTTTCACCTGTGTCACCACAGATCCAAAGCATCACTGATTCATCTCGGGGGTCTATCCGACGTAAGAACCCGGCTGCTGTAACCACCCAGCTGAGTGTGACCGAGGACCCACCAGCTGCCAGCAAGGAGGAGAAGCCTGAGGAAGAGGTAGGATCAACTCTTCCAGCACAGCACAGCGTCAGGTTCAACTGTAGGCTCACACTTACAGTAGGAGATTAAACACATGTCCAAACTGGGCAGTGTGACAACACCAAACAACCAGGGAAGTTACCTTTTTTTTGTTAGAGAGAAAATTAATAACATTCTTGTCTGTACAGTAAATATGAAACAGCTTCCCTGGCTCTGTCCAAAGTTAAGTAAATTCTCTGACAAGTCATATCATATTGGTTTTATCATACAAAAGCTCAAGTGCAAAACCTATGAGTTGTGGTTTTGCCAAGCTATTCCTTCACATGGATCAGTAACGTCTTGGAGACTCCACAGTTCCCCTCTGTTTTTGTGGTATAGATGTTTTCATCTAACTTTCTGCAAGAAAGGAAATGGGTATTTCCCAACAAACTTTCAGCTTAGGATAAAATAATTGGATTCCTGTGTAGATGAGAAGAAATCGTCCCCTTTGTGGTATTTTCAGTTTTCTGTTGACCTGATGTTGTGTTCTAACAGGAGGCTCATTTTACGGTAGTGTATTTCACAGTTTCACCTTATGACAGCTCATGTTACTGACAAATAATAATAATAATAATGATAACTTTATTTGTATAGCACTTTTCTAAACAAAGTTACAAGGTGCTGTACAATAAAAAGTGTAAAACATGTAGTAAAAAAGAATGACTATAGAAGAGCAAAGAACAAAGACACCAGGTAATGTACAGTGGGAAAAAAACATAAAACCTCTTTTTAATTACACTTCTCTTTCCTCCCCCCTCTCAAACACTGTGGCTCTCTGTGACCTTACCTGCATTTCCACCTCAACCGTGACTCTTTCAACCTTCCATGTAATGTACATGTAAATCCACATCTGTCATCTTTTCCTCTTGTCTCATAGTCAAAGTCGGCTTCTTCCCCTGTTTCCCCCCCTGCCCAGGTCCAGCTCATCCATGACAACACAACCCCAGCCAGCCCTGCAACCCCAGCCACCCCACTGACACCTGCAGAGGGGGTTCAGAGCCCTGGGGAGCAGGTCCAGATGACCTGGACTGAGAAGTGTGATGGGGAGCCTGCCAAGCCGCCTGGCGCAGCCACACCAGGGGGCATCAAAGACATCTTCAACATGAAGCCGTGAGTGCTTTGCAATGCTCATTGAACCATTACTGTTGTAAAGGTGAACTACCTTCTTGTTCCTGACAAAAAGAGCCTTGAGTCATTTTTCTCTGTACTAAAACATTGCAGCAGTCTGACAGAACGCTATTAAAGTATTTGAGTGGTGACCGAAGATTTGCAGAACTTGGAATGAGGCATTTAAAAAACATTTATAGCTTACTACTGATATGCGTGTGTTTCTCTTCTTGCCATGCTGCAGTGAGTGGGAGAACCTGTAAGTATTGAAGTCACTATGAACCTTGTTCAGTCTGTTCACATCTCATACTGACCAAGTTGACCAGATGAGGATGGGATATTTGTGTGTGAATGAGCATCTGTCATCTCAACCAGCTTAGTATCACAAAATGCTTTGTAACATGCTTCTAATATAATATGCAGTCCTTAATCTCTGTCATTTTGACAGATTAAGCACTGCATATTATACTCCTTTTCTTTTGCTTATACGTCTTGTCTTTTGCTTTGTTTTCTCTCAGGAATCAGTCCAATGTGCGACGTATGCACACAGCACTCCGGCTGAATGGAGTAATCATGAAAAAGTCTTCAGAGGCCAAGCTAGTCCTCCTCAACATGCCTGGGCCACCGAAGAACCGGACAGGTGACGAGAACTGTATCCTTCACCTCGCCAGAAGTAGGTTGAATGAGAGGCTTTCGTAATATGTTTGAGAGCTGCATCTGACTTTAGTCTCTCAAAAAATTAATACTACATTGAAAGGGCTCTTAAAATGGATGAATGAAAGTGGTATGTGACAGATTTTTATCAGAATTTATAAAAGCTGAAGCCAGAAATATTATCAACTGGTAACAAAAACAAACATTTATGTTGTAAATGTCATCCTTTAATATACAGCAGTATGCAGAACATGCATGTTTCTCACAATTTGATCTCAGCATTTCAGATGCTGCATCAATGGCATGCTGTTCTACATAGTTACAGTTAACAGAGTGGTGTGAAAAACACCACCTGAATGTACTCTGCAGATGGAATGACATTTAGTTTAAGCTCTTTCTTACTCCAGGAATAAACTTGAATTTGGTGTTTTAAGCATTAAATGATAGGTTAATTGACTTGGTTTCAGGAATACAGATAGCACTGTGATTTATTATAAGAAAATAGCAAGTAAATAATTAGGATTTACATCTTTAAAAAACACTTGAAGGTGTTTTAGTTGTATTCTTTTGTACTCTGTTGGTACACTGCAAACAGATGTTAGTTACAGTTTTGTATATAACTTGTTATGACACACGTTTCTGTCAACATTTTGTAGCACTCTTGATGCCATCTTAATGGGAGATGATAGGTTATGTGATATTAGATTATACAGATTATCTGGTATTAGAAGTAATTTAAAGCTGCACTATTTTAATATTGTTCTGCCGTTATTCTTCCAGCAGCAGCAGGTTTATGTTTCAACAAAAAAGCTTTGATAGCTGTACCCTATCTGTCCAGCAACAACCAGCAGACAGATGTAATTAGCAACATGTACTAATATACTGGGACATCTATCAGTCAAACGCTGCCCTCAGAAGTTGGTTCAACAGTAATCAACACTACAACAGAGACAGAAAACAAGTGTAAAACCCTGTCCAGTTTTCACTTTTTGAGTTTATACGAACAACAGTAGTCCATTCAGCAGCAGTAGCATTCATACTTATACTGCTATTGCTGCATTCATATGTTCTGGACACGTGATGAATAAATGAATAACAACACTATGAGTTTTCTGGCAAACAGTCAGATGAAAGACCTTTACACAGCAGTAAAGCTGAGAACTTGAGAACTGGATTTGTCACAACGTTCAATAATTGGCACAAACAGTCATGTGATCCACTGCACTGCAAGCAGCTAATGAATATTTTTGTATTATTCTTTTGTTTTACGAGACCTAGTATAATGGACTGGCGTTTGCTTCTTCTAGTTTCTTTAACCCTTCTCTCTCAGACATGGAGTTCCTCGAGGTCCTCACTGAGGGTCTCAACAGGGTCCTCCTGGTCCGCGGAGGCGGCCGTGAGGTTATCACCATCTACTCCTGAAAGAGTAGCCCTCTCCCCACTACCACACCTCCACCCCTCCTTCAGCTCTCTTCCTGTATCACCTGTGCTCCCGCCCTCTCATCAATGCTGCTTCATCATCATGTTGCTATTTACCGTTTATTTCTGTAAGATAGTCCTCTCACACCCAACCAATAAACCAGCTCAGCTTCAGCACCTCTCCCTCAGCTCCATCCCCAGCAGATTGATGAGCAGTATCACATGCTCAGCTACTAAGTCCTACATTTTAGTCTACTAAGCTACTATAACTATTGTAGGCTCTAGACTAATTTAGATGCTCTCTAGATTTGTTCTTTAAAATATTTTTCTTTGCTAGTCTATGATCTACTGTAGTAACTTGCATAAAGTTCGAGTAAGTCAGTAAGGAGGAGGAGGAGGTGGTTATGGTGGGTGTGGGTTGTTAGCTGAGGTGTGAGCGCACATGCATGTATGTGTCCGTCTTCGTTTTAATAACTGCAGTTTGTTTTTTTTATCAAATACAAGTCTGGCATACAAGCGGCTTCTTCTCAAAAAGAACGAGAGCCAGCTGAAATGAGCTCAGTGTAGGTTTGTCTTATTAGTTCCCTCGTGGTGATTGGACACCTCCCACAGTGTTCCAGCCCGTCGTCATTGATGTGATTTAACTTTCGAGGCAAAAGACACTGCTGCCCACGGTCAGGACCATCAGCTGGCAGGAGGAGGAGACTATAGTTAAGTACGAACTGTGAAATTCACATTGATATCCGAAGGACTCTGAAACGTGGATCAGACCTGCAGTATTATCTTTAACCTGATCACTATTGTGCATGGCATCCTTATAACTGTGTGTTTTACTCCACTTGTTCTGTTACCGTCATCACTGTCTTTCTACCCATCCTCCTTTCAGCTCATCTCTAAGTGGCTGTTTATTCTTGTAGCCACTATTAGTGCCAAAAAAAAATACAACAAGGCTAGCTTAGTTTGTAGAGATTGACACGTAATTAAACTGTGAATAGTGCGTTTCCTAGCAGAAGGCTGGTGTGACAGCAAAATGAGGAGACCGTACAAACACCCTGAGGAGATTATCATTGCCAGCACCCTCGACCCTCGTGTGGATCACTGTAAATAATGTACAAGCTCTGATGCATTGTTCAGTATGAGTGTAGTATTTTTGTGACATACTAAAAAGCTAGTGGAGAAAAAACATTCCTTCACTCAGAGGGACAGCTCACAATGCTGTTTTTAAAATTTATTTATTTCTTTATTTATTGGATTTATTTATTGGACGGCTTAGGCTCCTGTCACTACGGTAACCGTCATTGTAACCTCAACAAGCATAGCACCTGCACTGTCCGCCACTGTGCAACAAGTGAAATTTTGAAATTTCTTAAAATATAAAATACTAAATGTTATTTTTTCATCTAAAGAACAAATATGTATTTATGTTTATAGATAGAAGTTACACATATTGATGAAATAGTTGTATGTCATTTCGATTGTCACACAGATATATTGTTTTTTGCCAAATTTAGATAGATTAAATGTGCCATATAAAATTATTTTTCTGACATAGTTAACACATTTCTGTTTATTAAATCAGAGAGAACAAAGTGTGCTAAAAGGAGAAAACTGAGGTGTCTACATGAAACTAGCAGGGTGATGACTCCGTAGTTGGAAAATCTGCATATAGAAGATAAACGGATGTTCAGATCTCCAACAAACTGCCAACAACTAGCTGTTGAAGTAGGCATATCAGCTCTTACCAAGGTGAGTTTGAACATCTGTCAACTGATTGTTTATAGGGTCTAGTCTAAGTAAATAGAGGGGACAATGGCATCTGTAGCTAGGAAACCCACTTTGTCCACAAGACTGAACTCTATGCAGTAGACTCTCCAGTGAGATTTTATATCCTCTAGATTGGTTAAGATTTGAGCCACACATGTCCCTGACTGAATGACTTGTGAGCAAATCATATTTAGGTTTAAAAAGTGCATCTTGGGAGGAAAGTGCAATAGCTGAAATCCGGACTCATGTGATCATGTTATTTATTTTTTTACACATATATTTTGTATATGTAGATTTCGTAAGTCTTATAAAATTCTGAATCATCTCATTCTGACCAAGGACAGCTGTCACTTTACTTTGATTGTTTCTGTTTCCTTTCTTAAAGAAACTGTTTTTGGTCATTTGCACTTGTAGTAGGAATATGAATATAAATAAATATATATATATATATATATATATATATATATATATATACACATATGTGTATATACAATATAGGGAAACAAAACAAATTAGTTTCTAGAACTACTTAAAAACAGTATTAAATGTTTTTAGTGTTGCTTGAATGTCAGACAATATGTTGTGAATGCTGCTAGTATCAATAGATTTATTTGTACTGTAAATAGAGATGATTATAGCAACATTAAAGATCAAGTGAAAAAGGGTATAGATATACATATCAGTGCTGGTGGTTGTCTCACGGGACAAGGCTGTACCTGCAAACATTTGGCCTGTTAACTCTGGACAGGGTTAGCTTTCTGTTTTATTAGAAAACTATACTGAATAACTTGATGCAATATTACGACTGAGGGCAAATCCTCCACTCTTTTATTCTCTTTTTAAAAAGAAATGCTCTCATGATTATTATCATATTTAATCCCATGAGTGAAGCAAACTAATTTTAAGGTAAAACATTAGTAATTTACATAGTTTACTAAAAGAAAATGCCAAAATATGTTTAATGAATGAATGAATTATGAATATTTCTAGTTCATCTGATAAACATTACTGTTTGCAAATTTTTAACACACCTACCTTTGACACCTGTGATACTTAAGACACAGCCACTCCTAGTTTTCAAAGATTTTAGGGTGTCAAGTCATGAAGATTTTCTTTAATACGCTTGTCACACTTAACTATAACAAAGGAGTTGTTTAACGCTCACCTCAGTTTTTGAAGATTTTGAAGTTTTTGGGATTGTCTCCACAACATTGCCTGCATCAGCTGAGCCTTTTAAAATTATTATTAAGAAAATATATGATGTTTATTGGAGACATTTATTGGAGATGAATTTATTTATTGAATTATAAATGTTTTATAATTGCTGTTTGCATGGTACTATGTGGCGATATTTGTTTTGTGGTTTATATAGTGATGACTTACATGTTCAAGGTGCAGAGAGGGGGCGAAAGGGTTGTCTGATGTTCTCACTGAGTTACACATTTTGGAGTGTTTGTCGTACAGGTGGCAACATGGCTAGACCTTGAAAACAAGTCTTTTGCAAAAAATATAATAAAAAGTATGAGTTCATTATATTGTTACTTGTTATATTTCAATCTTGCTCAAGTAGTTTTATGTAACGTAATAGGAGACTTTGAGTTTGCGAATGGATGGGCCTTAGGAATGGTCATTTCACATTTGTAAATATTTATCACTTAAGTCAGAGCCACTGTAACCTACTAGTATTGTCTTTTGTTGTACACTGTTCTATCACTGTGGATAAAGTCTTAGAGTTTTGTAAGATTATGTGCAATATTGTTCTCGCATTGTTCATTATGTCACAGTTATGTTTTTTTATATATATATATATATATATATATATATATATAAACAACTGAAGGTGTCAGCAGTCACTTATTTCATCAGAATGTTTGTCACCTGGTCTGATGGACCATAACAATCATGAGTCCTTATTCCAAATATGGCCGAGACAGCAAAACACTTTGCAGTGAAGGGGCACTATGTGACAGGATCAGTCTGCAGGAGTGGGAGGGAGTTGCACGAGAGCCAGCCTGCTCTGTACAGACTCTGTCCCACAGTGATCTCTGGTGGCACATGGGTGTATTACAGCTGGCTGTGGCGGTCTGATAACTCAGACTGTAAAAAATGATTCATTCTCATTTCTTGCTGCAGTTTTTAACTGCAATAATCCTGAGACCTACCTGCTGATTTTATCTGTGTATCATTTCAGCATTTTCTTGGACATTTTTAGCATGCATCACATTCTTTCCTTTCTCTTGCCAAACGTCTTAAAAAGAATGATAATATCTATTAAATTTATAATGCTTGTCACTCAGTCTGTGAGGTGAGCCTTCCCAGAATCCCTTCTGCACCTCTTGCCCTCCTCACCCCATCTGCCCCAAATCCCTAGCCTCCCCCGCCCAGCCACTAAATCCACTCCAGCTCTGTATTTTCAATGTGATTGCAGTATAATTCTGAAAAATGATCAAAGAATATAAAACTTGCGCTTCCAATTCTGGTAACGGCTCTGCTTGGATGACTCAAGATAGTCAGCTTAGAAACCAGCACGTCCCTATGTCCCCAACTGATCCATGATTTAGATCAGCTCCTTCGCCTGCACAACTGTAGCATGAGACAAACTTGCCGGTGATCATTACTCAGTCTCTATCCTTAAATGGATATTAAGGGCTCTGAAACACATCTGTTACCCGGTTGAGGAGGCTGTCCTGTTAAAATACCAACATAGAAAATAAAAACCAAATCCCAGATTATTGCAGAGAGGACAGTCTGTAGCTGAGATAAGAGCAACCTGAGCATCAGAGAGAAGTGCCTGATGCTGGAGGTAAAACAACAGCTGCACTTGCATTTCACAGATGATCTCTCTGGGAGTCAAGATGAGAAAAACCTTGAGTGGCTATCAATGCAGTGCAAGCAGAGCCCTGTTCCAGTTATGTTGTGTAACTCAGTGCATGCATGCAACTACCCCTGAACAAGGTGTATTGAAAATATATAGGGTGTTTGTGGTGTACAAGTATTTTGTTTATATCAGAAACTTTTGTTTCTAGTAGTATGATTTTTCCTCTTACCTTAGGACTGGCCATTGTATCCAACATTAATATTATTATATTACAAGATTCTATTTTTATGGTACATTTGTTGACAAGGTCCTTTTTGTGTCAATTGCCATCTGCAGATAAACTTATTACCAAAGTATATTTTCGTTAACTGCATAGATGACAGCGTGTGTGCTCCAGTGAATTAGACATGCTGTTTACTTTATTACAAAAAAAGTGTAGCAATGATCAGTTAATAGATAAAACACCTGTTGATTCAATAGTGGATGTGCCAAACTATTACAATAGGAGACTGCAATTCCATAATCTGATGGATGTTGCATGAAAATGCAGTGTCCAAAATGTTTTAAATTATACATTTTCTATAACTACCTGTGTTTTTGTTCAGTATATTGAATATAAACATTTGCAATCATCTATATGAGTCTGTTATGTAGGCACTGAGACATTTAAAGTTCTAAATTGTGTTAAATCTGCTTTCTTTCTCAGAGTTAATACAAACCCAAAGACTGGGAAACAGCCTGCTTGGCTCTGTGTCCAAACTAGATAAAAGTAAACACCAGCATCTTCATATCCCACTAATTAGCATGTTTTATCTCCTTTGATTATAATAAAGGTGTAAAAATGACAAAATGTGTACAGACAATATCTTGGCTGATAACATCAGAACTAGTATGATATAGAACACCTGGAAAAAAAAGTGACTTATCGTTCACTCTTCAATTTTTATGTTTTAAACAAAAAAATAATTTAAAATTGCCAGTAGATGATTTTGTTACCTTTGAATGGAGCCAGGCTAGCTGTTTTACCTGCCTTTGTGCTAAACCTAAGAGTATGCTCAACATCTACTGTAACTTAACACTGGTAGTATCATCTTCTCATTAAACTCTTGGGAATAACTGCATTTGTGAAAAAAATCTTTATGGCATAACCAGTAATCATTTAATAACTTGTACCTCACTGTAGAAGATCCTTTTCATTTTACAAAATTTGTTTTCAATTTACTGGAGCTGTGGGATTATTTTATATGGATGCTCGAAAAGTGTATTGAATAAGTATACAGCATACACAGACACCCGACACCTCAAAGTCCCCCACCAAGATTTTTTTTTTTTTCTCCCCTACATTGTCAACCATTCATTACTCTCTTTATACTGTACCTACCTAGTCTTATGGTAACACTGTAGTGTGTTCCTTTCAGTTCTGTGGGAGCGTGTATGTGTGTGTACATGTGCACTTCTAACAGCTGGGGGTGGTTGTGGGCGAGGGTGGGAGGGGCCTTCATGTAAATAAATCAAGTACAGTTAGTGTGGAGGTGTTTATTTTTTGTGTCAGTGTAAGTTAAGTATTCTAAAATAAAAAAAAGTATTATTCTCTATTGTGTTTCATGATACATTAAAAAGAGGAAAAAGTAGTTTTATCTTACATTTCAAATGCTTATCTCTCTATGGCTTCTGACGATACCTGTTCCATTTTATAGATTTGTCAGCACAAAATGCAATAAACCAATACCATTTTATTAAAGCAATTGTGTCTTGGGTTTTTAATCTTGTTTTTGTTTTGACAATGAAAAACAATGTTACAAATTCATAGACATTCTGCAAAACTATAAAACACATAGAACAGCTTGGAAAAGACTTTATCCTAGTCCATTAAGAACTAAAATATACTTCATACATGCAACATAACCTCACTGCTTAATTAACATGAAAGAAGACTCAATTATGTTCTGGCTAATAATTGAAAATACAGACCATTAGGTAGTCTGAACAAGTCATCAATTTAAATAACCTGAATACCAAACCCAGAAATAAAAAAAAAAAAAACAGCATAAAAGCTTTCACAAAACATTCCTATAGTCTACCTTTTACACAACTGGCAAATTGTCTATAGTTTGTGGTGCTGTATCAGAAGGAGGAGAGGTGGAATTCACTACAACCTATCAGTAGTGACGAGGATACATGGACATAGGCGGGACCTGGCCCATGACAGGTGCTGGTCGTGTGGATGGAACCTGAGGGGCCACAGTGCCTACCAGGTGGTTGAGAGACGGTCCACTCTGAATGAGTGTGTCAAGAGCTTTCTGGACACTCGGGTTGTCAAAATTGATACCCGACGCAGAGCTGGAAGGCCTTTGACCACCTGGTACCACTGGCACACGGCCCGGAGGGGTGCCATAACCCTGCGGCGCAGCTGAAGGAGGACCACTCATGGCAGGGCGGGGCATGTTTTGAGAAGAAGATGGTCCAAGGGAGCCATAAGCCTGCGACTGGGAAGCAGCAGAGGAAGGGGCACCAGCACCTACTGACCCTGTGCCACTGTTGAACAGGCTGAGGATTTTAGCCTGGAGCTCCTGCTGATGGTTGGGGTTGACAGATGTACTTGAACCAGTCGATAAGCCAAGGTGACTGGACTGTGGGGGTGTGTGAGTAGAATGGGATGAAGGAGGCAGTCCTGCAGCTGAAGGAGGGACATCATGGTGTATTGCTGCAGGAGCTGCGACATGGACTGCAGCTGTAGGGGGACAGTTTCAGTTAGAATTTGCTACTCTACAAACAACATTACAACAGACAACACTGTTTTTCAACGGAGAAAAAAAAAAAAAGTTTTGCATTGGTCTAACCATTTGTCTTCAAACTGGCCAAAAAGACTGTGAGAGACATCAGATGAGGCCACTGATTATTTCTTCGATGTACATACGGACATGCAAGTATGCATGTTTTTTTTTTAACTTATCCTTTAATGTCAGCTTTTTGGCAAATAAGGAATTTTTACCTGATAGAGGGTCTGCAGTGCTTCGTACCAGCCGGGCTCTTTTGTCCTTCAGGTACGCAGTTAGACTATCTAGTTCCTCTGGGGTTAAAAACCTACAGTAGCCACAGGGGAACATTTTTTTTAAGCTACGCATTACAAGTTAGAGGCAATTTGGTTATTACAGAAACATTCAATTACATTTTACACAATACTTTTACACAAGTTTAAAAATATTAAACCCGATACCTGTTTTCTGACAGCAAGGTGATGGCAGTGAGCACAGAAACGGGGTGGCTCTCTCTGTCAGGTTCCCTGAGTAATACATCATCTGCCATCTTTGCAGCCTTTCTTGCAATCTCCTCACGTTCTTTTTCACGGTTTTCAACTTTGTAGACATCATAGTTGTGTGCAACTAGCATCATTGCATCCTGCATTGGCATGTTTCGATGTTCTGAAGCAAGAACAATGCAAAAATAAGTAGAACAGCAAAACTTCCAAATCCTGTGCCCTTTTTCGACCAACAGATTCATATTGCTGTCTTGCATTACCTTGTGGTGTGCCGAACAAAATGTTGACAGTGCAGGACCGGTGGACCTGGTGCTGCTGGGTTATGATGATAGCAAAAGGAGTGCGGGCTCGACCTACATCCTCCAGTGCCTGAGTTAGTGACACTTCTGTGTTAAGGAATATCAGGTCCACCACCATGCCCAAATCACGGACCTTCCGCCCGACTGTCTCTGCATACTCCCTACAGTTGTTTTTGAAGCACAAGTACACACGGGGGCAAACACAAGCACAGACAGACACAGACACACACACACACACACACACAGGAGCAATATGAAATGAAAACATGCCGTGTACTGGTTGAGTATTTACCAACATTTCCGGTCCAAGATGAGTGTTCCCCATATAAAACAGAGAGTGGACTTACTTTTGTGCCTTGTTGACGACAATCACAGAGCAGTCAACAGGACGGTCTGTGTCGTAGCGCCGTTGGAGTTCTTCATAGTACTGCCGATACAATTCATTGCGCCGACGCTCTTCTGGTCGGGCACGTTCATCTGCTGTTGAAGAGGGGATTAAAGGATTGGAAAGTTTAATAATCTGTATCATTTCCTCTGTTTATACTGTAAATACAGCAGTTGTGTAAAACATCTAGTGTATATTAAAACAAAAACTGAATGTATGTACACCTACACTTTCAACTGTAAATACTGTGGTATAAATAATATGGTCTAACTGAAGGGAAATGGTTTGGTTACCACAGGACAAAAACGTCATGAGACGTTAGAAAAGTAAAGAACTGAAATTCCATCTACCCAAGACAAACAGATACATATCTATAACTTTCTAAAGTCAACTACTCAGACCCACTAACAATCAACAAAATTACCAAGTGTACAGTAAAGTTCACATACCTTCTGGCTCACGCCGCCCATTCCAGGGATCTCTGTAAGGGTCCCTGTAAGGTTCATCCTTCCTCCGGTAATAGTCTTCTGCACCACTGCCACCACGGTAGTATCGGTCATACTCATCTCTGCTGTATGGAAACATTTCAGGTTCCAACAAAAATTGAACAACTTAACTTTGGACATCTAAAAAAAAAAAAAAAAAAGGGGGACAAGTTTTGATAGTCACCTGTATGCAGGATCCCGTGGGTCACTTCTCAGGTCCTTTTCTCTGCTCTCTGAGCTACGGTACCGATAGTCGTCACGAGAGTGGCCACCAGGTCTCGACTCTCTACCTGAATCCCTCCCATCACGGCTGTCCCGAGGCTCGCGTCCGTCACGCCCATAAACCGGTGAGCGGGACCGAGGCCTAGAGTCTTTGTCACCATAACTGCCATACGGGGTCCTAAGAGAATTGTTATGAATTAGTGCAGGAACAGTTAAAGAGTTCAGGCTGTGAAATACTACCAAGGGTACTAGGAACGGAAGACCGGCCTACGTATTGCTTTTTGTGTTCCCCTCAATCAATCTGTACATATTAAATGTGAATAGATTCACAGTTTTATTTACACTGAAAGAGCGACAAAAGAAAATCTATGTTCTCAAACAGAACTAGAACAACTGTAACTCCGGAGGCGAATCCGATAAGCGTCCTTTCAACAACGATGTTTTGAAAATGCGGTGATCCATGTATGCAACAATATCGATTTGCCGACCATTTGAGTTCAATGACGATAAATCCAGCTTTAAAAATGCACAAGTACCATGAAGGTTTAACTTTTTCAAACAAGGTGATTTATTTTTGCATCATCTAGGATCGATTTATTTTCAATCATTTGTGTTTTCTTCAGTAAGCCACATCCCCATTCTGAAAATATTTAAGCTAAAAAATAAAAAAACTTTAGCTGGAATTTTTTAGAATAGAATTTTAAACATCCATTACGTACTACCTTTAAGTATTTAATAGATAAAGAAAAAAACTCATGAATTGCACCAAACATTCAACTGTTTTCACATACAAAGCTATCCAAAACTTGCGCCATGACGTTTCTAAGCAAACTGTAGAGATTTTTATGACTACAGTAAACAAAATACACGTCTTTTTTCTAAAGCCTTTAGAGTCATCTTCTTTCCTTGATCTCAAAAGCGGTTAGAAAACATGTTTTAATGCTAATCAGAATAAGTAAACATTTTTCCCCGTGGATATTTGCTGCAGTATGAAAAATTAAATTTCTACAATACTAAATTGACGCACAATTTTTTTAATTGGTGAAAAAAAAAGAAACAAGATGCATAATACACGTTTACACTGGCTGATATGTGTGCATGCCCAACCCCACACCCAAACGCTCTACAAAATAAGATTTTAATTTTATGTGGGATATTTGGGTCATGTTCTGAATCATCCTCTTCTGTACCACCATATAAACTGAACTGAACAAAATAAACTGTCAGTCGATGAGACTCAAAATTATTGGTAATGGGTTGAAGTTATGTTGTGGACTTCTTTTTTACCACTAGCGGTACAATGTAGTATTTTTAACAGGTCCTCTTTGTGCGGTTGTTAAAAATTGTGAAACTGCACAAGTAACGCAATACAATGCTTTGCCTATAGTTTTACAATATTCTGATCAATTGTTTTTGGTAAAGTTGCATGTTTCAAGGCAAGAAGCTCATTCAACATTTATTAGGCTTCAAGCACACACAGTGTGTGTGAGAAGCGGATATAAAAATAGTTTTGTTTACAAAAACCCCACACAATATCTTAAGATTTATTTACATGGAAAATTGCCTGGTTGTCTGGCTTTAGAGGAGCTGTTCCTCAAACTAATGTAGACACCTACAAAAAAGGCCATCATACAGGACATGAACCCTCTTAACGAATATAGACCAGGGCGGGACTAGGGTTACATTTCCTTCAGTTGGAACACTGCATATTCTAACATGAAATGAAATCCGAAAATCACGCAAATAATTGAAAGCATTGAAAGGCCAAAAGGCAAGAATCTTTGAGACAAAGACATTCATGTCCCTTTTCTTTATTTCACAACATCTGAAAATATCTTAATTTTGGCTGAAGTATTATCCCATAAACCATCACAAACCCATCTAAAAGTATAGCAGCTTCCATCAAGCGGATTTCACCACTGGTGGAAATGACAGATGAGGAAAAGTTAAACACGCTTTAGTTTTTTACCGGCACCTCAGAAAGGATGACAGTTCTTCACATCCGTTTTACGTTACTTTACCTTCGTGGAGGGCTCTGCTGGGATTGAGGTTTAGCTTGTCGTCGCTCCACTGCCATATTTACATCTGAAAATAAATCAATCCAAACGTTGAACATAACAGTGACAGGTAAATCAGCTTATGTGTTTAGGTAGAATGAAGTGTCCACGTCAACATTTCCACGATCCAAATCGAACTGAGCTCCATTATCCAAGCATGAAAATCCAAACTGGACGAGGACAAAATGCAGCAAATCGAGTTGCCAAATCTGTCGCATCGAGTTTAAGATGAGGAAATGGAATTATTTTTCCCCCTTCAAAACTAGCTAATAACTAGCAAAGCTTGAAGGCGTAAATTTGATTGCCAACTTGAAATTTGGTCTTGGAAACTCTCAAACCACAAGTGGCCCACTGTAGTGACGTTTAAATCCATGCTGAAGTGCGACAGTGTTGCAAAGGAAGAGATTTAAGAGATTCAGTCTTTGCCATAATTTTATAATGTATTTGTTTATTTGCTTTCAAAGCCAATAATTAAGCATCTCCACAAAAATTAAAGTAAGTATAAAACTAGCAAAGCTAATCTTCATTTTAAAAAGATGTATACTATGAGTCAAAAGTTTGGACATGCCTTCTCCTTCAGTTTTTTAATTATTTTCAACATTGTACATTAATATCCAAGACATCAAAACTATGAAAGAATACATATCGGATTATGTAGTAAACAAAAAAGCATTAAACAACTCTGTTCTATATTTTTGATTCTTCAAAGTAGCCACCTCTTGCTTTGGTGACAGCTTTGCACACTCTTGGTATTCTCTCAGTCAGCCTCTTGAGGTAGTAGTCACCTGGGACGGTTTTCTAACAGTCTTGAAGAAGTTCCCCAAGGTGTTGATATTTGTTGGCTTCTTTTCCTCCACTCTCCGATCCATCTCATCCCAAACCACCACAGTTGGATTCAGATCAGGGGATTGTGGAGGCCACGTCAACTGATGCAGTATTCCAGCACTCTCCTTTTATGACAAATAGCTCTTAAATAACCTAGATGTGTTTGGGGTCATTGTCGTGCTGGAAAACTAAAGATGGTCCCAGTCAGTGCAAACTAGATGGGATGACATGTAGCTGCAAAATGTTGTGGTAGCCATACTGGTTAAGTGTGCCCTCAAATTTCACTACATCACCAGTTTCACCAGCACAGCATCCCACCATCACATCTCCTCCTCCATGCTTTAACATGGGAACCACAAATTCAGGAACTGTCCATTCACGCTCTCTAATAAAATCACAGCGGTTAGAACCAAAAATCTCAAATTTGGACTCATCAAACCAAAGGACAGTTTTCAGATTGACTGAACTTCATTTACAAAAAATGGTATTTTCTCTTTACTTAACCAAGGGCTATTACCTCTGTAGCCACATTTCCACTGCACAAGACAACTGATGGTCTCAAACACATTAAGAAGGCAACAAATATCACAAATTAACTCTTGACAGGGCAGTCTGTGAATTGACACCCATTCCAGGTGACTACCTTGTGAATTTGTAACAGACAAGCCATGAGTGTTCCAAAGCTAAATGCAGCTACTTCAGACAATCTAAAATATAATATATATTCTGGGTTATTTAACATGTTTTTGTTGGCTACATAATTTCATATTTGCTTCAATGTATTCAGTATTGCACAATGTTGAAATTAATAAAAAAAATAAAAATAAAAAACATTGAAGGAGAAGGTGTGTACCAACGTTTGACCGGTGGTGTAGGTTATGTCAAACAACCTACTCTTCGAATGACGAATGAAGAACATCTGCGGTTTTCATACACAGCCTTTACATATAAAAAATGCATATCAAATGTTTATCAAATTATATTCATAAAAACTTCAAATGAATTCAAAATTCATTAAAATATATTTTCTTGAGGATTACTACTTATACCATAATGCCCAATCATCCAAGGCTTTCCCAAAAAAAACCAAGGTTTGATTTGTTGCGTTTTTCACATTTAGCCAAACAATCACACGTACTGCAGTTAAGGCTTACCTATTTTATAACCTTTATATATTCGACCCTTTTGGGCCGCCTTTGCAGCTTCGGCTTCCTCAACACGTTCAAATTGTACAAATCCAAACCCGCGAAACATGGATACGCCTGGAAGAGGAACATTTTAAGTGGTACAAAAAGTTTTTTGGATACCTACCCACCAAATGATCAAAAGGGAAATATATATTTTGAAATGCAAATGCTTGGATTTCATAAAAGAAAACAAACATTACTAACAAACTAGGATTAAGTTAATGCTACTATAAATCTAAAATATTCCAACAATTGTGACATTCAGTGAGAGCCTGCATGCTTCAAATTATTGGCATGAAATAAAACTGGCAACTTATCACTTATATTATGTTGATTACTGACCGACTATCTTCCCATATGGGCTGAACAGGTCTTCCAAATCCTTCTTTTCCATGTCGGAGGTTGGCAAATTTCCAACAAAAATCCTTCTCTCCAAATCTCTAGGATCATTACTGCTACAGGAGCGTGAATAACGTCCCGGTGATGCGCTGCGGCTTCTTCGGCGAGACATTACTTGTTCCTTTCTTCGTACACCTCAAATACTTGAAAAAGTTTGTTTTGTTTGCTTTAAGTGTCTTTAAATTGTCGTCCACGGTCCTGAAACATGTCAGTGAGTTAAAAGAAGTCAAATTCCTTGGAAGGATAAAGACTTTAGTGTAGCAAAAGTTGCAGATGAAAATCACAGTTCAGACAATGCAAATCAAATGCTGGGGCAAACAAATTTTCAAATGTAGCAAACATAAAAATTGTGGCTCAAATCGCAATTATTTTGTGAGACAGTTTTAAACATGTACTGTTTAAACTTGCCTGCATTTCTCCTATGTTCATTAGCATTACACGATTTAACCGTGCATTAGACGTTTAAACATTCGGAGCTTGCCTTTATCAGCATCAGGAACAGCGATACATGATTGACGCCAAGTATGTAACTAACAAAAGCAAATCCACCGTGCGAATTTGATGATATAACGGACTTCCATCCAAATTTTCCTTATGGAGAGATGCCAAAATCATGCAGAGCCAGGCTATAATTTCACTTCACTCCTGGTTTGGAAAGGCTCTACTGCTTGACAGAGAAGTCACTTCTTGCAGTGCTGAGGATGAATTGTTCCTACACTTCAGACAAATGGGTAACTGATGGGCTTTCACCAGTCTTTGCTTTGGTTTTATGTTAAATGCATTATTTCAACACACAAAAAAGTTGATAAAGAGCGACTAGAGCATTACAGGACCAATCAATGCGGAAACGTGTCTCTCTAACAAAAGTAGAGCCACTGGCGGTGTAAAATGAAAAACTAAAAGCACACACTGGCTAGTTACATCTTTGAAATCCCATGGTGCCCAACATTTTTTTAATGGATTTAAGTCAACAGTGAAAGCATTTCGCTGTTTGCAATATTTCTCGCAAAACAAACTTGTAGAATTGTACTGCAGTTGTTGTGAGAAAGTGGAGCAAATGGCACAAATACTCACAGCGATACACACAGGATAAACTGTGCGAAAAATAAATAAGTCCAGTTCCGAAGTCCGATATTCAAAATGTTCCATGATATAAATTATAAGCCATCCAAACTTTCTCTGGAAAATTAAGCAGTCCACCTGATATAATTTCACTATTTTGCAAAGAACAAAAATGTTTTCTTAGATCTGTAGGATTTCACAAAAAAAACTCTGCAAACAACTCTCAGACTGTGTTTTCTACTCATTCAAATGCACTGTTATAATCCTCCTCTTCTCTTGAAATGATGTCTTGAGGAAAATCGTATTGATGAAATAAAATTGTGGGCTTATGGTCATCTTCAAAGTGTCAAATGCAAACACTTCCTTTTGTTCAAACAAACCAATGCTCTTATAAGTCTTCAGGATTAACTAATGTTTTAAACGCTGCCTACGTGGCACAAAAAAAAACGATTTAGACAGTGAAGTGCTCCAAATGTTTGCAGTATCAACATACATTCCTTACAGAGTGACATTAGAAAGTGAATGCATTTTTGTTACATTTACGGTTACGGAGGTAATTCACATAATGCTTTTGAGGGAGTAGCCCCTTACATACCTTAACTTGATTCTGGATGCTCTGGATTCTGTGTCCACATAATTTAAAAATCCCAAGCACCTGACAGCAAGTACAAAGAAGTCAATGATAAGTCAGTCAATCTTAATATTATTATTAATAATATTATTTGACAGTCTCAAATGCTTATTGTTAGTCCTTAATATGATGATTACAGTCATCCTTAGCCAAAACTAAAATAAACAAACAAAATAAAGTGACTTATACTCTATGCATCCCCAGGAAAATCAGGCCCAATTCACACCTCCACCAGGTTGGCCACACTTAATGACCCACTTAACGGGGGCAGGAGGAGTTGCCAGGAGCGTGACTGTTACATCTACCCACACCCCTCCCCTGCCTTTGTTTCACTTAACGAGCCTATTCAAGGCAGGTGAGAGGTGAAACCAACCTGGAGGATAAATTTGTGGTCACTAGCCAACTTCCCTCAGATCGACAAAGCTCTGTGGATGCAGAGCGAAACGTCTCTACCCTACAAGAAAGAAGTCCAGTTGCCATGACTCAACTTTCAGACAACTTCACCTGGATGACTGAGAATCTTCACAGACTTTAGCTGTTTAGCTTTTCATAAAATGCACAATAATTGACAATAGACTTATAACGGTACTGTAGTGGCCATTTGACAACAAAAATTCAGCTTAATCTTAAAGCAAATATAAAATCAAGAGGTCACTAATGCACCATGGAAAACGCAGTGTATGCAGGTAAAAGACTCCATTGTCCATTCTCCAATATGTGTTCAGATTATTTATTTTTCTAAATAAAAGCAAGCAAAGCAAGCAAACAATCAGAGTTCCTGCTGCCTCTCTAGGCCCTCACAGGTGCATGCAGGTCCTATACCTGCCTGTCCACCTATAATCCTGAGGTGCCCACAAACCCAATAGTTGTATATAACTAAAAGAGATAAGCTAATAGTAAGAAATAATCACGAAAAAACACAAAACTAACATAAATTGGGGAAATATCTAAAGTAAAAATACATACAACAATTAAAGAAATCACATAAATTACCAAATAGCTCCTACAAGTACCATTAATATTAAATCTGTGAATCCCACTGTTCATAGCTTTGTTTTTCCAATTTACTAAAGTAACGGGAATTTTCCTTCTTCCAACCATTTTTTACTTAATCTAACAAATGCACTCGAGGCGCAGTTCATCTTATGGGTTAAATGCAGAAGCCAAATTTCGTTGTAACATGTAAATGTGATCAATGACAATAAAGCTGATTATCTATCTTTTGTTCTATCTCGAACGAGCCTGATATCTGCATGACGTAAAATTTACCCGACACCTGTCCGTGACGTCATATCTGTGTGACGCTGCCTGAGAATGGAGGGATGAAGGTGAAATACTGAAAAATAAAATAAAGTCTGTTTTATTTTTTATTTTTTTCTTCAGCTCTGAAGCCCGGGAACATCTCACCTGACGGCTGACGTGAGACAGGTACGTTCACGACTGTTTGACGTGTGACAGGCTGTTAGCATGTCGTGTTAGCATGTTAATAAACTGTAATGATCGTTACAGTCGGAGACGACGGACGGTTTGTAACAACTTTAATTATCCGGTGACGACACAACCTTTAAAGACACACACAGAAAGTTAGAAAAACAAAAGATTTTGGATATTTTCACAGCTATTTTATTCGTGCTCTCAGCTACAGATTGATTGTTTAACACCTTCTGCTCAAATGAATTAAATATCACTGAGACCAGAAATACCTGCTAAAAGTAGTGAATCCGAACAATAACATTATTTTTTTCCTCGTGTTAATTTTAATCCACAGTTGTTTTGTATGTGGACAGGACCAACAGAGTCCCCACAAAAGGTACAGTTCTTACATCCATAAGAAACCTGTCGGGAGTGAAGTTGTGTTTATAAAACAACCTCAACAGTAACAGTTGTTTGTGAAATGAGGAAAGTTTAAACGGGAAGTTCGTCATTTTTCTAACTACACAATACCATAAACCTAAGACCAGAGGAAAAGATACAATGTGGAATAAGAAGAAGAAAGACTTGATCCAATTTACTTTAACCATTTTATATTCATTCATTAAACTGTTTTTCCCCAGGTAGCCAGTGCAGAAGTTGTGTGTCTTGAATATGTGAGGGTCTATTTGTGGAGCCAGTGCACATGAATTCAGGCAAACCCTCTCAGAAGCAACTGATTCTTTAATTATGTTAAAATTATTGGCTCATCTTTGTCTATTGTCTATACTGTGTATTTCAGTAGCTATAAATCCAGCTCCTGGACTTATTTTTAATCCTGTGTTTCTGTGCTTCAGGAGTCTTGGGGTGGGGTGGGGGGGGTCACCATGCTGAGTGTTGGGGTGTTGGTGAGGTCCAGCCTCCTGCGACTTCCTGTACGGGGACTGTGTTCAGCTGTGATCCACAGGAAGTCACCTGCACCTGGCCTCACCTGGTCTGCACCTGAGTCTGCTGCAGTCTGTCTCCACAGGTCACCGGCCCGGACCCTGTCGGGTGGTCCTGGTCCAGGTGTGCCGGGGTGGTACAGCGATCTGGCAGACTCAGCCCCAGTTCACCTGTGTGAGCACCTCCTGGCGAGCGTGCAGCAGGTCAGTGGGTTGCCGTGGTGGTTGAGTATCGCCGTAGCAACCCTGTCAATCAGGACGCTCATCACTCTGCCGCTTGCCGCATATCAGCTTATCGTCATCTCCAAGGTACCTGTCCTAAAAGTAGTGTTTGAATGGTGTGTCAGGTTAGAAGACGGGGAGACAACACGTGGGGTTTGTAGAATATCAGAGAAAATTCAAATAATTGCCCTGAAGTTTCAGGTAGACTTTGTCCCCAGGGGTAAAAATCAGATGTGCTGACATCTCCAGTGTAAAACAGTGGAAAGTGGACTGTAGAAGATTTATATTTAAAATGTTTGAGTCACAGAACAAACAGAGAAGATTTAGATTCACACATTTTCCAGTGGGAGGGGCGGGAGGGGGCATGTTTGTGTGTTTTAACATGAAAAGATCAGTGACTCTGCTCTTGTCTGTAAATCTGCACTGGAAACACTTTGTCCCCAGAGACTTAAAATATCTCAGGAATCCACAAACTCATACACTCTCCCACGACTTCTGTCCTCGTCTTCCTCCACCTCTCAGACTCAGAGTTTAAGATCTTTTTCCTCTAGACTAAAACAGTTTGTCTCATGGTGAACACATCTGTCTCCTCACCACATGTTGCTGTGATGCAGTTTAGGTGTAGAACAGATTTACCTGTTCAAGTGTTTGGTTGTGGTCAGAGTCTATAATAAAATCATCTGTTGCTCAACTTCACATGAAAACACATTCAAACAAAGGCGTTGTCTGAATTAATCAGTTTAAGTAATAAATATAGTGTAAGTTACGAGACCTGGTCCAGTTCTCTTGGGCCCTGGATCCTCTAGTATTATGTGGGCTGTAGTTCAGTAAAGGAAGGATCAGATTCTGATACTTTTAGATCAGGCTTCTCCTCTCTAGTCCTCTCTGCAGGTATCCTCGGCCTCTGACCTGTATGATTCCATTTTTACTGGTCCTACCAACCTGCCAGTGTTTGGTCTGCTGTTTGTTGTTGTTGTTCTTTCACTCTGTTCTTTTCTCTCTTCTCTTTCCACTCACCCCAACCGGTCAGGAACAGTGGAACTGTTGGTTTTCCTGTATAATTCTGTACATACTTATATTCTGTGAGGTCTTAAACCTTAAACACTGTAAAGTTGATTGAGGTGACTTTTGTTGTGGTTTGGTGCTTTATAAATAAACTGTATTGAAACTAAATCAGGATCAGGATAACAGATGTTTGTTGGTGTGTTCAGTCTGCAGCCATGGCAACCACTGTATCCATAGTAACCCCCAGGTGTTGTGCAGGTGGAGGTGCTGCAGGTGGAGATCTCTGAGCTGGCGAAGAGGCTTCGATATGAAATTTCGGTTCGAGCGAGAGACAGAGGCTGGACAGAGAGAGAGAGCCGGTGGGTAGATCACCATGGCAACATGCTGCAGGTTAACCTGCTCAGGTGAACATCAACAGATCAGCCTGAATAATGACCAATCAGATCGTTCCTACGGGATCCTGACAGGGACACAAGATTTATCGCGTTTCATATGTTCAAAGTCTCTGGTTTTACTTTACTTTACTTTACTTTACTTGGCAGACGCTTTTATCCAAAGCGACTTACAAGAAGACACAAGCAATTACC
>JAUMHL010000025.1:19944499-19977999 GCA_032362345.1 Sandelia bainsii
TATAGTGCATTTTAGGTTCATCCTGAAATTTCACCCGAAAGCCGAATATCCCTAACTTTTTGTGAGTAGTGTAATTTAAAGTTACTTTATTAGTCGTAAGACGTGTGTATTTGTGTATTTAGGACATTTACTTGTTTGAATCACTTCTGTCGTTTCAATGAATTATATTTAACGAATATATTCAGGACACCATGGACACCCAGCGCAGAGTCCTCCTCTTGTTATTGTGCAGGGAGGAGTCCAACAAACCTGGCAACACCAGTAGTTGCTTTGTTAACGCTTCACTGAGCCAAGATGGGAGATTTCGAAGAGCTCAGCGATGAAGATAAGGTATTACGTTATGAATTTATACTCTGATTATTTTATAACCCTTAATGTTTATCTTGAAAAAATATAAATGTTGTATGCAGTCATCAAAATGCAGCATGTGATGCCAAGTGGGTCGTGTTAAGAGCTAGATGAGCCTATGCAGTGTAGAGTGTGACAGCTCAGAGTCGTAACGTTATCTCGCATGTCGGCACAAACGTGCGTGATCCTGTAGTTTCTTTTAATAAATAATTACATATCAGTGCGGCTGAAGTTGATTTCTGATTCATCGCGACTGTGGGTTTGCAATGATTTGAAGTAGTAAGCTAATGCTACATCATAGGAAGTCAGTCTACTTCCTGCATTTACTGTAAGAATAATGACAGAGCATCGGCACCATCACCCTCACCCAGTGCAGCGCAACTTCAGCGTTCTTGATGAAAATTAAAACAGTTTTCTAGTGTTACTGTAGTTTTGCAAGTAGTTTGTGTTTAGCTTTTATGTTTGTAACTTTTTCGTTGCATCAGCTTGAAGGGTGCAGTCTTCCTACAGTGCATTTGAGGATTGCTGTGACTGGTGTTGCTGCCTGCTTCAAGTCGCTACATGTTGTGATATAATGCTTTGCATTCCCAAAGCTGACTGTTCAACACCTCCGAGCTTTACCATAGTGAATCTTAAAAATAAATGTAAAAAAAGTCACTGTAATGAAAAGATCAAAAGTCACAGTCGTCCTAATGAATATATCATCTCATTCTGTCAAACTGCATAGTCAATCAGGGGATCTAAGACAGGGAGTGTTTTCAAGCTCTCAGTGGAGTTATTATTCAGGACTACAGTTAAACTAGGTTGCCCATTGTAATACCCCCAGCCCTTTTAGCTGGACAGGCGATTTGTAGGTCACTTCCAGCTGCAGCCCGGGGGTGAAATAAGCCTGACATACGGCATCGCTGGCACAGTCACACTATAATGTCTGGTGGTTTGCAGGATTTTCAGCTCTTGTCACCTCCTGCACTACTTAAAAGAGCATGGAACCCAGAAGTTATACACTGCAATTACTGATAACGTAATGCTTTTTATTGTTGTTGTTTTTTTTACATAAATTTTTTTTCTAGGTCCGAATTGCAGCTAATTTTGTGTTGCATGCTCCTCCAGGGGAGTTCAATGAAGTCTTCAACGGTGAGCCTTTATTTGTGAATGCCATCCGTAGGACTGGCTGCATTTCAGCGTGTTTGAAAACAATTTGTTAATGCTAATCATATATTAATTCTTAATTTTCAGATGTCCGAATACTGCTTAACAATGATAATCTTCTCAGATCGGGTGCTGCTCGGTGAGTTTCAATCTTTTCTGTGTTTTTTAATCTAACATAATATTGATGTTCTGGAAGTTCATGCAAATTGTCTTCTCTTCTGACACAGCGCCTTTGCCCAGTACAATATGGATCAGTTCGCCCTTGCCAAAATTGATGGATATGAAGACCAGGCAAGCTTTTTAAAAATATTTTAATAATTATTGTTGAACCCATAAAAATGAGCCTTTATAACAAGAAAATGCCTTAGTAAACTGCTATAGCATGTTGCTCTGTCCATCTCGTCTTTTTCTCATGTAGGTCCTGATAACAGAGCATGGAGACCTTGGTAATGGCCGCTTCTTTGACCCCCACAACAAAATCTCCTTCAAATATGACCATCTGAAGAAAGAGGCCAGTGACCCAAAACCCCATGAGGGTGACGCAGCCCTCAGGTCATGGAGAGAGGCCTGTGATTCTGCTCTGAGGGCCTATGTCAAGGAGCACTACCCCAACGGAGTCTGCACCGTAAGAATGTTCTCCCAGACTGCACCATAGCTGCCAGGTTCAGTATTACACACAGTGAATCACCCACTCATCCGGTTTTATCTGCTGCAGGTTTATGGGAAAACAATCGATGGCCAGAAGACCATTATCGCTTGTATTGAGAGCCATCAATTTGAGCCTAAAAACTTCTGGTAAGTTGATAGGGGATAATGATCTCACTGTAAACTTCCTAATCAAATTCACTCAGGCGGTTAAGTCTGAGCGGTGCGGGGGCAGTAACGTATTATTGTGTTAGGTGAGTGTTTTCAGGTGTACTCTTCTACAATTTCTGTCACCAGGAATGGTCGCTGTCGGTCTGAGTGGAAGTTCAATATCTCCCAACCTACGACACAGGTGGTTGGAGTCATGAAGATACAGGTACGCTGAATGATTATTTGTTATAGTCTGAGTTTAGCTGTGAATGATGTTTGTGTGCACCTCCCCCAGTCTTTATTACTTCTGTTTAACCCAGGTACATTATTATGAGGATGGAAATGTGCAGTTGGTCAGCCATAAAGATGTGCAGGAAGCACTGACTGTGTCTGTGAGTATTTGTCTGATCTTATTACATATTTTTCTTTTTAAATAGAGCATATCCTAATTGATTTAAGTTCATGTGTCTTTAGAATTTGTTCAACTAACCTATGAGTGCATTTTTGGCAGAGCGAGAGTCAGACTGCAAAGGAGTTGGTGAAAGTTATTGAGAATGCAGAGACTGAATACCAGGTATGGGGAAGTTACAGGACTCAGACTTTGTCTTTTTATAAGAATGAGTGAAGAGTTTTATTTTTACAACACACTACACAATCATATAGGACAGATCCGAATGCTGTGTGTACATTTTCAAACAATACCAATTTATTTTTCATAATCAGATTTTAAGACTCACATCTTACAGTAAAAGTAGACAAAATATGTCCCGTATAATCCTGAGAAATCTGAATGAATGCAAATTAAATGATTGCCTTCTTGCCGAGGTTCTTGAAAGAAAGTTCAAACACACCGAAATTGAACAACTATTCCAAGCATTAACTCTACAGCATTATTTTTCAAAGATTTGTCATCTTTTATTTATTGAAAATTAACAATCATAGTCATCATCAGTCAATCATCATAGTGTGTACAAAACAAAAACAAACTGGACTCAGTTTCAATTCTCCAGCAGCCCAGACTTAGTTTTCTTCTTATTTCCCGTTTAACTGGAACTGACAGATGACGTCATGGTACAAATAGTTTGCAGCTACAAAAGCAAGAACTGACACGCTTACCTGTTTTGTTTTTCAGCAAGCCATCAGTGAGAACTATCAGACCATGTCAGACACCACGTTCAAAGCCTTACGCAGACAACTCCCCGTCACACGCACCAAGGTCGACTGGAACAAAATCCTCAGCTACAAGATCGGAAAGGAGATGCAGAATGCTTAGAGGACGGAGGACAGTTAGGGTTACGACAACCCGATTTGGGAGAAGCTGATGCTCGCGCAAAGTGTGTGATGCAGCCTAAAGTACTGTATGTCGAATGGCCGATTCTGTTGAGCACCAAGAGGGGATCCTTTCATTTTAAAATGACATTGAGTGGAGTAAGAGTTGCTCATTTGAAAACCTTTTTATTTTTTTCTTCATACAAATGATGCCTTTAGTGACACTGTGAAAATTTGGGTCATTTCTTGTTACTCAAAATAGAATTAAAAACATATACATATTATATATACAAAATGTCTTTTTACCCACTGCTTCAAATGGACACACATAGTCCCAAAAGCCCTTGACCTTCATGTAGCAATTGATTTAAACTTTCTGTTTTATGTACAATGTGTTCAACGAGCTTCCAATACCTCTATATGAAAAACTGAGAAGTGCTGTATGCAATCCAACGTGTTATCTAACTGGAGAGAGACTCGACATCATCAAATAATACAGTTTCTAAGTCAGTCAAACATTCCATATGTACATACTTGTGCATTCCTCTGGTTGCAGGATTGTATCAAGAGGGCATGCCAAAGCATAACTGTCTTTTCTTTTGTGTCTTACTTGTTTAAATTTACTTCTTTTTTAGTTCTCTCTGTTGTAGAGAGACATTCTAGGTCATTATCCCTCTACCCTCTTGGACTGATAAAGTATTGGTGTCCTCCTGCCAGCTGTTTGCCTTTAGCTTTTGCTATATTTTTATACAAACTGTAAGTACATTTATTATTCATGGAATAAAATGTTGCAGCATTATGATCTTCAGGCAACGGTGATCATTTCTGATTTACATGGGACCAGACCATAATGTAGAGATGCTGCATAATATACCATGGAAATGCCTAATAAATAAAGCCCTATGCTGCTGTTGTTGTGTGAACTCTGGACTTTGTGTCAGCATTTAGATAGTAGATAATGTGAACATAGAACTCTGAAGATCCCCTCCCTATTTTATTTCATATATAGCTCAAACTGTATTTGATTTATAGAAAATCATGATTAGAGCTGAAATGACTGGTGCTCAAGTGACAGAATAGTCAGTATCAATAACTCATTCAACTTACAGTATTTTTTTTTTAAATAAAAATGACAAATATGTGATGGTTCCAGCCTTTCTAGTGTAAGAACATATTGCTTTTTCTTATTTTATATCATAGTGAACTTTATAGCTTGGGGTTTTAGACTGTAGGCAAGACAAAACAATATAAGAAACTATCTCAGACTGAAGGAAATAACTGGTGTTTTTCACTATTTGGTTATGATTTTTAGACCAAACAAACACAACTGAGAAAATTGTAAAACTGTAAAATGCTGTTTCAATTAGCAGTTAAGTGTTTAAGTCATATATCAAACTAAAATGACATTTTTTTCTCTGTTTCCAGATGTTCAAATGTGAAGAGAAAGAGAATTTGAAAAACTAATTTCAACTAATCAGTAAATAAAATATAGAGGAAGTGAAAATAAACCTTTATTTTTATTTATTCACCAGAAGAAGTTTAAATGTATCTAGTTGTAGTGTAATATTTCATAAAACATTATAATGTAGGCTGAAGGTATTTAATAGCCCAGTGCTAAGGAAGTACTGGTCCTGCTGGTGATTATGTAATGACTGCACTGGAGGGAGTGTCAATAACAACATGTGAGGAACCTCGTGTATTTGACACATATGACTACTATGGAAATTTAAACTAGCAACTGTTTTTGTGTTATATAAAGAAAGAAGACCTCTCTTTGTTTCAACACGATATTTTGTTTTGTTGCTGACGTGTTTTCCTTTTTTTTGTGGAAAAATAAATTAAAGACGCACCCTGAGTGGGATCGTTGGAGAGTGTTCATCTGGCAGATGTTTGCGCAAAACTATGCTGAGTAACAGATATATTTATATATAAATACAAATGTTAGTTTTTAACCTACAATATGAATGTGAAATCGATGGTATTGTTCATGTTCAACTTCCATACACTTCTAACATGCGTAAAAGTAGCGCAAAACACGTATCCTACAGAAATTCCCCCACGGTCACAGCGCAGACACATTAATACCTGAGGAAACTGAGGGTAATATCAGCAGGTCTGCAGATGAACTTCCTCGTTTTCAGTCGGCAGCAGCAGCAGTATCACCCTGTAACGTTTCAACATGCCGTCGCTCAAGCACTCGCTTGAATCCGGTCTGGATTTCATTGAATTTCTGGGAGACAGAAAATCCATCACCAGCAAAAACGAACTTCGAGACATCTACAACTTAGAATTTAAGGGCAGGTATGCTGCAAATAGAAGTGTTTGCAGTGTGGATTTCTTACACTGGGCGATGTATTATAACATACTCCTCCTTCTCTGGTTTATGTTTCGTTCACAGAAAAGGAACAAAAGACCCTAACTTTTCCAATATTGTCTATGCTCTTCTGAAATTCAACAAAGCCTACATAAGACAGGGGAACATCTACATAAATGTCAGACCTCAGGTAAGTTCAGTTATTTTATTGGTGCTGTTTGTTGTTGTCTGAGGAAATAAGACCGGAAATGTTCAATAAAAGCGGAAACAAAATGAGGAAGCTTTTTTTATTTAATTTTTTAAAATCCCTGCTGTAGGTTAGAGTGTATTGTGACCAGTGGAGGAGGCCACGGGCCCCACAGCAACGCAGTGCTGGCCATGGCCCCCAGATGGCAGCTGAGATGTCTGCACCCACCTCTGTCCCCTCAGCTCCTGTGACCCCTGTGCTGACCCCCAAGAAAAAGCTGGCCACAGAAGTCCTTCAGAAGCTAAAAGTGAACAGGTACTGTTGCTTGAGTATGTCCAGTGTTGGTATCCACAGCTGCCACGATACGGTGACAGAACATGCAGCTATGTCAATAATCGAATAATAATTACATACGTGTTTTGGGCAAAAACACCAAGAGGCTGACATCTTCATTATTTCCTGTATAATAATGAATGATCTTTACAAAAATAATGAAAAGAGTAAATTGTTGATCTTCTGCTTCATGTGAAGCCACAAAATGGAGTGAAGTGAAAGTGAAACACGGAGGCCTGGTTGTCCTGTCACTCAGTTATAATGAGTCTTGGAGGAAACAGGATTTTAATCCTGACTGCATCGAAGAAGAGGCTGTACCGTCGTGGGGGTGTTACAGCACCTTCTGCCAGCTGGCAGGGGTGTGAAGTATCCACCCCTGATATTAAAGATACAGTATTAAAGCTGCTTTGGTTAGTTCACCCTGTCACAAGAATGTGTAAACTTTTTGCTCGTCTGTTGGACCCCACTAGTCACACTGCCTCACCCCCCACACATTGTCAGCTAGGATTGGCAGTAACCTCCATATGACCCTTAAGTATAAACTGGTACGACTAATTGATAGATGGATATTTTTTTATAAAGCCCAGTGTGATTCAATCCATAGAGAATCAATTTATCATATTATAAGACAAGAAGATGCAGATAATGTTCTCATGAAGGTCTCAAACATCAGATGGTATTTTTGCCTAAAATGTCTTACATGACTAATAAGCTACCAAAACAGTTGCTAATTGGATCAATGTTTATGATAAGAATACTCAACAAACCCCTGATGATACTTTCCGAGGCTGAGGTCCAGAGTCATCTGAGATTATTACTTCAGATCATTTTCCCTTCATTGCAAATCTTTTACAAAACATAATCATTAATGTCATCCGCTATTGTCCCAAGGCTATGAAGAATAAAGAGCATCACTCATTAACGTCAAAAAATGAATATCCAGTTCAGTAAAACCTTTGAGGGAAAGTAGTTTGTTTGGCATCCAGATCAAGAGCGGACGTTTTCACTGTAAAAAAAGTGTGTGAAAATATTGCCACCGTTAAGATGATTTCTATGACAGGTGTGCCTTTATTTCACAGTTGAGAGTTGCGAGAGAAATGTGGTGGAAGTGATGACATGCATGGGTTTCCAGTCAGACCTTAACAGGTTAGAGGTGCATGGTATGTTCATGGACACATTATGAGTCAGTGGGTCCCTGTACACACAAATGTACAGTAAAAATCCCTTCTACATGTAGTAGAAGCAAGACACTTGATGTGAAGGCAGTCATGTAGCTTTTATCTGTTTTTTTGTCTCTTTGTGGTTGTTTCATATCTCCTCATGGCCATGTCTGTCTATAGTACATTTGTGGTTATTTTTTATCTTTTGTGATTTTTTTGCATTTTTCTGTTGTTGTTTTCAGCCAGCTTGTGTGACGTAGTAACTGTTTTGATTATCTGTGAACATTTGATTAACCTTTCAGTTAAAGAACTCTTATGTGCCCCTCGGGCTGTGCCTTTTAGGCCCATTGATTAATCATTTCATAGGTACGTCAACCACCATATTATTGAGCTGTTAATTTTGGAGCCTGATTGTGACTCTTTTTCTCAGGAAACAGTTGACAGCTGACAAGGGGGGCATTGAGATCACATCAGACCCTGTGGCGAGCAGGGGAAAGGTCCAGTTTCATGTGGATCGTCTGAGGGAGTTGTTTATCGTCCGGTTTCACATTGTAAACAAGGGCGCAAATTGCATCCACTTCACTTACTACACTGCCCTGCACAAGATACGCTGTTTCACTCTGGAGGATGAGAGGAGAGTGACCAGAGTCTGTCCGGTTTTTCTCTGTCCTGGTGAGACCTTTGAGAGGACAAAAACAACACTGAAGACATACTTAATGTCCGATGAATCTTCAATGCTTTATTTCCATCCACAGGAGAAAGCTATGATGTTGTGGTTCGGTACACGCTGAACCACTATGGATTTTTCCCTGCCACAATGTACTTTGAGTTCTGCCCAGATCTTCCTGGACCTGTGCCTTTCTGCATTGTAAGGGAGATGGAGGCTGTAGCCAGGACGCCTCTGGCTGTGGAGCTCGGGCCCGTGGCTCCTTACAAACCATTTCAGGTGGTTACTTACAGGCCTGTTGACACCGTGATAGTGGAGGGAGTACCCCCAGAGAGGTAAGCTGTCAAAAACTGAAACCCACATTAGTAATGCGCTTTATAGCTTAAGTAGTAAGAGAAGTTGTAAGAGATAAATGCAGGACACTGACTTCCTATCTCCAAATAGACTAAATACAGATTTTCGCCCTCGATGCAGGAAATCAATTATTAAATGTTTAAATACATATATTTGATTTGCAAGCAGGCTGAAGCAATTTTCTCCCCTTGTAATTGGAACTGATCATACAGACCCAGAAAGTTTACCAAAGTTGTGTTTTATTAATTCTAAGTGAAATCATAATGTGCTTGTGTTTTGGTTTCCTCCGCAGTTCTGTTGTGACGCATCTAAAGACAGTGGATTTAGGAGACTACAAGTACCCTGTTAGCCTAAAGGGACTGGCTAAACAAAGAATGGAGGACTCTGAGTACCTCTCTCAAACTACCCGGCAGAAACTTGCATCAGTGAAGTGAGAGGACATAATTAATTAACTACAGTAAACCGTGCTTTTGTGAGGATTTAATAGAAGTAACCATGTCTTTAAACCAATGTCTGTGTCCGTACATTTTGTCCAGGAGTCTCCTCAACTGTTCCTTAAAGATGAAGAACTACTCTCATCGATTTCACCTCCTGCTACATCTAGAAGAGATACAGATGGAAGTGGACATCAGGAAGTATGACCTCCGCAATCAAACCATGACTCGAGACCAAAGCAACAGTAAATTACTTAGACTGAGAGTAAGGAAATCTTCATTAGAATACATAAACACAGAAATCACACAGTGTTTCTTTTATTTTAAGAATGGTATCTTGTCTCTTTGATTTCTTTGCATAATAGAAAATTATTCCTAGTTAGCCTCTTAAAGCTTGTGAAGGAATAAAAATACAGTCAACATTTATATACTCTAACAGGTTCCTGGTGTTGCTGAGAATCGGCCATCTGTACTACGAGGAGACTGTCTAAGGGTGTCCAAATTTGAAGACACGGTCTCACCGATCACTGTGTACACTGGATATGTTCACAGAGTAGAGCTGGACAGTGTGAAGCTTGGCTTCTCCAAAAGGTAAGAACTGCTCTAAGGATACTTATTTACCTGAAACCCAGAATAAAGGATCTAACCCAGATGTTTCTCTCACTCTCCGTTTCTCTTTCAGGTTGTTGGAGACTTTTATCAGCAATATGAAGTTTAACGTGGAGTTTACCATCAATCGGTTCCCCCTGAAGCTTCAGCATCGGGCGGTAGACTTGGCAACAAAATACCAGCTCGGAGAGGTGCTGTTCCCCTCTGGTGCAGCAGCGACTAATCTCTCCATGCCCAAAATCAGGTACCCTAAAGACCATGGACACATAACACCAATAATACTTGGATTACTGGTTGTAATAACTACAAAAACACAAAGTTAACCACTTTAATGGACTGTATCTCATATACTTGTAGTACAAAGAAGCTTGACTATAACACACACTCTCTTTTTGCAAGGTACAACCTAACAACTTTAGTAACAAATTAACCTAACAAATTTAGTATTTTGGACCTTTACACTGCAGTAAATTTGGGCATACTTGTCAAATTGAACAGATCATGTATTACATTGACCAGAATTAACAAAATGATATATTCAAAAAACACCGGATGGTTTAACAGTATGGCATTGATACAGTAATAAAAGCATATAAACTAAACTAAACTGGTGTGTGTATTCAGCCTTCAGCTCAGTCCTCTCTGGGCACTGATCCACCATATCGTACCAACAGGAAGCGAGACTCTCTTTGATTCAATGCCATTAACGTGCCTCGAGTGGTTGTGGTAAAATATGACTCATTATGCTGTCTGAGGGTTTTGCATGCAAGACTTGTTTTATGGAACACACACCAGACAAAGTTCACTGTTATCTACGCTACATGACTGCAAGAAACTTGTCACCTTATCATTGATTAGTCAACAACAGGGGCACACGACACAATGAGGAGTTTTAATTTTTTTTAGATGTTTTACTCATCTGATCAGTATCAACTCTATTTATGGCCTCTGTCTGTCCCACATGTAAAATTTAAAATGTTTCGTCAGTGTGTAAAATATTAAAATCCATTCCCACACATGCTCTTCAGGATGTTTAACCGTAAGCTGGAAAACAACCCGGAGCAACATGCTGCAGTACAGCGCATTGTAGCTGGATCATCAAAGCCTGCTCCTCATCTTGTGTTTGGGCCACCTGGAACTGGGAAGACGATCACTCTGGTTGAAGCCATGACTCAGGTTTTCTGATTTTGTGTGTGCTCGTCTTGATTGAAGTAGCCAGTGTTTGTTGGAGGAAAAAGGTGATGCCACATATGTTCCTCGTGGTTATCTCAATGAAAAATCTGTTGACAGGTGTTGGGTTGTTTACTTTGGTTGCCATGGAGACATCTGATAAGACCATTTATTGTTAAAGTCTCATTAATGTTTAATTAATCAGGTTTTTTTTTTTCATTTAGATTATTCGAGTGAAAGAGAAGTTCTTTACAGGTGCTTAAACATTTTATTTGCATGGGAACTGTCTTCATTTGTGGACATGAAGTACGAACCCTCCTATTTATTATCTGTGGGCTGTGCAAGGAAGAGCTGTTCGTCAATAAAAGAACAGGCAGCTAACAAGGGGATAATTAATTTTCCATAAAGCCAAGGCTAAATGTAATGTTTATTATTTATTATGTAAGAGAGATTAAATATAGTGGGATTAATTCCCTTCCATAAAACTGGATGTGTAAACTGGTGAAATACTTAAACATCCCTCTAATGGAAGAACATAATTGGCTGCAAAATTAGCTCAGATGAAGTGATTATTTCAGTTTAGCTCATAATTGACCTGAATAAATTCAATACTGTGCTTTTGTGTCATCTAAAAGAACAATAAAATAACACTGTTGCTATGCTAATAATAAACAGTTTTGCTTTGCATGCTTCTCAGGTCAGCAAGGCCGATCCATCAGCCCACCTCCTCGCCTGTGCACCCTCTAACAGTGCATGTGACTTGCTCGGTGAGAGACTGATGGTACACATGGATCCTCATCAAGTTTACCGTCTGTACGCCAGCAGCAGAGATCCAAACAGTGTCCCCAAGAACCTGCTGGTGAGATGGTTTCTTTTAGATCTGTAAGATAATCTAATTACTGGCCATGAACCAACTGTGGTCTTATTGTTGTAAATTTGCCTACAGGTGCATTTGAGCCTTTGATAGCCTACAACGCAGTATACATCTTATTAACAGAATGTTTATCCGTGTATACCAAAAAGTGTTTTGGAATAAAAACTGAAATTAAGAGTTAATATATTTACATATCACTGTAACTCAAGCAGCTACTCCTGCATATTTACCAGATTGCTCACAGTGGTCATAATCTCATAATCAGTGAGTTTAACGTGTTGATATGAATGATTCATGATGTTTTTTTGTTGATCTAGTTTTTGGTTTCTTGTGAAACGAAAGTAAGTCTCTGTGCGTGTAATTAAAATAATTTGTTTTTACAAACCTGAAGACACGGAAACTGAGAATCTTTTGGCTCTTTCAGAAATATTGTAACTGGGACGAGAGACGAGATGCCTTTGTGTTTCCAGATAAAGAGACTCTAATGAAATACACAATCATAGTTACAACTATGGTCACAGCTGGCAGGTAAGAGCCAGTTAATGCATATAATTATTCTTAAAGTTGCTATGATTCTTTAGGGCATATTATTACAGTAGTATTGTTGCGGTGTGTTTTTATTTTTAGACTTGTGTCTGGAGAAATCCCAGTCAGCCATTTTACCCATGTGTTTGTGGATGAAGGGGGTCAGGCAGTGGAGCCAGAGTGTGTCATTGCTATTGCAGGTAAACACTGAATATCTGAACCACCCCAGCCACAGACTTTTTACATTACTGCCATCATGGAAATGATACAGAAGCATTGGGAGACAGGTCCAGTGTGCTCAGAGAGCTTCTACCCACAGGCTGTCAGACTTTTGAACTCAGGGACTCTATGAATACACACACACCCCCACACACCCATTGCTGAATATACAGTATACTGTGTACAGTATATTTGATATATTTGGTATTTTATACACTGTTAGTCTCGTTCTTCTAATATTAACCTGTTTTTCTTACTTCCCTTTTCTAATTAGTTAAAAACAGTTGCATATTTTCAAGATTCATACAAACATATATACGTTAATACATGGACTAAAATTTAAGGTCATCTCACACTTGCCCGTGGTTTTTAGTTATATTTTAAATGAACTAAGGTTTATGTGATTATTCTGGTGCGAGCACTAGAAATGTCATCATTTCTGTCACACTGTAAATAACATACTCTCTCAGAACTAGTTCTTATTATATGGTGGAGTAGAGAAATGGAAATACTGAACATAGTCACTTTGTTCCACAGGTCTGCTTGACCCTAGCATGGGTCAGCTGGTGCTGGCAGGAGATCCCAAGCAGCTGGGGCCGATTCTTCGATCTCCTTATGCTTTGCAGTCTGGACATGGTGAGACAAGGCAGATTACATTACTGTTATCTTCTGTGACAGCAGATAATGTGTATGATTCCATGTTTTTAATGTTAAATAAATGTGTAAAATAAAAGATCTTTAATTGCTGCCTCAGTTTTTTTTTATTCCATCTCAACCAAATGATTCAATGGTATGATTTTAATCTGTTTCAGGGCTTTCTCTGCTGGAGAGACTGATGAGACATAACCCCTTATATCAGAAAAATACTGACTCCGGCCACTTTGACACTCGCTTTGTCACCAAACTGCTGCGAAACTACAGGTGTGTTTTTTTAGTTTTCACATCCATTATTATTCTTACAGTTGTTTTGCTATGAATGATTGAGGCTTGGATTGGAGCTCTCACGCTTTGTTGTCTTCTTCATCTTCACTCAGGTCTCATCCTGCCATTCTGAAAATCCCCAATGAGCTGTTTTATGAGAATGAGTTGCAGGTGTTTGCCGACCAGTGGGAACGTGAAGCCTACTGCAACTGGGAACACCTTCCCAAAAAAGTATGGCTGCAAGGACAACTGTTTGTTTTTAAATGTCTCAAAAATCTGTTATTTCAATACCAAAATCATAAAACCTAATATAAAGCCAGTAGTTGTATGGTACAGTGGCTATGCCATACAAATGTACTACAATTGTATATACCCTTCAAAATGAGACTACAGCAATTTTAGATGTCAGTGTCGATTTACTAGTAGTGGAGAATACAAAATGGGCATTTAGCGGCATTATAGGAAGTGTAGTTGTCAATGTTTGTGATGTCACTAAAAATCAGGATATCTCTGTCTCCACTACTCAGATTGTGACCGAATTTTGTTAACCTCTCTTCAAAGGCCCCAAACAATAAGGAAGTGCAATACTAAACCACATGAGTGTCCCTTTAATTATTATTAGTTTCATCAGGCATTAACACTCCTAACCAAACCAGCTTTAAAGACAGATGGCACTGGGAACAAGACAAAAATCATTAGAGCAAATTAGATTTTATTATGGAGAAAAAATGTAATTTGGACAACAAAGTGGGTCAAAATGAAATTATAGAAAATATCTAAACTGTCATTAGGATAATGAAAAGCCCAGAGAGGGCTGTTGGAATTTTACAATTTGGGCGGTTGAGTGTGAGACAAAAGCTAAAACTGAAAGGGAGATGGTGTTAACAAAAACGCATCACTACAGGGTTTCCCAGTAATCTTCCACGGGGTGATGGGGAAAGACGAGAGAGAGGCCAACAGTCCATCCTTCTTCAATGTGTCTGAGATTGAAGTTCTGGTTGACTACCTCACCAAGCTAATGGAAACACAAGGAAAGAAGGGTCTGCCCAAACTCTCTGCTAAAGACATCGGCATAATCACCCCCTACAGGAAACAAGTGAGCCTGCATGGAAATACGGAGAGAACATTTTGTAGGGCACAGTTTAATAAGTCATCGTGGGCATGCTTACTTTTCTAACAGGTTGAGAAAATCCAAAAGGGCTTGAAGTCTGCTCCAGCACTGAGACGATGGAGTGATCTCAAAGAGCTCAAGGTCAGTAATACTAATGTAAATGCATCACTCTGTATCGGTGCACACGCTTAGCTTGTGGGAAAATCTCTTTCCTTGGAACTGTATGAAGACACTGTCTCTTTGCCATATCAGGTGGGATCTGTGGAGGAGTTTCAGGGACAAGAGAGGAAGATCATCATGGTTTCTACTGTTCGCAGCAGCATCAACTATCTGAAGATGGACAAAGACTTCAACATTGGATTCTTGTCAAATGAAAAGGTCTGTCACATTTACACTACTATATAAAGAATGTTGAAATGAGCAAGATCTTTAATGTGTTTATCAGAGAGGCAGATATGAATTTCTTTGTGTTTCTTTATTTTTATGTCTATATATGTAAATTGCAGAGATTCAACGTGGCCATGACAAGAGCCAGGTCGCTGTTGATAGTTGTGGGAAACCCTGTGATCCTCAACAAAGACCCCACCTGGGAGAAGTAAGACAAAGCTGACCACAGGAGATGTTGGTTTTAGCAGTGGTAGAAGAAATAGAGTTGTCCGTAAATGTAAAACTAAATTCTTGCAGTTGCAGTCACCAAGTTCAGACCTGTGTTTTGAAACATGGTGTGATTATTGAAACTTGTCCTTAAATTATTGATTGTCACACGATTTTCTTCAGCTAAATGTTTTATTAATGTCATTTTTTCAAGCACTTTGACGACTTCTTATTCATATTTGTGGCCTTTTATTTGTAGGTTCATCAGCTACTGTGTGAAGGAGAAAGGTTACACTGGATTTGACTTTAAAGATGCAGAAGGCGAAGATGACATTGTGTCACGACTGGCAACACTGAAAATCAACGAGGAATCTGAAAGTTAGTGGCACTATAACCTCAGTGAACACAAATAGCCTTAAGTGATGTCTTGGATCACTACTAGCTACAGCTAATATAGTAATGAGCTGAAATTGCATTTGAAGAGAACATTTATTTATGAAAATATCACATGCACAAAGCAGTTATGATATTTTCTACTTACATAAACTTGTGTATATTTCTGAATTTGTCATAGGTCCTGTAACAGAAGAGAGCCCCCTCCAACAGTTTGTGGACCCAGAATGGAAAAATGAGCATTAATATTTCCTTTAGACAACAACACACTACAAATTGAAGCGACATAGTCAAATAGATTTAAGTACATAATGACATGTAGCTAGTGTTCATATTTCACTTCTCTATTTGAGCTTTGGACACATTAACATAGTTTATTGAAGAGTATATCCTTTTTATTAACTATTTTAAGAGCAACTTCCATATTTTGGTGGAAGGAACAGGGCTGTTTTTAGAGGACATTGCCAAAAATGAACCAGTTAATCTTGGATTTTTAACTTATTTTAAAATGTAGCTGCCTCTTACAGCAAGTTCAATTAGCATGAACGCTGCTGCACACAAGCAATTAATTTTCTAGGTTAGGAAACGTAGTAGGCATTGAGTCTCTCAGGAATTCATCATTTCAACACTGAATAAACTAATTTTTGAACCATGTTGCACACTATCATGACTAAGCTTGCCTTTCATCAGTCATCAGCTTTAACAGCATGAATGCACTAAACCAAATTTAATGTCTTAATTTTCTACAAGAATTGAGTGAGCAGAGTGAGTTGGTAGCGTCTTAAAAATAGTTTATTAACAATGTTCATCTTCACTTCAGATCAAACATTCACTACAACACTTTCCTGTTTACAAAGCATTATTACAGTGAGCTTTTATATAAATCTGGATCATTTATAATTTCAAATACTTCCAGAGAAAGAAAAGTTACACGACACAGAGCAGAAGCTGTTCCCAAAGACATGTAAAGACTCATGAGTTTGTCATGCATGCATCAACATCATAAGAGCAACTTTTGATTTAGCGCAACATTATCTGCATACACATTAACAGCAGTATAGTACATGCTTTTTGTGATATGTTCAACACTACACTCTCTGCTGCTCTCTGGGAATGCTTTCATCACTATGCTGTGCTTCCAGCTGTGAAAGTTATTTGGCTATCTCTGCCCACCTCTAATTCCCAAAAAATCTCTTGGTGTTAAGCTCATTTAGACCCATCAACATCACTCCCCAGTTATGAAACTCATAAGACGAAGCTTTTATTTTCATTGATTAAAAATCTCGAGTCATAAGGATCTGAATCTTCTTACATTTTCCTAGTTACTGTGCTCTGCTGTCCACAAATATGCACAAAGTCCAGAGTTACAACATAGTATCCACCCTATAAAGATTTGAGGTAAAAACATTATTACAGTGCTTGTGTGTGATTGTAATCAATGCTGAGCCATGGAAAATACAGCTATATATGTATTATAACATGTCCATTGTACCACTCTGTTAAACCATATCTTCTTGGCCAGTATAAAGTTGCATTACAGATGGAACTAAAATATATGAGATACAGATCTTACCAGCTGGTAGATTTGGTGCCTTTCCTGGCATTATAAGAAGGCTTCATGCAACACCAAAGATATTGTTTTGCCACAGCCACACACACTTCAACATCTGCCCTCCTATATACTGACAGCATCATGCATCCAAGGGACATGTACAGTAAGTTAATGAGCAACAGAGGTGGAGAAAAGGAATGAAGTGAAACGACTGCCTGAGGATAGTTGCAAGGCCTTTCCAGCATTGTATATCCAGCCGTTATATTCTCAGGCTAAGTTAACAATTGAGAAGGGACAGTGAAGAGTCTCTGACATGTACTCAAAGCTGCTTCAAGTACAATTCAGTGTAGACCCTTGCTAACCTTCCGCTCCTGTGACTTGAGACATTAAATATAAAAGGTTTTTTGCCAAGAAATGAAGACCAACATAGATCAAGATCAAGACAGACCAATTCGTCCAAATTCCATCTTTCCACAGTTGAATTCAAAAACAAACGTCTTTGCAGCAATAACCAAGTCGAAAACATCAAAGAGCATTTAATAAGTTGCATACAGATGATTTCCCAGTAATGCTGATGAAATATGTAATGTTTTATTTTCCCATAATGCAAAACAGTATGACATAAATTGGCATGATCTAGTCTATCCACCAAACAAGACTGAATTTATAGATAAATCTTAGTAATGAGAGTGTTTTGGGGGGAATACATTTCAGCAAACATTCTGTTTTTGTTTTTAAAACCATCCCAAGATCTGAGCTTTGTGAAACATGTCAGAAAGATTACTCTTGACATTTTCAATCATGATCAGGTTAACAAAGTAGCTAGTCTATCTGGTCTGGGAGAGAACAACCAAAGGCACACCAAAACAGTGAAGGCACGAGGGGAAAAACACTCCTCACACAAAATTTTGCTCCTCACAAACATGTAAAGAATGCTGACAAACTGGAAACATCGACATTTAGCCAGCTAACAGCTCTAACAAGACATTTTTTTGTCAATCACTGGACTAACCCGTCCAACATGCAGATTCCTACAGCGGGCGTGATCATCTCAGTGGTGCAGAAGACAAGCTGAACTCGGTCACAACAAAGAAAGAAGGGAAGTTTCATCAGGTCTTAGCCTTCATGTGATTTCAGTTCCAGCTGTGTCATCTCCCTGATGGTCCTAATAGCTATTGTGCATAGTTGAGTCATATCGGCTTGTGTCTTGGTTGGCCAGTTCTCATCCCCCTATCTGGATCTACTGCGCAAATTAGCGACAGTTATAAGGGATGCTTGTGAATAATCAGACCTTATTCTCATACTGAATGGGAAGCTCTCCATACATTTGTTGACCATTATCACATTATAGAGGCAGCTACCTTCTTTATCCTCAGCGTGAGTGGAAAATGGAGAATATTGACTGAATATTGCTGACAAAAATGACACAAGCAACCATTTGTTGTGCTTGACGAGATGTCAGCAGCACTGAAAGCCTTGGTTATGGCTTTGCTCAGGTTTCACAATGACAACACTGTGTAAAATGAGCTACAGTGCAATGAAGAGGCCCTCAGTTGAAATGTTAGCTAGCTGACACACATGAGAAGTAGATGGTGGTGTACAAACCTAAAAAAAAAAAAAAGGCACTAGCTCTTATGATCAAAATTCTCTACCACAATAAACAGAACTGATACTAACAAGACAGTGGGTTGTTTGGACAGGACCTTACTCATGAAGACTTTATACAAGCTATGAAGGATGCTGCTCACCCAAGCTCACGAAGAACAACATTGCATTCAACCATGTGCATCTATCACTGCCTCATTACAAATATAAAGAAAAACAAGTAGGAAAACATTCTATGTGTAAAGACAGATTTTGGAAAAAATAATCCAAATCAACAAGGAACATTAAACATCAATTTCTGACCACAGCTTTAATATAGACAAAGTCCATTTCCTGTATTAGGTTTGTTTGCGTTCGACTGACTTGTCTGCCTGCTATCATGAAATGCGAGATACAGTACAAAGATGCCATTTGGTAAAAGGTCAGTCCTTTTCATGTTTCCTCCTATTGGTCAGTTGACTTTATGGTGTCTGAACTGCTCACAGCAGTGTGCAGCCGCTTCTCTTCTTGCGCTTGCGAACCTGCAGTGCCGCTCTAGTGGCCATCTCGAACACTTCCCGCACACCATCCTTGGTCTTGGCAGAGCACTCCAAGTAGCCAAAAGCACTGATCCTGCTGGCCATGTCTCTGCCTTCTTCTGTTTTCACCGGCTCCTGCGTAGTTAGACGAGAGATTGTTTGGGTATGAAAATGTTTAGAAACACTTAAGGAAAGGGAGTCTTACTTTATTGTATATATTGAGTCTTTTGCAGTGTTGGGATTTAAACTAAGCATATTTACTCAAGAACTGTACCTATAACTATAAGCACAATTTTGACATACTGCAACTTTACTCAAGTATTTCCATTTTAGGATACTTTATACTTTATAGAGATTATTAACATAGGTATGATCTACTGTTATATATATATATATATATATATATGATTCCCCACTGCTGTCTTGTGACCGAGGTCTGCTATGGTCTGGTTTATTATACATCTTGAGCTAATTTAAGTAACCTAACTGTATTTCAGTTCATCTTCTGGAACAACAATACAAGATTGTGGATGTTTGTATCACAGTTTTAGGACACAACTGAATGATGAGTAATTTTACTTTTAGCACTTTAAGCAGGTTTTAATTTGAAAACATTTGTTCTTTCACTGACGTTAAATTTCGAATGCACGCCATTTACAGTACTTGTAACTGAATATTTCTCCACAGTATTGCTACTATTTACTCAAGTAAAACATCTGAGTACTTCCACCACTAATAGCAGCTCTCAGAACTTTATTCTGAATTACAACAGAACAGAAAACATAAAAAAAGAGGCTAATTGTGATGATATAAAGTGACAACTTTTGGTTCTTAAATAAATAAGATCAGAACAGGAAAGGAAAACCTGATAGTGGCATCTGAAAAAGCTGTTAGCATTTTCCTATTAGACAACATGGACCATAGTAAGGAAACACATACATACAAGGAAAAACTTGTTTTTTTCCTAACTTTAGTACTTAGCGTTATATTATTGCTGATATATATTTTTACATATTTTGAACTTACATACATACATATTACTGATTTTCTATTGTAGTTTTACTATTATCTTAATGTCTAATCTTATTATGCAACATCTATTACTTTTATATCCTGGAATAAAAATACTAATAATTTAATAATAATACACTTTTCTAACTTTTTACAAATGGCTTCTCTGTGTTGTTTTTCCTTTCAATTTGAGAGTCTAAAGGTCTTGCATGTTATGCAGACTGATTTGAGGCACATTTGTGGGCTATTTAAGTAAATCTGTAAACTTCCAGTAGATTACTCATAGATGACTTTGAAATATAAATAAAGTACTTCAGCTGTATTATAAACTGTGCAGTGTTCCTTCCAGCCCCCAGCTGTATTACTTAAACTGGCCTTTCTGAAGTTTGTTTCACCAAATTTACAATATGCAGTTTGCAACTTGAAATTATTTTGTCTCCTTGTAATTTTGTTTCACTCATCAAAATGTCACACTTGCCTCACCTAAGAGCATGCCAGAGCCCTAAAGGACTCAAATTTATTGGCCATTTGTATGCAACAGTCATTTGTGAAATGTGATGCTGCCACCATTTTCAATCTCCACGTAAACTGTGTTCACAAATGGCTTTTGTTATGTGCTAACTTTATTCTCTCACTAGAACCTGAGGCAACACAGCTCCATTCTTTGTGTTTTAACATCTCCCAAAGTATGTTTGAACACAAGCATTAATAATTCAGATGGAACCTCACAAACTGAACCTGAGGACTGAAGAGCTGCCTGCTTGTTCCTGATTTACCCACTTTACAGTTGACTGGCCTGCATAGGCTTTCATACCTGCTTCATCTTGGCCAGTTCTCTCCGTGTGTGCTCATCGTTCCTCAGGTCCTTCTTGTTCCCCACCAGGATGATGGGAACATTGGGACAGAAGTGCTTCACCTCAGGTGTCCACTTCTCAGGGATATTTTCTGTCCCATGAGAAACAAGAAGTGAGCTGAGATCCTCAAGAGAGAAGGATACTATAAAAAGGGACAGACTGTGCAGAGTCACAGCGCAGAATGGTTCTCATGATGGATTGCTCTGCAGATTGCTCGAGGCAAAGATGTTTTTAGCTGCACTAATCCTACTTCCCATGAAGTACATTAAGGCATTTAACTAACAGCTTGCTTAGCTGATATGAAATGCTTTGATTTTGTGAAGTAACAAGTATCAATTGTATATATTATATAAGTATTTTGTAAGCCTTTTATATTGTATAAATGTTGTATAAATTACTATGTTGCTGCCACCTTAATAAAATTGATCCAATTTAGACCAACCTGTTTAAATAAAGGTTATATAAAGAAAACATTTTAAAATATGTTCCTGTATGTAATCAGGTCCTTACCTAAACTGTCAGGGCTGTCTATGGAGAAGCACATCAAAATTACATCTGTGTCGGGGTAGGAGAGAGGCCTCAACCTGTCATAGTCCTCTTGGCCTGCAGTATCCCACAGTGCCAACTCCACCTGGGACAAAAGAAAAGAGAAGAAAAACTCAATGAATACAAACATAATAAGCATACAACATGCATATGAAGGATTCATCTTGGGTTTGATTCATTATTTGTGTCCTTTTGTTGAAAGTTTTGCAATAAGACCCCATCTTGAAGGGTTAAAATAAAACTTAGCTGTCTACCAAGAGTAGTCACTGTTCCAGATGAATACACAAACAAACATTTAACCCATCGTGACATCATTAGTAATAGTCATCCACTAAGAGTCACAGTTATTTGGAACATGACATATGCACCTTGAGGCATATTGTGTGTCTAAATAAATTTCCTGAAAGCAAATGCTTTAAACAACAGCATAATTGAATTGAAGGAGGTAAAGTGATCTTAACATTCTTTACCTTCTCTGGCCATACATACTGGGAAAATTAGGTAGCAGCTATACTCATCCCGAGTATAGCTGTGACTTAATCAGAGCTTCTTAAGTCAGTTATGTTGTCAGCGTTGTAAACCCGGGGACTGGCCTCATCCTATCACACCACTGATTAATTCAATTATGGTAAGTGAGAGATTATTGAGGGTCAAAATGGTTACATTCTGTCCCTGCGCGCGCATTAGTGGCCAATCTGAACTGGAGACTGCGCCTAAGCTGACTCACTGTGTTCAAGAGGGAAAAAAAAAAAAAAAAACTTTTTCCAAAGTTTTAAATACTGGAATTTTACTTCATAACAATAGATTCTGGTATGCCCACAGAGAGCGCAAGCATCAGTCAACGGTCCCAAAATAGAGGTTTGCAGAGGCAGAGGGTAGGAGGTGGCTGCACACTGTTGAGACTGCATGAGCAACTGGAGCAGTTCTGTTCCCGATGGACTTGTTGTAAGCTGCAGACTTTAGGGGGGAAAGAAAGAGGGGGAAAACAGCTAATTTTAGAACCTGCCCAATCCACTAAAGATGGGAGAAAGAAAATGTTTTTTTTACCCTCAAGGGGGGAAGAACTCAAATTTACAGGCTTATAACCCCCCTGGTTGTATAACAGGGTAATTCTTATTAGACAGTCATCCTATAGGGAGTTGCAGGGGGGATAACTTAAGCAGCCAATGGTCATATCTTACCAAAATGATACCCCTACAGACTGATGTGACATGACATGATGTGCACCATGGATCTCTAAGTTTATATTTCCTTTACAGAACAGTTAACCCAGGACAGGAAATGAGAGACGTTTATCGGGCAGGAGGAGGAGAAGGGTCCTGAGGGAAGGAGGGGGATTGCCAAGAGACATCCCTGTTCCCTGACAGAACAGGAAGATGGGAAGTAGAGTCATTTCCTGTTTTGCCAAGTGACGATCCTGCAGAGGTGGTCAGCTCAAGAGAACAAAATGCTTCGACATAACAAGCCATCTGCAGCTCAGTCTCGACCCTCGCCGGCCAACTCCCTATGACTCGAATACAAGACGTCAAACACACAAACACACTCGGGAGTTAGACTTCAATGTAGTTTGTTTCATAACTCTGACTGTGTCTGAAATCACTCCCTGTTTATTATATAACACACTTTATGCACCCTTTACAGTTTTATTTGAACATCCGAATTCTGAGTATGAAATGTATGCACTTTACTGTCCTTATGTATTTCAGCAACAAGGAAGTGACTCTTAACTATCTCTCTGCACCGTAAGTGGGAAGGTGTGATTGACTACTGCTGCTTGTAACCCTATTGCTCCAGAACTACGTTGAATATCTGACCATTTTTATAATACCACATTATGTGTGGTGGCCCCCAAAAGTTGTCTACCTATCAAATCAAGGACTATTTTTACAAAAATTTTGAATTCTGAAGGTGGTGTGGTTTAGTTCATTTGTTTGATTTTATTAAGTACCTGGTGAGTATCACTTGTGTACTGCTTTATTAAGTGTCAACTGCACAAACCTGTTTTCCATCAACCTCGATGTCAGCAATGTAGTTCTCAAAAACTGTTGGGACATAGACTTCAGGAAATTGGTCTTTACTGAAAACTATGAGAAGACATGTTTTCCCACATGCTCCATCCCCGACTATCACCAGCTTCTTCCGAATGGCTGCCATCTCTGTTGGGGAACAAGAGAAGGGTTTTTACAAGGTTTTGTCACAGAAAATCAAACTGAACTGCCAAAATTATCTGCAGTACCACAAAAGGAAAAAGAAACTTTTTTGCCGTTAAGGGAGATTTCAACTGTCATGCTGAACAAATGGGCCAAATAACAGAGCCTCACTTTGTCATTTGCTTGTGTATTATACACCACAGATAGTTAAATTATCTGTAGTGATCACAGGAGGACAAATTAAAAAACAATGTCATACAAAATAAAATAAAAAAAAACAATGTTACACAAAAGCTTTTTCTGCTCGTGCTGTGAGGCTCCCAAGCAACCACTGACATTTATGACTGGCAGTATTGTATCACATTATACCTAAGGGAGTGTTCTCTGATCTGTATGTTGTCACAGACAACTGCAGTTGCAGACCTTCAATCCCAAATGCCAAATCTACACAACAAAGCTATATGAACAGAGGAGGAGGAAGACAGTGGAGTGAGGAACAGGAGAAAGAGACGAGGGGTTTTTAAACAAGCTGGAACATGAAAGAATGTGCCATCAGGCTGCTGCTGTGCCCTGTTTGTTTCCCGCTACAGTGTGTGTGAAAAAGAAAAGCGTCCAGGAAATCAGAGCGGCTTGGTCGCGTCCTAAAAGCAGATAAAACACAACCATGCTTTTGATGTCTCCAGATGCTTCTTTAGTTATCTTCAGGAATACTTTGATAGCAGACAAGATCATAATTAGCTCAAAATTACATTGCATTAAAGGAACAGCCCACGTGTTATGCCAGTATTAAGGTGTAATTGATTAAACCGTACAAGGAGTTTAGAAAGTTCTGAGCATGTTGTTTGCTGTGCTACAAAAAAACAGTCCATGTAAGTATTTCCCACCAGAACAAAATAAATACGACAAATAAATATACACATTTTATAACTATACTTCAAGCCTAAAGGGTTGAAGCTTTGTTGGTTTCCTGTGTAAAAAATACAGTGAACCAGAGGACTGGTTCTGCTGGTGTACATACAGGCTATGTGTGGATAAGTTAGCAGCATAGCTGATAGATGAGCTTGAGCCTTGCTGCCTGGGAGCAGCTGTGCATATAGCTATTTGGATCCTCACCTCATCTTTGTGCCAGACAGTCTTGACAGGAATCATCTTCACAAGGGCACCTACTTATCAGCAGAAATTCATCTTTCAGTGCTGCAGGAAAAACTTCCAAGTGTCTGCCCCAAAGCCCACTTTTAATCTCTGATTGTATGCAGAGCAACACCAGACCTTTCAGTAAACTGCTAAACATTATCATTAACATGGACTGAAGTCATTACTCAAACTATTAGTGGTTTGGAAGCCTAACTGATAAGTGCATCTGTTCCACCAATTTCATCTAGGTGGCTTGTTAAAAACCGTCCATGTAGGACTGGGCGACATGGGCAAAATCTTTTTCTCAGTCTTCTGACATTTCATGCTAATACTTACACTAACAACTGCAACACCTTAACAAATCATCAAACGGACTGACTGAGCTTGATCAGTGTGTCATTTGTACCGTATTAAAAAGATTAGGTTACATATATAAAAAGGACACCATAATACACTGATTTTATTAAAGAAATAGCTTCACATTTTGAGAAATACCCTTTTGGCTTTCTTGCCAAGAGCTAGAGGACGAAGTTTAATACCACACTTTTGTCTGTGAAATAGGTGTAATCGATATAAACACCTAGAGAATAAAATGAATGAAAAAAAGTTTCAATATTTAAATTTAAAAATTAATTATCACAGTGTTGCCAATTAATTTTATGTCCACTGACTAAACAATGAAATACCTTATCACTGCAGTTTAACAGGGGTTTTCATTTTTCACTGTGGTTAACATAAATATGTGGATTTTTAAAACTCAATTCAAACTATTAGATTGAGTAAACAAACAGCTGTTGAATACAAAGTATAAATATAAATATAAAGTCACTGCACAGAGAAATATGTCTTGGTAGTGTTGGAAACACAACACAAGATCTAAGAGCTCCAAAAAAAAGGCTCATAAATCTGTACATTTATGCTAATTTTGTAACAATATATTTCTTAGGAGAAATTATACAAGAACCAATAGGTTGAGTTGTATAATGAGCAAATACATTCCTGGAAAGAGTAAAAAGAAAAATAATGTCCATGGATTTCAAAAGTTAGCATAACCAGTCGCCATACTGGAAATCTTGGGTGTGTTGCTTGTTTGACACTTTTATTAACATGCTGGTTACACTCTACGTCTAGCGGAAATTATGTTCACGGTCACTGCCTTTTTTTCTGGTGCAACATACTGTGTTACAGCTGCAGGCCAGAAGATACCAAAGACTTGGACATGAATTTAGGATGCTACTGCACATATTGGCAGTTTGCTCACTCCTCTCATTTCTACATCTGTAATATGCACTGAAAGACAAGTAGAGAAAACGCTGTGAAATGACCAAAATGATTGTCCACTTCAGGTGCAGTTGTAAATGCTCCTACTGATGTAAGACTGCTTCCCCTGTTGTTCTTTGAATGGATTGATACTGGAGTGAATATTGATTCCAGTTAAACTGCACAGTATCTTGTTCTTTCCAGAGACCGCCAACTGGATCAGAGATAGTCTGAACTACATAATGGTTTTAAAGTCAAACACGTAGCAGACAGCAGCACCGCAGCCTCAGAGGCTCCCCCTGTGAAACAAAACAATCCACTTCCTGTTCTGTGCAGCCTGGGAGGAGTTTTTTTGGCTGCAATTCTGTTTGGACAAGCCTCAACAGAGCCGGGACATGGAGAACGCTGCCAGAGGCAACGCAACACATGCAAGAGTACACACATGCTTACTCACAGACACATGCACACTGTCCCTCCCTTGGTGGCAGTGACATGAGGAGCTGATGAAGGAACATCTTGACACCTTGGCAGGAAAGGAAATTATGCTTGAAAATGTACCAAACTGTGCAGAATACTCGAGCGCCCTGTGACAGACGTCTTCGGCGTTGGCACTAAATAGATACTAATAACAGCAACAACTGAGGAGGAGGTTTAGTAGTAATCAAATTCACTAGTGTTGTCATCCAGATCAAACCTGTTCATCGTGATTAAGCCAACAAAAGCTACCACTCATCCTCTCCACATTAATATCAAAGCCTGATCTCACTCTGATTCAATCAAAACATGTGAATGGGCTCCACTTTTCTGCCACCAGTATCAGATGGCTGACCTCTGACACACACTTCACTGGATGAAAGGTGTCACTGAGAGTTTAATCGTCCTCATGAAAGCTGAGGAAAAAGCAGCAGTTCAACATTATTCTGTCGGCTCCACATACGCATCGCTCGGTTCAGGGTGCAGACATTTCCATTTTACCAATGCGCCACTGTGACTCTGCACAACAAAACTGAGACTTATCCGGTGGTGCAGATAGATGTGCTAGAGCATATTCATGAAGACTTCAGTCATCCTGAGGTTGACAAAGAGACATGCTGTAAGCAAAGCTGACAAAATAAAAGGTGACAATTTATTTCTCATTACTGCACAAACTTGCAACATATTTTGGGGAACCAATATGCAACTTCATAGAGTAATATGAACTATTTCTATTTAGCATTTTCATCCAACTCTTCTAGCAGTGGTTCCAGACTTTTTGACTTGTGACCCCTCAGGCCACATTCAGACCAACTTCAGCCCTGCGTGATAAAGCACAACCAATCCATTCAATAGAATGAAACCAGTCATAATGACACAGCATATGCACAAACACAAAAGGCAAAAAACAAACAAAAAAAACAAAAGAATTGCAGGATGTACTCAACAAAAAGATTCATCCTGGCTCAACACAATATCGTCTGTCAAGTTAATCACATACAGTATTATGTACACATTCTTGGTGGATTACCTTGTTACATGTCTGCTGTATTTCTAGTGTTAGCCATGTACCTGATGTGACAAAAGATAAAATAAGTACCTCCGTAACTTTCCAGAGCTGTAAAATTCTCATAGTATTATAAACAATGCAGCATTTTGGTGTCTGAACTTCCTAGACTGAACCAACACACCCCGACAAATGCAGCCTCTGAGATTGTCTGAATACATGCTAATACAACCCCTCATCACAGACTTCATGCAAATTGTAACCAACCAAAAAGTGATTTCCTTTTTTTTAAAACTGTTTCACTGTAACAGTGTAAAACTTCATGAGAGAAAAACTGAAAACATTAACCAGGATTTTGTTTGAAATTTAATTTCTTCCATCGTATGTCTTTATTTGTCTAAAAGCTCCTCACATTTAGGTTGTTTAGATGATGATTGGCCCATTTGTTGTAAACCATTGTTCTAAATGTCTTAAAGGCAGAGTGTGACATTTACTTTCTTGGTGGGAGTTTGATGGGAAGATTCGTACCTCTCGTACACCTAATGTGAAGCTACAGCCAACAACCAGTTAACTTAAAAACTGAAAAAATGAGGAAACGGGCTCTATTCAAACGTGACAAATTCCATCTATAAGCACAGATAGAGGTCACTAGTTAACACATTATGTCTTGTTTGTAGAATTGGTCCAAAACTGAACAATATATATGTATAAAAACAGCAATTTTTGGTTTCATGAAGGGTTATGTGCAGGACTATACCTTGGCTGAGAGCAGTGTCAGCACATACACAATATTTACATACAGTATATGTTACATATTTGTCTTGCTCAGCTAGCCACAGACACCCAAGTGATAAGTGTACAAAAACAGTAATTTAATAGTAATTGGATTTAAGTTAGAAGCCTAATCAACTGGTTGATGAATAGAAAATACATTTTATAAATGGTTCAAGTCATTGGGCTTTGAAACATTGTCTGGTTTCAGTTCTCAGTTATTTGCTATTGTCTGTTTTATATGATCATAAATTTGGGGTTTTGAACTGTTGCTCAGAAAAATAAGTAAACTGAAGTTGTCAAGCTTTTTGTAGGTGCTTTATTGACTACATTATTAATTTGAAAGCAACCCAATAAAAATAATAGTTGCATATCTAAGGTTAACAGAATAAGAAGAGTATAGTTGAACCCTCTCAGACACTGGTAAACATACATACAACTTGATCCAAACACAGTATAATGAGCCATTAAAATGCTTAATGAAATCAAAGCACCAGAACCTCCTGCAACTATTTGAGCAATGTTCTCTAAGGAGGTTTCCTGAGGCTTAGAGGCCAACAGGAGTTATGCAACAAGCTGAGCAGAGTTAGCACAGATCAGAGTTTGACCCCGACCAGTGAGGTAAAGCTGAGTTTAATATCAACAGCAATGCTTAACACAGGCAAACATCCATCCAATAAAAGGTTTGTTGTTTCTGAGATGATGGTGATGATAACTTTTTTGTTCGGAGGTCCTGAAAACAAGCAAACATGTTAACAGGAAATGAGTCCAACTAGGATTGTTTCGCTCCTCTAACAGGCTTACCAGGGCTGCAACTCTTTCTTTGATACACGCAGACTCGGAGAGCCGGGAGTTACAGATCAGCTGATATCAACACTGAAAAGTTATTTCCTGAGTTTTCCGTGTTACTATACACAGGGTCTGTCAAGGAACTCAGTCAATCTCTGGTTGGACACAAAACCTTCATAACTATCAGAGCAATAAAAGCTCCACTGTTCACAAATTTCACACATAAAAGATGTTTAGCATGAAACTTATTTTACGAGAAGATAAAAAGTACTTTTTTTATACTTTGAGGACATCATTTTTCAGGAATCTCTTTCCAAAACTCATCTCCCTGACCACAACTAATTTCTGATAAGGAATTAAAGTTTTCTTTTTTTAAGCAATATGAGCTAATAATGTTATTGAAAAATAAAAATAAAGAAAGCCTTAGATCTAACGGCGCACAAGAATTTGCCTCACCTCGGTGAGTACGTCTGAGAACTGGGTCAAAGTTTACAAACTGGCTGAGGCTGTGGCTAAGGCTGAGCAGACAGCCTGTCATACCGGCTGTCAACACCTTAACCAAGATGTAAAAACATCTTATCCAAGTAGATCTGACAGGAGGCAACAGACAACAGATCACACGCAGCATCGGACATTTGGTGACTACTCCACAAATGCTTTCACAATAAAGCTTTAGGCTGTCTCAGACCGAGCATTTTAGGATACAATTTAGAGATTCCTGAGTATGAGCTTTTGCGCGGAAGTGCACAAAACTCAAATGTGAGTGCTAGGATGTCTTACACAACAGCAGGAACATACCCAGCAGATCAGGTCAGCCTCTCACACTCTTTGGGCATATGTTACAAACACACCAGCTCCTGAGTCTCACTGAGTCATGACTTTTGATTTTTGTGGTTCACCCATGGAATTGATCGAATGTCCCAACAGTGAACCAGTCTCTGAAATAAAACCAGGTATGATATCCTACTTAAGCTCTCTTGCATTGAATGACCTATTTCTCCTACACAACAAAATATGTATAATTTGTACGTATGACTATCACAGCAAGCTGCCCGTCAGCTTAGTTTAGCATTGAGCAGCCTCTTCTCACTCTTTGGCAAACACAAGTCAAAGCATACAGGCGTAAATAGTGTTTGTGTTTGAGGTGATGGAACAAATGTGACACTTTTCCACCACTTGTTTGTTCGAGTTTTTTGACACAACTTGCTCCCGATTTGTTGCCAATCCATCTCCAAACTACAAAGGCAGCTGCTTATTGCAGATTGAACTCTTTCTCAGACTTCCACCATGCTTGATGTGAGCGTATGTATATACAAACACATCATAAGGCAACTGTATGAAGCATGCATTTTTATGAAGAGAAATTATGATTATATGTACGATATGATATGACACAGCCCTACATATAACGTTTTTTTAACTATGTTTTCATGATCATACCGATAAAAACAGAAACATATGGTAACACTATTGTTGTTTTGAACAATAGTTTTCTCTTATGCAGTGTGTTCATGTAGGCTCATCTTTATACTCTTTGTACAGAGATGAACTTATACAACAAAGTGCTTCTAATGTGCCGATGAACATGCACCGTGTTAAGAGCCTACTATAGATAGGAACACACATCTCATACGAGGTTCATGTGAGACTCTACGTGCTGCTTACACTACGCTTCTGGTGCAGACACGGTGTAACAGTTTCCCCCTGTTTCCAGTCCTTATGCTAAGCTACACTAACTATCTCCTACCTGTATAGATTCAAATTTGTCATTCTGACATAAAAATGTTATCAACGTTAGCTCAGCTACATCTCGACAAGAAAGCAAATAAGAACATTTAAATTCAGATGGTTATGATATTGTCAACAACTTGACTGGACCTATTAGCTCCTTGCCTTATCACCGTATCGACTGCCCAGTGCCAATTAAGGACCCACAGGCTGGTCACCTTCACAGCTTCACTGACGCAGCCATGAAATTCCCTAAAGGATGATGCTCACAGACAGGCCCAGTTCTTAAAGCCTGTTGAGAGGAAGTAGGACAAGACAAAGAGAGTTGAGTCAGCTGGCTGTTCTATTCCTCCTGACGACCACACTCGAAATCAGAGGCAGAAGGATACACGCATGGCTTTGAGAGAACTAACACCTCATGACTCGCTTTTGTAAAATAATCAGGTCATAAGCAGACAAACAGGGCTGACTGGCTGGATGAGAAAGCCTGAATACTTATGCTCCTAGAAGAGCAAGCAGAAAGTGTAGTTACACTGAAGGGTGGCAAGTAATGATTATTTTCATTATGAATCTGCTGGTTTTTTTCTCAGTGAATTGATTAATCATTTCATCTGCAGTGGCAAAATAAAAAAAAGTTAAGCAGCCACAGACCACAAGGTAACGTGTCTAAAATGTTCATCTTACTCTCGCAGCAAACTAAAGCAATGCCTTTCTTTTTTTTTTTACATTTGAGAAGTGAGACCCAGAAGATCTTTTTTAGCATGTTTGCCCTGTGAACTGACTTTTATAAACAATGTAAATAAGTTAATGTCCTAATTACAAATATGATCATCATTTAAGTATTTTTCTATGTTAAATCCCAAACATTTAGAGCTTATGACATGATCTGACAATAAAAGGCATTATCATGAACAATATTTTATATAATTATGTAACATATTTTAGTTCAAAGTAATCCCAAATATTGAAAAATAATCATTATGAAATGTAACTGAAATGTCCTGTCTGTATTCTTATTTGAGAAGCTGGCACCAGCGAGTTTGAAATTTATCCTTAATATATTGTTTGTCTTTAATTAATATATTTGCCCTTAATTTATTATTTATCACTTACACAACTGCTCGATTAAAACACAAAACTGCTTTCTGCTACAGATTAATCAATAAAAAAAAATCAGCATTTGTTTTATGCAGATTTCCATCATTAATGGGCCCTTCCCATTTAAAGGAGAAAAAACAATTAAAAACAATTAAGCACATTAAGCAAACTTGGGTGTTTCACATAACTTACTGTTGTTCTCAGATTTCATGCTGCACATGTTTCTGTTATGTTTGAAAAAAATCACTGTTGGCAGTTGCAACAACGCCCTCGGAGAAACGTGAGAGTTAATAATGAGGAAATTAAATGTTCCCATGCAGGAACACAAATGGCTCATTAGGACTTTGTTTTTCTTTTCATGTGGAGTTGCTTATTGAGATCTCAGCAGTTGAACAAACTGTACATGATCCGATCCGCTGCTTTCACTTTGAAACTACCAACAATAAAGCTATCAACAGTTGTACAGAAACACACCGTGCCCACTACAACCACACTGGATATATACTTCATTATAACTACCGCACCGTCACAGATTAAACTATTACCTAAGCAGGAAAAAGGCGATTGTTAGTGCGAGGACAAGCCACCACCTTGTTCTCTCACCCAAGTAAGTGAGCTATAATTAGATGGTCGACTTGTGTCAAATAAGAACATTTAGTCAAAGTGCAGTCTCTGCTTCACATTTACCTGTCGCCAGCCAAATGAGAGGTCTTTTTTGTAAATGTTAATCCCCGCTTGCTCTTTCCTCTTGATCGTGACACACACAAACACGCTCAGTTCTTGCTGCAGTATTCACTAATTTCACAGAGAGGCTGCTGAGAAACGGGGCAGGAGAGAAAGATCCTCCCACCAACACCAGCGACAAGCTAACAGGCTAAGCTAACAGGCCAGTGCTTCCGTTTGGGACTTTCAAAATAAAAGACGAGCATAACACATGAAGGTTAAAGAACAAATTAAAACAGTAGTCAGATTCCTGCATGAACATTTAAACCGCTTTTGCGCCCTATAACCTATTTTTTAAGGACAATAACAAAAACAGGTAATCTGACTAAAGAATGTGACTTTCAAAGATATTCCATTAATTTGTCTAACTTCTTTAAAGATTTCTGAAGCGTCATATTAATCTCAGATAAACTTTTGTAATGTAATTTGAAAAAAGGGGGCATGTAATGGGAGCTGTGAATTTTGTCTTTCATCGCTTACTCTGAAAAGGGGAATCTTATAATGGCCACAATGAACAGCAAGAAAAACCTGTGTCATATGTGTTCATATGGGCACCTGACCATTGTTTTAAGACGCACTTGAACTTGAATAGTGACATATTACACATTTTGTCATGATTATCTAGGAATTGTCACCATTTATTCCAAATTGATTCAGACATTCATTTGTATCTTACCAAACAGTTTGTAGAGCTTCAGCTTCCATGATGTACCAATAATCGGTCTAAACTGTAACTGAGAGGAGGATGATGTCTAAACTCATCTCAATTCTGGACAAGCCCTCCCACCCACTTCACAGTGTCCTGGCTGGACAGAGGAGCACGTTCAGCCAGAGACTGATCAATGTCAAGTGCTC
>JAUMHL010000025.1:19979735-20016277 GCA_032362345.1 Sandelia bainsii
CCTGCTGAAGCTGCTGCCCCCGCGACCCGACCTCGGATAAGCGGATGAAGATGGATGGATGGATGGATGGATGGACTCATTTCTTTTTAACTAAAGCACAGGGCTGCAAGTCAGTGTAAATAAATGTTCAAAACAAATGGGAAAAATCAGATTTATTTTTAAACTTGTACACATTATCCCTCTACCTTACATTTTGGTAGCTCATTCTAGGACACCCCACCTCTCTGAACAAACAGTTATGGACACAAACATAAAAATAAAAAGTTTGATACAGCTTACAACCAAAGTTCTCTTTAAAAATATATTGATAATCTAAATAACAACATGACATAACAAAAATGGTACAAAAGAGGTATACAGTACATTTAAGGGCATACACCGTTCTTTGACTCTTCTACACAGATCCAATTTAGTGCAACTGATGGAAAAAAAGTCCCTTTCATCTCTTCATAAGGCATATGTGTGTAGTTTATCACATCTTACTATACCGAGACATTTATGTAGAACAATCTACTTTCTCCTCAAACAAAATTAAACAAAGAAAACATGTAGTTAAACTGAACAAATCACTTTGTTCCATCTTTTTTTTTTTGCTGAACACAAGTACAACCATTGGTTCTCTATATTTTAACAACAAAAATAAACCAATCATCTATGAGCACATTGAATAAACAAGTGCCAGAAATCAACAGGTTATCACAGAGCATGTGCAACAGCCTTCAAGTGCCTCAGTGTCGTCGTTTGCTCATCATTAACAGAGGAAACACAGCAACACAGACTCCACTGATTCTGTCTAGTGCTGCAAAGGTCCATTTCTTTCTATCCATTAATGTACAGACATGAATGAAATGATTTTTTTTTGTTTCACTGTTTGTCTTTTATTTATTAATTTTTTACATATTTCCATTCTTTTCCTTCCCCAACAGCTTCTCTTTGGTTTCCTCACATTTCCTACTGCAATTCCTTCTGCAAGTTATGATTTATTTTTATTCATTTATTTATTTTACAAAGGGGTCAGATTTCAGGCATGACATCAAAATGAACAATCTGTTCAGTGGTGTGAGTAGCGGTCCAGCCTTGGGCATAAACAGGAAACAGAAATATTACAAGAGATTAATTCTCACTGGCAAGTTTGACAAACAGCAGGTCTGGGAGACAGATGGTGACTTCTCTTATAATGTCGCTGAAAATATTTAGTTAAATAACTAAGACCAACCAGTAGAGATGGCATCCTGGGTTAGGCTGAAGTGAAGCGGGTGGGACAGGATCCGATCTAGTGGTTGATTAAGGTGCTGGTCAGACCCAAGTCTTCTCTATGACAAAGGTGTTTTTATCTCCTGCTGCCCCACTGATCCAAGGTTTAGGGAACTTTGAGGATCCATGGGAAGGATCCAAAAGAGTCAGCCCTGTCATAGTGGTCACCACAGCACCTCGTCATGTCTCTGACTCATGCCCTGCCAATGGGATGACAAATACAGTAATGTCATCGCCTGAGCCCAGTCTATCATTGGGTAGCCGCCAGCCACGCTCTTTCAGCACTCCTCGAGACCTCATTAGCAGGTCCTGGGCTGCCAGCGTGTACCTGCGTAACACACAAAAGCAGTCATTACAAAAGTGACATTACAGTTTAAAATGAACACAAATGCAACTACAAAAGACTGATATTCAATCAAGTGATCTATATATTTGTCCACTGTTCATTAATTTAGTAGGAACTACTACTTAAATCCTTTACTTAAGTAAAAGTACCATATAATGATAGAAATACTATTTTAAATTAAAGTAAACTCCAAAGGCCTATTCAAAACCTACTTAAATTAAAACAATATTATCAGCAAAATGTACTGTACTGCAGAAAATTAGTCCCTGTGACTGATAATATTACGTGCACATTTGTGTATTTCATAATTAATACTGATGCATCAACGTGTTACATTTTCTGTTGTAGTTAGTTGAGGTGTAGCTAGTTTTACTTTTTATACAGTTTGGTAATTTAGTTTGGTGGGTAAAGAATATTAAATAATCAAATTTGACTTTTGGGAGAACAAATTTGGATTTCATTAGATTGCACAGGTGTATTTATTAAAGTGGCCACTTCATAGTTAACTGCTGAAATAATTGTGGATTAATAAACACTTAAAATTGCTTATATTTTCTTAGAACTGCATTATAATTTCTGATAAACAAATAATTTTATGTTTGTACACTGCTTAAAGATAATTAAATATACCACAACTATCAACAGCAGATGTAAATATTTGCCACCACCTAATGGACATACTGAGTACAACAGGACATCACTGACGTTATCTTACGGTGGATTTAGGAAACTGCAGCTTTGATGTCATTTTCCTGAACATGTTCACATAGCACATTACAGGTATGAAGCAACAACAAAATACATATACAACGTAAAGGCATATTTAGCAGATTGCATACCTCATGGGATCAGCAGGGTCACAGCAGGATAAGTAGGCTGACACAGCATCTGCCACTTCCTTGTCCGTTGTTACGTCCCACAGTCCATCTGTACCCATGACCAAGACATCATCTGGGCCATATTTGTTTTCATCCAAGTTATAAACTTTCACCTGTGACAAAAAGACATATTTTTGGTCAATTTTATTCATAATTCTGTCAGGATTTTTTAAATTATTTAGCATACAGATGGCAGCTGACATTCTGTATTTGTGTGTTTAATGCTTGGAGATTAGCAAATGTTTGCTGACATGCAAGAGACAACCTCCATTTGCTGCAGCAAAGCTGCTCTTGTTCTGTCACAATTTTTTAGTTAAGCTGAGCCTCTTATTTAGAGGGACTAGCAACAAATGTAATACAGTTAAGCTTTGCTTAGTAGCATAGTATTGTATTTAAAATATGTGTATAGTATCTATTTATAAATAATATAAGCCTCACAGTGTTCCAGTAAACCTGATTGAATAGGAAATAAGAAACAAAATTGAACAAGAGTGTAAGAGAATATTTACAATATAATGCCAAAATGCAAAACTGAGAAGTGCTGAGGGATACTGATAAAAGGTTTGGAGTACAGTTCTAACTAAAAAAGCTTAAAGTGACAGAAGTGACTGTGCACATTCAGTCCAAAGTAGAAAAAAATAACAGTTGAAGAACTGAAGAAGGAAATTGTTCTACAGTGATTAACATACTGCTAGCAGCATTTAAACAGATCAACTGCAACTGCTATAATATCTTCTATGCCCATATGTCAAAGTATAATTGGTACCAGGACTAAATGTATAAATGTCACCTGGAATTTAATCACTTATTTTATTTATTAATTATTTTATTTTATTTTTTTATGACACCTCACATTAAAAATAAACACTCGATGCATGCTCTATAATCCAGGTAAGGAAATCCTTGAAAGTTGATTCTGTTCATCTGGACAAAGTTTTTCTGAAAAAGGGATTTTTCTGAAAAACTTTGTCCCAATGAACAGAATTAACTTTCTAGGATAAAAATAAACACAATCACACTCAAAAGCAGTGTTGGAGATTGTGTGACATGAAAGCTAATAATTTCCACATCTTCCCCTTGTGTGAAAAGATTTACATATTTTGGGAGAATATGCTGTATGTTTGAGAGATATTTTAGGTAATGAGGTCCCTCGGGACAGCAAGACATGACCATATAGACTTCTATCATACAAGTCTTAATTGGTAAGATACTTTATTTTGTACATTAAGACTACACAGTAAGAAATATATACAGCACCTGTTTTAACATACGTTACTGATCTTTGTTTTGTCTTTCTTCTTTAAAATATAGTTTAATTGTCACAAATAAAAAGTGGAAAAATGACATGTTTGAAGAGGAAAGAAATGAAAGGAATGTAGCGTTGGAGTGGAAAGCTGTTGATCTACAACATTTCACACAACTCAAGCTTGTAAAAAAGACCACAAAACACATTATGAGAAAGAGCTTTGAGAAATGCAAATGAGTTTCACTTCCACAAACATGCAGCAAAGTGAAGCCTGGGGCCCGACAACCATATAAATGTATCCTAAAGGTGGTTAAAACCACAATGCTGAGGTGACTCCTCAGGCAGCGCTGACAACCAAAGCTTCTCCTGATCTGTCACACTCACCTCAGGGACGCATGAGAGAAAGGGCTTGATGTAGATGTTGGAATTGTACACCTTCAGGTCATGATCTCCCAGCCCGCGAGTCACTCCGATTGTTGCCATGACGCGAGCCTGGGTGTACCAACACATTGGCACAGGTACACACGTGCAGGAAAGACAAACACACACATAATAATAATGTAGGATATTGCTCCAGGATGTGCTTCGGTTCTAGGAAATTCCATTGACAAGGGATTATTAAGTGAAAACCATTTTTTTCTCAAACAATAATAAAAATGCTGAGCTGGACAAATGCTGCAGAATTTAACAAACAGCTTGACGTGAAAATGCTTCTACCATTAAATTAATCTGCAAAGACTCAAAGTAAAACGGCATTACCACCCACTAGTGCAGGCAGCGTGAGCAATATGATTACATGTATATGATTATGTACCACACTTGTTATGGTTATTGTATCATTGAATTAAACATTTTAGAACCTTCATATTTAGAAAACTTCAGGCTATGATCCAGTTTTAATTCATTATTACCTTTTTCCCCTCTCCATATATCAAGGGGAATTTCAAATCATCTTCAACGATTGTCTTATAGGCCCTGCAAGGGAACAACACACAGATATTGCCTGTACATGAGATGTTAGTTCCTGAACATGACTTGAATAAAGCTGACACAATTGGTCAATTAATTAATATTTCGAGCTACAGATGATTAACTATCAACAACTTTGATATTCAATCAAGTTTGAACAAAAATGCAAAAAGAAGTTGACTAGTTTGAGCTTCTTGAATATGAATATTTGTCTCTGTTTATATTTATGGAGATTAAACATTTTTTCAATCTGAATTTGCAAAGTTGAAAACTGATATATTATATTGATATTATTTAATAATTTTACATTTCTTCTACATTTACACTATAATACATTTCTACTAAACACTCGTTAACCAATCTGTTGCTCAAAAAGCTCAGTGCAGATTAAAGTATCCATGAAAACTATTTAACGGTTCATAATGTGATAAAAAGCTTACCAGCCAGTCATGGTGTGATCTCTGTAGAGCATCTTTTTGCCCAACTCGCTGTGCTGAATCCTGCGTGGGAACTCAATGTGAGTGAACTCATTACCCAGAAGCTCTGACCTTATGAAGCCCTGGGATGACACAAAAAATGTGGCAGGTCACATCAAACTACAGAATAGGTTTACTTAAAGCTAACAACTCAGGAGTTTTTCTGAAACACGAAAAGCCTTAAAATCTTTACCGATGCCCCGCAGAGCTGTGTGCTATATACTGAAAGCACAAAACGTCCACCCACTCTATGCCTCAGCTACAACCAGCAACTAAAGCAGGCAGACATCAATTTATTTCAGTATGATACAGGTTTTTTCCGCTTCTACAGGTTGCCTACTTATCATCCTCAACTCAACTTTACTTTGAGCAAAACCTCACTTAAACAGTAATTGTTTAGATTTATATTCTTCTTAATTCTGATTAATAATCCCAGTGGACAGAAGACTGTTAATATTGGTGTCTCTTCTTTAAAATAAATGTATGTGCCATTTTATTTTTAACATAAAACATAAACTTCATCTTCCGTTAAAGAGAGTTTTTCCTCTCCACTGTCGCCTAGTGCTTGCTCAAGTGGGACTTTTGGGTGTTCTACATTATTCTGTATATACTTATATTCTGTAAGGTCTTAAACCTTACACTGTAAAGTGCCTTGAGATGACTTATGTTGTGATTTGGCGCTATATAAATAAAGTCGAATTGAACTGAACTGAATAAATAAAACATAAATAATACCAGATACTGTAGCCGCTGCCTCTCTGATTCAGGTGTGAATTCATTAGTCATGGGAATAACTTCATTATTTCGTATGATTATGGCCCTGCAGAGAGGAAGAGGGAGAGGAGACAGGCGTGAGGCAACAGAACCACATTTTCCCTTTAAACGTTTTCTACAAACAGTTAATTTACACTGTGGGTAGAAAAGGTTACAATATGCTGTAGTGTGGATCGTGAACACCAGGGGGCATAAGAAGCTTCAGCAGTGCAGAGTATAAAGCGCTATAAACGGTACATTAGAGAGTTACAGTGTATTACATTTACAGTCTTAAAGGGAAAAAAAACGATTTAATTGTGTAAAATCTTCACATAGTTTCCGTCTGATCAATTTTAATAAATTGTTATCATTTGTTATTATTTTCCATGTTCTCTCACCTGCTATCTCCTGCATTGGCTATGTAAAGTTTCCCCATTAAATGAATTGCAGCTAAGGCACAACATCCACCAGAGATGGCATAGGAGGCTTTTTCCTTATCAATTAGGTCATCCTGAAATAAAAAGAGAAAAATCAAAGTGAAAACAAAGGTTGATAAAATGTACTTTTCATCTCATTAATCGGAAAAGCTCATTATTTTCTTCATACATATTCATATTCAAAACAACACAGCAGCACTAATGGAGAAGAACAAGGAGGCTTTGAAGAATATATTACATAGAGTGTGGGTAATAATAAGTATCATCTCAACCAGAAAGTGAGGTTTCAACAGAGATATAATTTCTACAGACCAAGCACATTTGGCCTATTTGCCAAATTTTAATCCTCAGGTTCTTTAAACAATATAGTCACGAAACGTCATGACAATTCTTCCAACAGAGGCCGAGTTATAGGAGTCTCTGTGATTCATCCTATGGGCACCTTGCATGTACTGTATGTACTAACATTTACCAACATATCAAACCATTACTGAAATATTGCAGTCTGGACTAAAGTAGTAGGCAGGCTAACACTGTCATCCCTTGAACTACACTAACGTGGCTAAAAATCCGAAAGTGTTTTCTGGGAATTGAAGTTCAAATCTACATTGATGTTGCAAAGATGCAAAGATGCAAAGTACAGTTTTCTTGGTTTTCACGTGCAGTGTTAATTCACTTGCTCACCATCTGTTTGAAGGCAGTCTCTATGACTCCCATCACCAGGCTCTCCAAACTGACAACCTTCTCCATGTGAAAGCGGACTGAGGAGTCGCTGATAGCCTCAGGGTCCTCTGGTTCCTGTGCAGCTCCTTTCTTCATCTCCGCCTGGTACGGGCTGCCGTTCTTGGCCAGGCATATAGGAGGTGCGCTGGTAGGGTTCTCCAGCAGGTGGAAGATTTCTCCCAGACGGTCTCTGATGAGACGGTGAAGAAGCTTGGAGGCCATGATGGCAGCTCCAGAACCTGCATGTCCGTCAAATATGCCCCAGAAGTGGAGAGGGATTCCTGTGCCATCCTACAAAGTGACATGAAAGCATATTAAATAAAGAAAGTAGATATAAAATATATACACTGAAAAGTATTAATTACCATTCCTCTGGAAGTAGTTTAAAAATCTCCCATGAGATTACAACTCTGGACAGAAGGTATAAATTTCTGAGGGTTTACAAGCTCTGGAATTGCAGCTGGGGACAATTTTAATGCTGAGCAATATCTTTCTTCCATTTCATATTTTACTGAAGCACAGCTGCAGTAAATCTAGATCATAAAATTATGGGAAAGGTGGCACGAAATAAAAATTTTACTGTGAGCTTCACTTTTCACGATTTATAGGAAATAGGTCTAAAATAATAAAGAACAGCAGTGTTTGAGTCACCAAGAACTACCATAAGGCAATGCAATATGGAAAAGCGCTGCCACCTTTGTGTTTGCAGGCATGTTTACAAGACGAGTTGGCCTGATCGACTAACAGATGAACAGGCACAAGGCATCTGTTTACCCCTCTGGAGCTAGACTCAACTGGGGGAGGGGTGTAACAAGGCATGATGTAATTCATTTACACCAAATGAAAGTCAAGCATGTGTGTGTGAGTGTATGTGCAGGTCTTTCAGGAGAAGTAGACCAGAAACACATTTACTGACTTATATGTTTTTAGAAAGATCACAGAATTACACTTTTGGCCGGTGCTCTGTGGACCCACAACGACTGGAGGAAATGACACGTAACAAGGTTTCTATGAAGACACAGCCCTTGGATAACTACAATGCATGCACAGATGTTTCAATACACTGCTTTTAAGACTATACTGTGTTTTGGCAATATAAAAAACACTTCCAAGACAAAAACTATACTGAAAAACTATAAAAACTATACTACTATACAGATTTAACAACATTATTACTGATTATTTATTGGAGCTGCTCGTCTTTGACTTCCCATTTCCCGAAGTTTACCCTTCACTCACCCCATTGTCCTCCAGCAGAGTAGAGTTGCGGTGTTTGCCACTCGGCTTCTTCACAAACAGCTTCTCACAAGAGGCCTGGTCCTCATTCAGCATGCTCTTCCCTGCATTGATCACCCTGATAGAGAGAGAGAGAGAGAGAGAGGCGAAGAAGAAAGGTGAGCCATGAGTCAAATGATTTATAGTGTTTGCTCTCATTCCTCTAACCACTTGAAAACACAATAGTAGCCAGAAAGATGGAGAGCAAGTCGAACGGTGAAGTAAAAAGTGGGGAAGTCATGTCCCAGAGGGAACTTGCAGGAGGGATTAAGTGTTTTTTATTATGAGCTGATTCCTGTGGAGGATAATGGCTTTAGAGTAATGCACTGTTTCATACTCTAGTAGCATCATCTATCCTGGTGTGTGCTGCAGTATCATTCAGTAGAGTTACCAATGAAAAAGAGGAGGAGTGCGAGGAGTGGTTTACCTGTAAGAAATTTGGTTGTGAAAGTACAATGGTTTGAAACCACAATAAACTCTAAAAACATCCAGTCTGACCTTGAAACCTGGAGGTGAGTATTCTCAACACACATTTAATTTGACCAAACCAGAGTTTTACATGTACTATAAATCATATTTAATTTATATTACTGTCAAACACTTTCATATAAATGGTGTCCAGTTTTTAATACAAATTCAAACAGGTTTCTATTCTGATTGCATATTTTCAAAACTGCTTAGGTTGTAACATAATACATTGTGGATTTAAGAGATGGATTCACCGTATAATAATAAACAGTGTAGATATGCCGATCTTTTAAAAGAAGGGCTACTTTTTCATGGTAACGTGCACTGATCAGGAGAACAGTCCAATCTTCCTACGTCTGCTGGCAGTATGGTATGAGGAATGTCAGGGCACTTCTCTCCTACCTGTGAGTTTGTGTGGTTAAGAACTGGAAAGTGATGCAGACATCCTAAGAATACAACCAAGCTGAAGCAGTTCTAAGTAAGGAAGAACGGCCCCAAATTCCTCCTGAGCACAGTGCTGTTCTAATCTGCAGCTGCAGAAACCTTTTGTTTAAACGTATTACTGCCAGACGAGGTTTGGCCTGTTATTAAATCCACTTCATTTTTCCACAAACACTGTGAATGTTTAATGGATTTGTTAAATAAATGAATAAAGTTATTGTGTGTAAAATTATTGTTTGTGTGTTCTTGTCTAGAGTACGCTGTGTTTGTCTAAATGGTTAACTATGTAGTAAAAATTATAAAAAAATTGCAGTAAATGGGTTACAAGGTACAAACATTCGCTAGTATGGGTCTTTAAAATTGCCAAATGAGGACAACTTGGATTGGCCACAGTTTGGACATTGTGCTGGTACATTACATAACATTTTCAGTTACAATTATAGATAAATGCCACATTAGCTTGATAATAAGTATAATACATACTGCACAGTTCCAGTAATTCAAGTACTGTCATTCAGATTCCCTCAGAAACTTCTGCAGAGAAGGGATAAGTAGTTTATCAGTTAATGTGGGGTTCATCAGAGTAAGGGGAAAAGCGTAAAATACCAAAAATGACTGGGAGACTGGCAGTGAAAGGGACACATTGTACAGTCAAACACATGAGATGAGAGAAAAGCAGTAAAAATCTCAGCAAAAATAAGACCTCTGACGTCTCACCTTCCAAATAGTTCCACTGATTATAATCATTACAGAAAATGGTTGCTGGCTGGCCAGAAGCTTTGATATCAGAGAGCCATATGAGGGATAAAATGCAACTGCTGCCCAAATCTGGATTATAAAAAGCCCTTTCACTTTCTAATCAGATGAAAGCAGTGGACAGGGACCACAGTGAATTGCACTGCGCTTCCAGCATTAAGACTAATGACAGGGAAGAATTTAAAGTCATCTGATTGTTGTATAAAGTTTCTGCCAAGGCCAGGACATTTTCAGAGACCTGGACATGGGGAAGCAACTTTTCACTTAAACTGGAATATGATCACACATACAACACTCTTTTTTTTTGTATCAGTTGTGCATATTGCTTGGTTTACTACAGTGTAACTCAGATTTAACCGAAGTGTTTGCTCCTATTGTTCAAGTCATGCTCTATCTAAAAAGGTTGGCTGCTATCTGGAACCTGCCCTGAAACCAGGAGGGTTTTACATTGTATATCCAGTGACTAGCATGAATGACTAGCTTGTTAGAATACTTAATAATAAGAATTATATACTTTATTAATCCCCATGGTGAAATTGTTGTCCCTTTTTAATTAACTGTAAATAACTGTAACTACAAACCATAAATCCCCTAAATGCAACTTTTCTTGAGAAGAGTCTAAACTAAGTATGTAAGCAATTTCATTGTAATACAGTTTCACCACTCTGCCACAGCACAGTGAGCAACTATTATGTGTTTTGAAAGTGTCCACATGCGCTCGATGAGCTATAACCGTACATAATGTTGACCGCGCGGGATGATTCTAAACCAGGAGTTTGAGCCTTCCTATAATGTGACTTAACTGTGTTTCGGTCATATGTTTCCACACCTTGTGACTGAAAACCATACTGGTCATGTTTGGTGAAATACTGTTTCTCTATTTGAACTCTCCTACTGTATAAACCATTATGCAAGAAAAGTTCAAAAGAGGAAGTTGAGAGTTGCAGTGAATTCTCTGATTGCTTCTGCTGGACCTTTTAAGGTCATAAATTGTACATGTACATGTCTGTCTGCCTGTTCGTCTGTCTGTATACACATACTGTATAAGGCTATTAAACATCATCTTTCCACATAAAACTGGCGTGTAAGTTTATAATAAAAAAAAAACACTATCTATCTGGGTCTGGCCTGGGTGTGTCTTTCTGACTATTCTGCTCAAACCACGAACACATTTCAGGGACAATGGACTGTTTGAAAGGAGTTTTACAAATAAAATGTGATAAAGATGAAGCCCTGGTTGCTGTTGAATCAAGTTATCTAAAGTTGGAAGTTGGCATAAAAGCAAATGCTATAGGCAAACATCACAGGCTCAGTACATAAAATCTTCTTAAAGTAAAGTCATGCATAGTATGAGGAACTACTCCAGTCATATTGTGAATTCCTTTTCAGGGAGAGGATGTTGCTTGTCGTGTTTGCAAGGTACGTGGTGCAATGCTGAAATGAAAACTGGCACCACTTGAATAATAACAGGCACTGCAGTGACCACTATGTTATTTAGAGCACAACAGAGGTACAGTAATTAAAACATGTTGCAATTTGTAAGCTGTATCTCACCATCAATTTAGGATCCAAGCACAAAGTGTGGTTGTTCAGTGTAGACTAATAAATGTAAATGGCAGTTTTATCACACAAAAAGTGAAGGTTGATACTTTCTGAAACGATGTATATACAGTAGTACTAGTTATTCGAATGTGTTCCTAAATTTATTTTGGCTTAGAACAAGTGAAGATATCCATGAAAACATTTTTTAAATGATTCTAGGCACTAGAAAAGCTCATGCATGTATCTTTGCTTCCTCACACATTACCTCGGTGCCAGGGCCTGGAAGTGTGCCTCCATATTAAATAGTATTATATAGTCATTTGACAAATGCACTCTCAGTGGTTTACTTTAAGTGCACTCAAATGTCTATGCTGACACAATGTTGTACAGCAGCATCTTTTAGAGTCATTATCTCAAACATTCTAAATCTGTGTGGTGCCAAAACTACAGGCAGCTTTTAGGTTCAAAATTGTGTGCGTGTATGTCTAATGGCTTGTACACCAGAACCCGTGAAAACATCCCCAAAATGCTTGATTGGTATGATGCCAGTCCAAGACAATCCAACAGCAATGACCATGAATCCTCATTACCACTAGAATGACAGAGAGACACTAATTAAGTGATATCAAAGTGGAGAAGCTGCACAGAGTCTGAACGTAAGCCAGCACGGAGGCCTCCAACTGGACAGCTACAACCTACGTCGTCAATTATTTGGCATCAATGCTGAATTTTCAAGAGCGGACAGACTCTTCGGTACATGGTGTTAAAGGCTGTTTTCAGTCACATTTATTTGAATATCCTGTATTCAGAAGGCCCCATCATAAAATGTGACGACTTAACACCAGTGGGTGTGGATATTTTAAAACTCTCTGTCCTAAATGGACATTGACAGCTGATGCACGAGCAGGTCAGCAGATTATGCCGTGTTGTAAACAGCCCTGCTAATGCTGCGATTACAGTTTCAGTGACTTACATCAAAGTAATTTGCTGCAGATGACAGCACTGATGACAGCGTCCAATCCCACACAATAACATCATCATTCTGCATCACAGAACCCTTCATTAGACCTCTCTCACCGCTTCTTCTGAGACGGTAGTCATCACAGATCTCACCCCTGTTCCCTTGAGACTCCCTGTATGCGTCAGCTTTTTTTTCTGTATAGGGTACAGGGGTGGTATATCTCACATACTGTAGGACTAAGTTATTCAGTCCTTCATAACACCCCCTTGCGGGAGAGTGGAATGTCTGAAAGTGTTTTTACTCAGCAGGAATTGCTCCAAACAGCACTTTCTGGTCAGTAGTGTGAATGAAATGGTGCTGCATCGTCTACCTGTACGAGTACTGCAGGTGTATTAGAGAATGGAAGCACCTGCATTAAAACCAAGCACACAAAGAGTGGAGCACTGTAGCTCACAAATGTGAATGGTCAGTGCCTTATGCAGCCACAAAACCATTTATTAAAGACAAAGATGAAATCAACTAAACCACTGACCACAAACACAAGCACACAGTCTCTATCTCTGTGTAGGAAATGAACAAACAGCCAGAAATAAACACACATGCAGACTGGTTAGCAACATGAGTGGGTACAGAAGACATTTCCTGCTTTCACTTTTGTATGGCTTTGTATTTGCACTATAAGTATTTAAATTGAATTGAGGAGGAGCCAGTATTCAAAGACTTTTGAATAAAATATCAGTGTAATGACAGGGAGCGTATTGTCAAATAACAGCCCTGTATCATCATGTACAGCAGCTCAAGGAGGAAACACTGTACAACAGCAAAAGGCCATATTGGCCATTATTTGTCTGCTGCAGTGCACTCAGAGCTGCCGAGGCTGCTGCAACACAGGCCTGACACTCATTAGAAGAATAATGCAATCATAACATTTGATGTCGTGAATGGTTTTGTGGACATTTGGTCCCTGAATCCATTGACCCACTCACTCTGCGTATCCCGTCCCCCAGGGAAGCCTGCTGCCTCTCTTTAACGTGAGCACCGGCCGTGATGCGTGCTCGGTGGAGTACTGCAGGAGCTCCGGGGTGAGGTCCAAGAAATCCGGCCGGCCGTAGGGGAACCGCGGCGGCAGACTATCCGCTCCGCAGGTCTGGCCGCCACTCGAGTGATGGTTGTGGTGGTGGTTGTGTCCGTGCGGCATCATCCCTCCCACCAGTGTGGACATCGCGTTTTTAACTTTGCTGATCATCATCGGCTCCGACGCTCTGTCAAAAGATCCGCACGACAAATTAAACGCGATACGATGTTATGTTAGAGAGAAAGAGAGAAAACAATACACAGCTCAGTGATCATTTCAGGAAGCGTTTTTTCCTCCTCGGTCCCATGTGACGGCTTTTACACGGGCAGACACGATGTTTTCCTCATTCAAACAGAATAAAGCCTCCTCTGGCAGCGTATAGGCTGTAATCCGGCAGGAGGCTATCTCATCTCAGAAGGCAGGGCTTCACCGGGATGTGCAACCAGCAACACACAGCCAACAATATCACGCAAACTCAGAATTAATAACACATTTAGGAAGCTACCATTATGTATTATAACATTCACACAGTCAACCATGGGCTAAACTACACACAGTACTTCAATACCTGCGTAATGTTACACATCCCAAAGTATCTGTAACTCGCTAAATGTTAATAATTTCCAAATGCATTAAAGAGCAGGAGTAAGGAAATTATCAGAACAACATTTCGAATATCAGGCTGTGAAAAAGATGTGCTCTTTAATAATAAAGAACAATGCATATCTCACTGTAGTTATACATCTGTATGACCTACTCAAGTAAATAATTTGAAGATACTTTATTTGAATTACCTTGAAATGAATAAAACATATGTTTATGTTAATGTTTATTTTTTATTTATTTTCCATTTTACTTCCGTTTCTTTTCTGACATAGTTACAGATTCTACACCCAAAATCTACAATGAAAAAAAAAATCAATAAATGTAAAAAAAAAAAGAAAAAGAAATAATGAACATGATGCAGTGGTATAGGTTAATAAACAGCATCTAAAGCTGTTGTCGTATCAAATGTTTTTAAAAGTTGTTAAACTAGCGGTAAAGTGTTTTTACAGTTCACCACGTCTGTAATTGTAAAGGTTAACAACACAGATGCTTTTCCGTGCTTTTGTAGAAGTCCAGAGGTCAAGTTGTCCACTAGAGGGAGGTCTACCTGATTAAGCGTCGAGCTGGAGGAGAAAAGAAAAAACATGAACAATTAATTATGAAGGATTAATAAAGCCATTAATTACAACTGTGACCTGGAGCATGGGCACCCTGACCAGTCTACAGCTACTGTACACAGCCCCATATGCAGCAAGCTGTGATGCATTGTGTGTTCTGACACTTGTGGATCATAACCAGGGTTTAATTTTTCCCATTGTCTAACACAACATGAAAGCCTTCAGGTGGTATTGATGTTATGGTTCAAAAAGGGTGTGTGATTGGAGAGTGATACATTAAGTTATGTCTTGACAAAAACATTCATTTTTGGCTTTTGTCACATAATTATTTACTCACTATACAACTGTAGCAGAACTTGAGTAATATATTGATTAATCACTGTTATCCTGACATAAAGTTTGCTGTTTTAATAGACAAGGCCGTGCAAACAATATTTCCCCACATTACCATCACTAAAGCATTGCAACTCTTTATAATTAATCAGAGAACAAAGAGCTGGAGTTTGGCATTTAGTCAAGAGTTCTTGTTTTGGTCCAGTTTTCAAAGAGCAGCAGCACTAATGGTGCATGAAGAGCACCATGTGACTGTGTTACATAATCGTTTTTACTTGACCTCACAGCTTGTTTTTCAGACGACTGAGGCTCATATATAATAATTGCTTCACTATAGATTGCTTTACAAATCACTGTAAGCAGGTAAACAAACCATCCATCGATCCATTTTCTATCCCTGCTTTTTCCATCTGTCATTACTAAACATATTAATAATGCTAGACTTTGTGATACTGTAATCTTTGTTTTTTTCATTGATCTTTTTAAATGTATTCTTCATCGTCCTGTCCCATATGGGCTACAAGGATACAAAATTTTATTGATTTAGTTTGTTTAGATGTATTTTTGAAGAAGTAAAAGTGAAAGCAGAACTGGATCTGCTTTATAGACAAGGATGGTTGTGTGGTTGTTGACTGTGTGTTTGTGTACAAATGTATTTCTTTTTAGAGGAACATAACTGCATATGCTCATTCAAGTACTACACCTCAACATGGTAAAATATGTGTCTGTGAATTTTTGGATGTACTTTCACTTTATTTGAGTATTTCCATTGCATTCTACTACATACTGTGAAATTTGCACTTCTTAATCTCAACTACATTTGTGCGACAGATGTAGTAAAGAAATGTAATTGATTACGTTTTCTCAAGTACTCTAGGAAATACGAATAAGCGCTAAGCACTTTCTTCCAGCGGAGTGAGTGACAACTGCAGTTAGGCTACTTGTGACATTGAAGATGCAACATCTAGAATTAAAATATAATGCATGTGAACTGGTTAAACTAACAACAGTATATAATAGTTAAAGTTATACTTATCCCGACTTTAACCCACAACAGTAAAATACTGCTACCAAGTGTGAATTTGATGGTTACATAAATTTGCCTAGCTACACTTACATACTTTGATACTTACAACATTGTGAATTCAGGACTGTGAGGATGCTCAGAGTGTTGTAAAGCTACTTTTATTTTATTGCACTGATTTCACATGCATATCATACAGTTTTCAAGCAGCAGTAGCGGTGGTATTTTTATTTATTTTTATTTACTTCTAGGAAATAAAAAGTAAAACCTTATTCCATCATTACTTTTTAAACATCATTTTACACTATGTATCTTCTTTGGATCACGTTTAAGCTTTGTTGCTATCAAAAATAGCAGCACATGCAGGTGTTGTTTTCACTATTGTCCAGTAGATGGCGGCAAAGTACTATGAAATAAGAGCACAATTTGAAAAATAAATTGGAACATGATGCTGTAGTAGATGCTCATACAAACAATTATGCTTGCAGACCTCTTAAAATAATGGAATACACAAGGCAAAGTTCTCTGGGTCTCTGCCAAATATTAATTTATTTTTGACTGAGCTAAACATATACCTTAATTCTTTATGACTGATGACAAACGAAAAGAGCATACACACTTTAATATATTATGATGAACTATTTTCTACTTCCCCTCATAATCAGTAGTTTGCTATTTGCTGTTGTTGTTTTTTTCAATATGTTTTAGTTTGGATCTAATTTTTTATTGAATAATTTTTATTGATTTAATGTATTTTCCCTTTGCAATTTGCGTTAACTGTGATGATTGCACCATTTCACTAGCCTGTATATCTGTATGTTTGTATGTCTGTCTGTTCAATGTTCCAATAAGGTTTTGGGGAAAAAAACTCTTAAAATAATGGAGGCTGTGTTCATCTTGCATGTTATAACTGACCAGTTGTTATTCTGTGGCACACATAACTATGCATTGTTATTTGAAGTAACAACTGTTTAAATGCTAACTTTCTGCAGCACCACATGCTGGAAGGTGATAAAAGGAAATTGAATGATTTCCTTTCCCTCAAACAATGGATTTAAAAGAAGAAAAAAAAACATTCCTCTCCCAAAAATAGAGTACTTTCAACATCCAGTAGCACTAGATGAAGATTTAATCTCTCTCCTGATGAATGACCCACTACCTTTCCGTCAGAGGCTGTGGAGACAGACTGCTCTGATTCTGATGAGAACATTTGTTTCTGTTATTCCTGCTTTCTCTTTGTACATGTGTTTGTATTGCTATCTTTGTGAGAACCAGCTTGGGTGTTACATCTTTGAAGCAGAGGATATTTTGGCTTATCCTCATTATCTGACATGCCTCCAAAGGGTTGTTTGATATTTGGTTTAAGAGCTAAGGTTAGAATTAAGGTTAAGGTTGAGGGTACTAGTTGTGGTCGATGAGGTGTGGGTATGCAGCTATGTAATGCTTTATGTTAGTGAGTGTCCTCACAAAGATAGAAGGCACACTGGTGCCAGATCTCTTTTGAAAAGTGATTGTGTCATCTGATAGTCAGATCACCAACAAGAGAAAAGAAAAATATTACATGTGGATTTCATATTTCACTGTGTGACAATGCAAAATAAATGCATTGTGGAGCTATATTGCAGAACAAAATTGTTTTCAAGTTGATTTTCATCTTGTCTTATATTTTGTTTTGAATCGGGGGAAGTGAAGGAAAACGCACACCTACTGTGTTTTTGTGAGGATCACTCAGAGGTCGACAGTAAGGAAAAGAGAGGGAACATTAGGTTTGTGATTGTGATGCAATCTTTTTATTTTATATTCTAAGAATACATGAACTCAATTTTAAATGTGACAAGACGTGTAAAAATTATCCACAGTATTTCAGTCAGTGGAAGGTAATTAAATACATTAAATCAAGATACTTGTTTCTTGTACTTGTGTTCCATTTCATGCTTATTTATTTATGTATATATTTGAAAATGTTGCTCCACTACATTTATTTAACAGATATCCATATTGCAGTTATTAGTTTGTTTTTAGATTAAGGTGCTTTAAATAAAGCAACGTATTGTGGAGTTGATTGAGTGGTTGCCCACTGACTCTAGATTTGGCGCTTCGAGGTTTGAATCCTCTTGGCCATTTGTCACAGTGTCATAATGTCCCAAGACTAAGCCCCCAAGCTGTCCAAAAAAACCAGCCACTGAGGATACACAAGCCAGTACACTCAGTGTACCGGTCCAAAGCCTGGTGAAAAATTGGGGAGGGTTGTGTCAGGAAGGGCATTCGACATAAGAACCTGTGCCAAATAAATGTGCAGACCATAATCCACTGTGGAGACCAATGGGGGAATAAGCTTAAAAAAAGCATATGAACAGCTTATAAAATACAATACACTTTTACATATTATGTGAGTAATTTCAAACATGATAGGACTGTAACCCCTTATAGAAAACAGTATCTGACTTGAGGCCACTGAAGGGCTCATGATACTTCATTAGAACTGCTTGTTCAGAAGTTCTAGTTGTTCTGTATAGGGGACATTAATCCCCTAGCTGGGTTTGAACTTCTGTGGCAACTTTTGATTATGTAACTACGTACAACACTCAATTATTCCAAGTAGAGACGATGTGAGAGGATGTGTGCTGTTATCTCGATATCCATCGCGAAACTTTGAGCCTGGTCTTAAAAGTACAGATGGTGTCTGCATACCGAACTCAAACTGGGTTTCATAAAACCACTTATAATATTAATAGAATATAAGACCCATGAGACAATATAAGTTCTATATTTTACAGTGTAACATTGTCCTGACTATGCCCTGACCAAACCTGCCTGGCCCTATGTGAAAAAGTAACTGCCCCCTAAACCTAATAACTGGTTATGCCACAGGAGGTCATAAAAAACCCAGAACAACATCTGCAACAAGAACTGCAGGCCTCACTTGACTCAGTTAAGGTCAGTGTTTTTCATTCAACAATAAGAAAGAGACTAGGGAAAATGGCTGCTGACCAAAGAACACATCAAAACACATCTTGATTATCCCCAAGACCTTTGGCCAAATATTCTGTGGACTGATGAGACAAAAGTTTAACTTTTTGGAAGGTTAGTGTCCTGTTACATCTGGTGTAAAACTAACACCACATTTCATAAAAAGAACATCATACCAACAGTCAAACATGGTGGTGGTAGTGTGATGGTCTGGGGCTGCTTTGCTGCTTCAGGACCTGGACGACTTGTCATTATTAATAGAACCATGAATTCTACGCTCTACCAGAAAATCCTGAAGGAGAATGTCTGGTTTGTGACCTTAAGCACATCTGGGTTATGTAGCAGGACAATAAGGTTTCAGAGTGGCCTAGTTGATGTCTGGACTTAAATCCAATTGAGATGCTGTGGCATGACTTTAAACAGGCTGTTCATGCTCAAAAACCCTCCAGTGTGGCTGAATTAAAACAATTCTGCAAAGAAGAGTGGGACAACATTCCTCCACAGCGATGCGAAAGAGTCATTGCCAGTTATCACAAATGCTTGATTGCAGTTGTTACCGCCAAGGGTGGCACAACCAGTTATTAGGTTTAGGGGGCAATTACTTTTTCACTTAGGGCAGGCAGGTTTGGACAGCTTTTTCCCTGAATAAATGAAATCATCATTTAAAAAGAGCATTTTGTATTTACTTGGGTTATCTTTGTGTAATGTTAAAATTTGTTTGATGATCTGAATCACTTAAGTGTGACAAAAATATGCAAAAATATAAAACAAATGAGGAAGGGGGCAAACACTTTTTCACAGCACTGTAGTCTCTCCTTTTTGTGGACATTACTTCTTTCCATGTGTTTACAGCCCCCCACTGGTATCTGAGAGAGTAGGTGTAGTTGGAAACTCCATTAGAACGGACCCCTGATGAAAACCCATTAATGGCTCTGCAATCACGATTGAGGTCGGAAGATAGACCCGGCAGTGCAACCGCACACAAAGCCATAAAGCCTGATGTAGCCGCCTCTCATCGAGCATCTGCAGCTTAGGAAGAATAACTGTCCCAGTGTCTACAGACCTGTTGAATTAAAGTGGGCATTAACTGCGGTTTCCTCTGCATTATTGATGGCCGGCTACATTCCTGAAGCCATTACGCCTCCTATTTTTCCTCTTGCAATTTTCTAGCACACAACCCACTGTCTTTAAACACGCTTGTGTGCTGAAGGCAAGTGAGGGTTCAGGCAGAAGGCTCACACTGCTCCCAGCAGGGTGCTGTTATTTTAAACTGAACCACAACAATCAATGTCGGGCCACAGAGCACCCACAACTCTTGAGTGAAGTGAAAGCAATCACAAGATGACAAGCATAGGATGATGAGTGTTATGCAAGCTGCCACCTACAGTAACACGACCTAAAGAGGCAGTGAGGTTTCCTCTGTGAGGTGCCAAATCACATGACACCTCAAACACATGGGATGTGTGTTTCTCTCTGCAGTGTGACCTCAAAGAGACAAAACCAGAGACTTTCAGTAGATTTTGATGCCAAATAACCAAGATCACCTCATGACTCACCTCATCTGCCATCTACAGTGCACTTGTTGTTGAGCTCTCTGGAGCTCATACCGCTGGCTTTATCTGCTCTCACACAGCCTGAGACACCTTACCTCACAGCTGACCTTATCCTGTCATATGATTTAATGAGCAGAGCTGTGTCACCAACCACAATGTCTGGGGTATGACAGGATAGGTCTATATAATGCTCTAAAGATTAATGAGGTCATCTCCTCTCACGGTGTGTGTGTGAGACAAAGAGGGTGGAAGAATGAAACTTGATGACTTTGGGATTCACATAATAAATTACCTAAATAGAATCTAAATAACAGCTTCTCTATTCATATGCAATTATGGAGTGATGTGAAACCTGGCTCTGGTCTACATATCTGCTTTGAATTTTATAGCTCAGCCCAGTTGGAGATGATGGGCTGACATTTTTGGATTTCAGTCTGCTGGAATTTGTGTATTTTTGCCCTTTGATTCTTCTTGCATGTGTGTGTTTTTGTCTGCGAGCTGTCTATGAGCTAGTAGATGGCTTGGCTTTATGATGATAACACTCTCTGAGGGTGTCCAAAATCAATCAAATCCAAATACAAATGCTTGCCTCCTATCTCCACAGGCTATTTCAAAGGCTGGTATTGATTATTCTACCCATTCCTGTCTTTCAGGGGGCCAGACGAAAGAGACAGCCTGAGAAATGGAGAGATGATAATGCAATTACTGGGGGGGGGGCTTTGTAGAGCAGGCACTAATGCTTGAGGAGAGCGGAAGCTGAATTTCCGACACAAACAGATGTATTATCATAACCTTGGTCAGCAGTCAGGAGCCTAATGCCTATCATAGTCTAACTTGTTTGGGAGACAATCTTTAATGTTTGCTCTGAAATCAGCAGAAAAAAATAGTTGCATTAAAAGGTAGTTTTCATGTGCATGTTGCCATTATTGGGTGGGGTGAAAAAAGTGTGCTGCACAAGCTTTTCAGCACAGAACAGTTACCTAAACCATACATACAGTATATTAGTTTGAGACATTAAGGAAGGGAAATCCAATATATATATATATATATTTTAAAATAGATGAATAAAACTGGGCAGGACTTTGCCTTTTCACAAACACACCCTCCCCAGCCAAATCATTTTCACACAGTGCCTAAATCTCTACTCAGGCATACCAACTGACTCGAAACGAGCTTTCTCACACATCATAAAGCGGCCTCATGTTAATGAATCTAGAATCTAAAAGCCACAAATAAATAGTCATACACAACATGTAATAAATCTGTGGTGTCACACAGTTTTTATGGAGCTCTTATTTATAGTGTTATCATTATCTGAGCCTGGCTGAAATAAATGTCTGCACCCCTTCCTAACACCTAACACCACCACAGACCCGGATCACAGACCTCCACTGGGAGGCGCTATAATACCGGTGCAGGACCTCCAACCAGACTCCACACACACTGTGATGAATCCGTCTGCTCTCTCATCCCCCGGACATCTCAAATCCATTCCTCTAACTGAGCGCAGACGTTGCCAAAACCTAACTGCAACCATGATGTGAAAGGAGCATTGTTAAAAAAATAAATAAAAATCACACCATGCTTGAATCCAGAAACTATGAGTGACGGTCTGGAGTGTTGTCCAGCTGCCGTGTCTCTCTGGCGGATGGGAAGTTGTGAGTCAGAGCCGGAGGACCAGCAACTTTTATAGACTTTTAAGTCCGCCACCTGCAAGTAGTCAGCAGCCACAGTTAAGACTTCTTTGACTCGCGGATTGTGGATGTGGAGAGCTTTGACAGTAGAGCGGCGTGTTCAGGTTATGTGTTGTCGAGGGCGTCTTGAAGCGACACGGAAATGGCATTCCTCTAAAAAGAAGAGATCTCTTGGTTTTGTGGTTGACAATGGAGAATAAATGAGAGGGACGTTTCCCGGGAGTAATTGACAGCACGACGACAGGTAGGTTAAAAATGTTTTTGTCATATTTTTTGTACATTAAACTCTAAAATGTGTGACTTAGAAATTAGAATTTATTAAATGCGAACAATTTATATTGTAATTACTAGAACCTCCCAGCTATTGATTGTTGATAAATAGTTATTAACTTGTGGAACAAGAGTACCTGAAACTAATGACTCAAGGTGGTATACAGGTGTAGCTCTAAGCTGACACATGTTCAGCTTAATACTATGTAGAGAGTCAGAGTCAAACCTGTGCAGCAACATAAAATTTTCATTAGAAAAAAAACAAACAGGACAACATTGCATTTTGGATGCACAAAGACGTCAAATGAACTCCCATCTCCGTCTAAATATAGAAAGAAACTTCATTCATTGTGTAATTATATAAAAGACAACTGAGTGATGAGTGTGTGGTCTCAACAGTATTCATTGAAGTTATTACACTGTATGATAATGATTTGTTGTTTCACTGATAATCTTGTGAAAACTGGTATGTGTGTGCTCTCTTCCTATCATTCTATTCTCATCTATCTATCTATCTATCTATCTATCTATCTATCTATCTATCTATCTATCTATCTATCTATCTATGTGATGCAGTAGATTACAAAGGTTAACCTTAAATGTAGAATAAAGCTCTACAGCCACGTCAAACTGCTGCCCTGACATGAGACCTTCAGCTGAATTCACAGCATGGGCTACGTCCTCCATCACTGTAATTCCACTCATCTTCAATATAAGAAAAAGCAGTTGCAGTTATAAGCGGCTTCTTTATGATTTAAGAAAAGCACAGTGCTCTCATCTTGTTGGATTATGTTGAGAAGACACGGAGAAAATCCCTAATGAAAACTGGCTCATGTACTTCCTGTCAGGTGTTCTGCACACAGACTAGATATTTATGATAACACTTACACACCACTATGAATATTTCTCTTTCTATGACCCCTCCTCTCTTCAATCTCTCCACTCCCACATCATCTCTTTTTTTCTATCTCAGTCCTTGTTCACCCCATTCTTTTATCTGCCCTTCATCCCCTTGACAAGCATCGTGTGGTCAGCTTTTTTTTTTCTTCCCCTCAATTAGTGCTATCATTGCATTTCATCCTGCGGAATGTGGGGATGGTAATAACTTTACACTCATATTGCGGGCTGATACAATTCTTCTGTGATTAATTGAACTTCCCTCAGAGAGGAGCTCCGAGGAGAGTAGATCTTCTCTTTCACATTTACTGACAGGCCGGCCATTATATTGTTTTATAGATCGCCATCAGCAGCCCTTGAAGCTGCCTGCGGCCCACTGTTGTTCTGGAGGGTTTTATTGTGCAGTGTTATTGGTTGGTATTGCTGACAGGCAGAGCAAAGGCCACCCTGGGATTACTGGAGATGGGATCCCTGTGACAGTTCCACTGTATTCGACAGTAACACTGGAAACATGGAAAAAGATTTGTGTGCTTTGTAGTGGTTGTTGTGAAATGTGGGAATTTGTTATGGAGTTTAGGGCTTAGCATAAAGTTGTAAACACGCTGCTATCATAACCTTAACATGCTGCACTGTGAAATACAAACTGGTGAAACCAAAAAGGTTGCTTCTGTTGTTTAATGGCAAGAAAACTCAAGGCACCTCTGTAAAATAACCCGATTGCAGTGGTTAGACAGATTAGCTTGCAGTTTTAGGTTTCTGTGTGTGCGTGCTTCTGTGTGTGTGTGTGTGTGTGTGTGTTTGTGCTAAATGCCGCCATCACACAGACATTGCAACAAACAGCAGAGCCTGAAGAAGGCACAGCGCATACTGAGGTTTGGAGAGAGTACTTGATATGCATGAGCCACCAGGTGATTTCCAGAAGAAGTGAAAACCGTGGATAAGAGGCTTGTCTCTAGTTTTAAAGAGCCACCCCAGGCAGTATTTGTGTTCTCCACGAGCTTCCTGCTCACTCTGTCAGATCAATAGGGCATAATACAAGTGTCTGGCCTGCGTTTGCAGGCATGAGACAAAACAATACATGTACTTTAGTTTTTTACAGTCTATATATGTATTGACAGCAGTGTAGTAGTTATACAATTAAAATCGCATGTTGAGACTGTAGTAAATGTCTCCATTCAAGGTCAACATTTTTGCATTTCCTCTAGTGCGGGCATTCAGATGTGTCAGTTTATGCAGGATACATATATAGTACAGCATGACATGATAGCCCAGCATCTTGTCATAGGGAGCGCAGCACTGCGGCACCATGAGTTAACCATAAATTCCTGAGTATTGCATCATTTCAGAAACTGAAGTATATTCAATACCGACCCTGCAGATTTGGCTTAGCAGAACAATGAAAAGTCAACCATCCATCTACACGATTACTCCTAATTTCAGCACCTCAAGATTCTCTGCTCAACGGTGCTCATAGGCTAATGTGTTTCGAAAGCACAGTTTGTTCCACCTCTCAAAGCACCAGGCTCAAGCTGCTGTGGTGAATTTGCCTGGTGTTTAAAGGGAAATTCAAAGCTGCACCATAGCGAAGGAAAAGCAGCATTGTGATGCTCGTGAGCAGCTCCGTCATGCACAGAGGATGTAGCAGGAGGAGGATGTGGGGAGAACACACTCCATGTTTTATAGATGCCATTTAAAGGAGCATACCCGAGATGGGCTGGTTGCAATGAACTGTAACCACAAACAAAACACCAAGACAATAAACAAACAAATTGGTTTCCTGGAAGCTGACAATGTCCCACTCACTCGCCCGGGCTGATCCTTGCCGATGCGGCAAGCTGTTTTTTCCTCAGAGATTAGCCTGTGAAGCACAACTCCATCTCTTATTTATTCATGCTGATTTGCTGTGTGCGTGTCTAGCTGTGGGCATGCACGAGCGTGTGTGAGAAAGTGTGTGTATATACATCTGAAGTGCAGCAGTGTTTTGTAAAAGTGGCTGCTTTCCTGATTGTTTGCGAGTGATGTGTGTGGGCACATTGTGTGTGTACAGGCTTCTGTGTCTTGTATTGCTCTATTAATGCTGTGTGTGTGTGTTGTAATGTCGTTGTATTGTGTCGGTTCCCTCCATTGGCCTCTCATTGCACATGAGTAGCATACAGACTGCAATCTTACAGGGTTCAGTCATGTAACAAGTAAACAGCTTGCGTCATGAATTTCGAGTTATTGTTAGAATATATTCAACTTTTTGCTTAGATCTCTGTGTTTTTGATGGGTATTCGTTAGAAGGAATTTTCTGCTAAATCATTCTATAGAGTTCAAAGTAGGAAGAGATTTTTCAGTCCTCTGGTTCTGAAATTAAAAATTCAATCAAATCACAAAAGCAACAATCCTTAGAGGTGCTTAGATCCACAGTATGATGGCATTTTATTATTATTGAAATTGACTAACTGGATTACCAGATCATATTTTGTGCAGGGATGACTTACTGTATGTAAGCAAACTTACATTTTTAAAACCCAGCAAGTCCAGAACAAACTGTGTACTCAGTGTCACAGTGATTGTGCTTAAGAATTTTTGCAGCTGATTCTTGAAGTCCTCTGGACATTGAGGAGAACAGGGTTTCTGTGGAGAAGAGCCTCCTAGCTTAGGAATGCTCTATACCTCCCAAACCCACTTTCTCTCTTTCTGTCTCCTTTACTCTCTCTCTCTCTCTCTCTCTCTCTGTGTTCCCTTTCCTTGAGGTAGTCAGTATTTTGGCAGCTTTCACTCTCAATATTGTGCCATTGTGCTGAATTCCCATCAACTCCTTTGCCAGCACAGCAGCGAGCAACTCAATTCTCCAAGCCCTTAACCACTGGCCCAGTAAAAACGTTGGGGAATTGCAGATTTTGAGAAGCCCCATTTCTAAACCTTGGTTTCTGGAGTGAGGGAGTTCTCATTTTTAGCTGGCAGATATTTTTCTCTGTATCTCCCTCCCTCTCTTGTGGTGCCCGGGGGCCTTAGCAATATGCTTTTTTTTCCCCACTCCTGCTCTTTTCTAGCATTGTTGTCAAGCTCCACCTCATGCCTGTAATCATTAGACTGCAATTTGGGTAGAAAATTGCAATTACAGGGTTTAAAAATTAGCCTGTTATTTTCTATGCTTGTTATTTCTTTGTTGAGAAAACAGGAGAATGGCAACACTGTTTTGGTTATAATTAAATGAATTGGTCTCAATACAGTTGGCAGTTAATGTGCAAGATCATACTTTGTAGAGGAGGGTTGTGGTTCAGGCTTTTTCTAAATTGAGAGGTGGGCAATAACCCCCTCAATTTGTTTGATTTGGTGGTCCCTTCTTTTGCCCTCTTAGATATTGTGAGTGATTAGGACACTGCTGGATTCTAGGAAACAAGTTTATTTGTCATGTAAACAATGGGGTGTGGGTTGCATTTTGTGACCTAACGAGGAGGCTGGTCATGTTTCTTCATCATGAGATCCCAACAATAGAACTGAAGTCTCTTCAAACTAGACGCCTATCTTCAGAAGAAGATTAAATGTGCTGTGAAGAAGCCAGCATCTGAGTCCTGATCCAATGTACAAGATGAGATAGAGAGAAACAGAAATGTGGGTCTTTGTGGTATCTCTCCAACATGGTAGCATTAGCTCAAGGGCAGCTGCAGTTCACGCTTCTCCTTCATCCCTTCAAACACGCGTCCTCTGTCTGTCAATTATGTGTATGCCGATCTGATATTCAGTATTGGTTAGTCCAATACTGGCCAAAATCTATAGACTGCATATTCTAAGGGGAGGGAAAGTACAATCCATATAATCCATAGCCTGTACACTACGGAAGATTTGTTTTAAACTATGATATAAACTGCTTAACGACACCTGAGCGACATGTCGTAAAGTGAGATAAGCAGCATGTGTCACGTGCACAATAGCTAGAATGTGAGTGATAGGCAAAGGTGAGACCAGTCTATCGTGTCGGCTGTGTGGGGTTACGAGTGGAGTAATTTTAAACTCAAGAAAAAGTTGCAATTCATGCAGCGTGAGGCTTTGGAGAGGTGGCAGCAGCATTGGAAATGTGAGTTTTCAACGAGTATTTAGAGTTCCTCTGTGCATTGCCAACTCGGTATGGCTATGTCAGATAAGTACAAGCAAGGGAGTAGGGCTGTTGCAAATACTTTTCGGGCTCCAGAGCTTCGGTTGTGTTATATGCGAATATCCAGAGCTTATGTGTACATTCTGCTTACTGGAATGAAATGTGCAAAATGAATACATTTTTCTTTTCTTTTGCTTTCACACTGTTTGCACTGCAACATTGAATTAGTATTTACAGTAGGTGAGAAAGCATCTGACAAAGACAATCCCCTTTTGTGTGCTGCATACGCAAAAGGGCAACTCCAGATAGTGTCTGCATTGGATTTTCTGGACAGGTCAGAGTTGGCCAATACTGTGAAAAAAAAACTAACCCCTTTAGAAAATTAAATAAAAATTGTTCCAGAATTGATATCAGACATACTAGAAGTGTTTTTGCTGTTTATTACAGTGGTTTCATCGTTAATGATGATTGATGTGTAGTTTTCCATTTATGTTTATGGTGTTAATGACAAGTTGAAGATATCAGATACAATCTAATTGGTCTTGTTGACATCTCTGGCTCAGGTTTGACTGCTTGTTTAATATTGTTTTAGGTAATGTTAGAAAGCTGAAGTTATAATTTCCCAGGACCAGGACCATGAACATGTTTGCATATGTTGTGTCAGGGATACAATGTAAGAGTCTGTAGGAAGACGTATCACTTTTAACAAATCATTGTGTAGAGACAGTATACCGTAGAAGAGATCAGGAAACAGAAAATCAATTTCACCCTGGTGACAATGTAAACAAACCACAACATCTTTGAGATAAACATGAAAGATTTTGGATTTATCAGTTGGCAATGATGTTAAGTGCCTTGAATAGGAATTTCTTCTTCTTTACTTCTGTTCTGCTAGAAGGTCGCTTGCGGCTTTACTATGTTGTAGTGTACACCCAAACTCTGAAAGATAAAAACTGATAAAACATCCTGACTTTCCAACCACTCAGCCGGCTTGACAAGCAGGTCTACGTGCAGTTGATACAGTAATTAACGTAGGGAGGTGAGCCAATGCAACCTATGGTCTTTGCATAGTTTTGCCAAGACGTCTACATGTATCTCTGCAGAATTCTAGTCTGACTCACAAAACACTGTTGATAGAGCTTACAACATCTAAAAAAGGAAAACTTGCTAAAAGCAGTGTTTTCGTGGGGACAATTAGGTGCAGGGAGGTTGTCAAGAAAGTTTTTGCTCTAAAGGCCATTTTCACAACACCATGCTCTGGCTCAAACCCTGTGTGAATATTTCTCACACTCAGGAGCTCTTGTACATTCTCTTCCCACTTTCATTTCTTCCTTGTGTGGCCACTAGCGTAACCGTACAGTACAAGAAGGCTTTTTCTATTACTTCTGCACATTTCAGATGATCAGATTAATGCTGGTCTGGAAAGAAAAGGAATCAATTTTCAGATATAAGACAGAATTCAAAGCTTTTGGATGAAAAACAATCTCTGCCTCTGTTCTCCGTCGTCTTCCTTGCACTTCCCCTTTCCTTCACACACACTCCCTCACCACAGTGGGTTGACTAATTTCTCCTGGGCTTTGGACTTTGGTGTTAGAGAGGGTGAGAAGGAGAAAATTAAAAAGAGAGGGGAAGCAGTGGTGCACTGGCAGCTCAGAGGAAACCGCCCACATCGTAGTAGCCTGATACCATCTCTCATCTCATCTCTTTGGCTGCCTGTCTGTCCGTTTTGTCTCACAAACCGGTATGAGCTCAGAGCACCCAGCACGTGTGTAGCCTCTTTGGGCTTGTGTCATTTTGGTCATTGTTTACTCATCAGTTTCAAGTACTGGAGACATATCACAAGCAGTGTACATGGTGCTCCCATCTGGTAGGAGAGATTGAAATCTAAGTGTGCTGTTTTTACATCCAATTTGAGCTTGCTTTACTGGATTCTGTAGAGTGGAACGACTGCCAATCAGTAGCGCGTTGTTTACCCACTGTGTCGTGCTGACAACTGGCTGGTACAAATATCAGCTGCTGTAGTGTCATGCACTGTTCCTTTGTGCAATTTAATAAATATCAAATGAAATAGGTTATATGGCACTTGTCCTATATAAAGTTATACATATATAGTACATGGATGGATTACTGAATGGGCATACATGACACATGCCCAGGGGCACAAAATGACCAAATGACCACAAATAGCCAAAAAATGGTCAAACACTGATTCCAATAAGAGACAAAAAATTACTAAAACAAATAGAAATCGACCCAGAATAGATAAAAAACAACAAGAAAGGAGACACATGATGATCATAAACCAAGGTCATTTATGGGACTGATTTCATTGTGATTTCACCAGATTCAATAATATTTTTAACAAAACCTCTGGTGAAAAAAAAGCTACTTTTACAGATTTTAAGAAAGATGGGTAGATCCAAGAAAGGAAAGTAGTTAAAAAGAAAAGCAGCCAGAGCTACAATTTCTGGCCTGAGTGGGCTACTTTTCCAGACCCTGACTGAGGGACTGTGATTGTTCAAAATCTTGGCAGCAATTCAGACGTGTGCAGGTAAACATACCTTATAGAAAAGACTTTCCTCAGACTCTCAGACTTTAAAATATTAGTGAAAAGGAGGCCTGGTGCCATTTTCTTACCCCCCATGAAGTGTTTCAGAAGCAAAGTTTGTTCAAGCTGAATTCAGGAGCCACTTTTCCAAAGTTCTTTTGCCATTTTTTGTGTTTAATAACAATATTGAATATATTTTGGAAACTTACTGATGTTTTACCACATTTTTTACACATAACACATTCACTTCTTTATTTTTTATCTGCAGACTTCTGCATAGATTATTTTAAAATAAGGAAAAATTTAACATTTCTTCTCTGCTTTCCAGCACTGAAGATGAGAAGTGAAATGAATACCAAGAAAAAACGTTTTGCAGTATGTCTGTAAAGAAAAGTCAGTAACAAATGAAAGACTAAATATTAGTGAATATGTGAATTTCGTGCTTGAAATACGTCATGTTGGATGTTGTAATAGGCACCCTTTTTGTGTCTTTTTACGTTTAACTAAAGTTACGGTTGTTAGTAAGTTGTTAATAAAGAGTTGGTTGCTTTATTACTTTCTGATAATCTATCCAATCTGTGCTGTACTAATAAAACTTGCTAAGTCAATATTTGCTGAGGGGAGGTTTCTCAATTTGTTCTGACTAGTTAAGCAAGTACTTCAAGTCTGCAAGTCTGATAACGTGACTAAGTCTTCCTGCTGAACTGAAGAGCAATAAGGAAATAATCTAAGAACTCTCCTTTTTTAATGATAAAATTTGAAGATGTGTACTGAGGTTTGGTTTGGCTGGTTTGAGGCTTTTCTTTTCTTTTCTTGTTTTCTTGTCTTCCTGTGTCTTTACCGAACTCTCCACTGACTGAATATTGTCAACCTCTTTGCCGGTCAGTGCCAAATCTTACTAATAACAGCATAAAGACACAACTGTAGTCAGGTTCGTAAGTAATGGAACAAAGAAAGATCCTTGTCTTCTGTACACCACCACATTGAATTTGTAATGAAACAGAGCAGAGCAGGGTCAAGACTTTATTTGAAGGAGTCTGAAAAAAGTGAGGCATTAACCACTCAGGCAATACAGCCATTTTCATACAAACACCTCAATTTTTGCTCATAAATACTGGAAAAATGTCTGACCAGCAGTTGCATAGCCAAATGTAATAATAATAATAACAATTAATACTTTATTAATCCACTTGGGGAAATTGTTGTTAGGACAACTGCCAGACAGTACATTTTGGCGTTAGTACAGGGTTTCGGTGTCTTGTCCAAGGACACCTCGACATGTAGCCTGCCAGTACTGAGAATCAAAGTGCTCACCCCCAGGTTTGGAGATGACTGCTCTACCCATTGAGCTATCATGCCGTGGCCTGTTCCTCCAGTATTCTATGACTAACCAAGGAGATAAAAAGCTTGGAGGTGGTTTTGAGTGTTAATAATAATAACTGACCCTTTATTAATCCCCTTGGGGAAATTCTTGTGACAGGTAGCCACATTTAAAGCACAGAGGGTACAGGGTTCACTGTCTTGTCCAGGGACAAGATCGGGGGGAACCGAACCACCAACCCTGGGTTTCGTAGATGACCTATCAACTGAGCCATTGTCACCCCCATTTGGTAGATTTGCATTTCGCCCTTTTTAAAAAATTTTTTTTACATAATTTTTTTACCAGTGATACAGGATGCCTCTGCTTTATGATTAGACATAATGGATATATGTTTGCTGCTGTTCCCTTTCTCATACTTGTACATCTCTTAACACCTTTTCCCCTAGCCATAATTCATTTAAACATTTTAAACAGGGACCTCAATTATTCATATCCCCCAGCTGTCTGTGGCCCTGGCTTGGCCTCCTGTGGCACCCTTGTGCAGAGTGTGTCTGGATGGGCACATTCCCAGGCCCCTCATTAATTGATGCCTCGGTTGACGCTAGAGGTCTAATGCACTCTAACTCTCTGCTTGCTTTCACTGCAGATCCAGTGCGTCATCTCTTCCTTCTCTCAACCGGAGGGCGTGAGGGCTTTTCACAGGAAGCTTGATGTCATGAAGTTGTGCTAAAAACGCTCATAGGGTGTCTTCACCCATTGGCCTGTTAAGAGGAAAGACTATGTTAGACAGGGGGTTAGATCTGAAGGAAAACTCAGTTCATGGCCAGATTGCAGGAGTCATGTCTGATTTAAGTGGACAACGTTTAAGTCTCTTTTCTGTGCTTTCCATCTCCCTTCTTCTCATTTTCTTTCTTTGGAGCTGGGCTCTGTTTTCTCCATCATTCAGCTCAGTATGTGGGTGGTGGTTACCTCCTCGGCTGCTGCCTAATTTAAAGAGCAGTCTGTACCAGAAGGGAAGGTTCAAGGGGGTCATTATACTGAACACTTGCCACAGAAAACACAGTGTGAAGGGTAAAACAAGATGAAAGGTTAAGTAATTAAGAGCTGCAAAATCATGCAAGAAGAATTTCTGTTGTTTCTGCTCGAAGAGAAGACGACAGGGGGAAATAGCTTTGGGCAGAACATGAGCTTATGAAGTTTTTCACCATGTCAGCCTCATCAATTTTGTAATTCCAGTTAAAGAAAATGCATCATATTAGAAATGCAATAGTTTCATGTTTCCAGTAAGCCATTAATTACTGAAAATTACAGTTGTTTCTAACCATCTTAGATAATGACCTTGTAAAACTAGAACGTACAGTAACTGCATATTATGTTTGTATAACCTACACTTCTGCAGACTCAAATGTGTATTAAGTCTAAAACTTGAAAACTAGAAAAAACATATATAGTATACTGTACAATGAATAATTGTTACTGGCCTGAAGAGGTAAAGCTCTACAAATAAACACAATATAAAAAGCAGAGAATTAAGAAGTCATCTTGCGCATGACCCTCGGGGTGGGAAATCACTGGCATATTCATATTTACTAGATTTTTGTACATCATTATTAGGTTAATTTAGTATTGTCTTCACTGTCAGCTGCAGTACGTGCTTCTACTGCAGCTTATAATTTCTGTTTTGACTGCTGATGCTTGACCTTGATAACAAGATGTAGAAATAAAAACAGTCTTGACTTGAGTGCTTTTTTCCCCCCTGAAATACAAAGCCTGTACGGGGGCCTGTCATGGATGCCTGAGTGCCAGTCTGACCACTGTATTAGGACTGTGCAAGAAATCAATTCACGAAATATAGAGGCAATTATTTTATCTCCCACATTCGCTGACAAAGTAGCAGCAAAGCGAGCCAAGAATAAAATACTGAATTAAAGAGAAGAAAATAAATAAGTCTCTAGCATGGGGTTTGGGGATGGTATAAAGAACATATGGGTGATTTGAAATCCACTATACCTCTGCAAAGCAGCTGTAATTAATAAAGACTGTGAATGTTATTGATTTGCTGAAACGTGCTGATAGTGTGCACATCAAATCAACACAGACTCAGAAAAGCATCACACTTAAGTCCAGGCAGGATGTTCATCTATTTTCACTTTGTGTTTATGGTTGTCATGGCTCTTTCATTCCCATCAAGTTCATTCAGTGTCAGATGGGGTCGTGTTGTAGAATATACATTCAGTTCACCTTGTTATCCACTTTTTGTTTAGGTTCTTTATGGTTGCGGATGAGTTGAATTTACCTCAGAAGACAGCAGCACAATAAATTATGGATGATTACAGCACACTATTAGAAAGTTAGTTGAGTATATCACGGACTTGCCTGATGCTGTAAATTTTATTCATCTCCTTTCAAATTACTGTGAATTAACTCTAAAGATCAGTTGAACTGATCAGTACTATATAGGCTATGATTAATCATTTCATCTCACTACTGTAAAATCATGCTTGTCAGTATCTTTTAAAATTCAAAATGAATTCCTGATTGATCCATCTTTCGTTTCTCTCATTAACTCTCTCAGAACTTCATTACACTCACAGGTCTTTCATGCAGAGCTTTCTAGGCCTGTATTTTCTGTCAAATGATGCGCAAAGATCAGCTGTAAGCCATCAGCGACAGAGGCCAAATGGAGGGGTAATACATACTCCTCCTTTTGCAAAGATGCACAGCTGCAGTCTATGAATTAGCATTTGGAACGGCTCAAACCTCATAATCCTCATGATAATTAAAAAGGGCACTTTTTCCCCCTGTATGGCCTATTATCTGCAAATGAGATGAGAGAAGGACAGACAGGCAAAGAGAGGGAGTTGATCGCTTGACAGCTAACAGTTTGTAGAGCCTCTATAGAATTAATAGTGTGAGACTTGACAGACAGTGATTCTGTATTAAGATATAGCACATCTTGCCCTGGAGGCCCCTTGGGCACCACTGGGACTACAAAGTTGGACATGGATTTGGACATTTACATTAGACTGAAAGTTTTGAAGGCACTTTCCCCACATAGTGCCAGAGTGAGGCCAGAGAATATTGAGCAACAGATAGAGCACATCCTCTTTAAAGAGCACGCTCTGTGACACCACTGTAAGAATCTGACAAGACGTCATCCTGACTGCTGTGAAAAGAACAAAAAATCTTCACTGAAAAGGGAGAAAAATAGTTCTGGCTCACTGCTAATGAAGTGTGATATGTTATAGAATCTGTCTCTACCATCTGTTGAGAAACAAAACGTAGCTGATAAGCTAACCAATATATACTTATAAAACTATTGAGTGCTGCAGCACCAGCACCTACATTCGTCATTGTAATGTGTTTTTTTTGTGTATATCTATGAACTCACTAACACCATTTTCTAATTTCATTCTTTCAGTGGTATAGCTGTTAACTTTGTTAACTTTAAGCTTGTCTAAATACATCTCTGTTATTATTACAATTATGTCTAACACTCTACTGTCTAGAAATGTGGTGTTTGTTAAGGCAACTAAAAACATGTGCGTAAAGTGAACAGCACTATTAGATTGGGGCTGCCACTGCCCGAACACACATTTGTGTGTGGGTTTTTTTCCCGTTGACTTACATTAATTTCCTAGGGACTTACACTAACGTTAACAATAACCACTACTTGCCTAACAATTAACTTTAGTCTAGCCACGCTCCCACTCAGCCCCTCCCAGTTGTTTTGTTCAATTTTTCCACCATTTCTACCTGGCCTGCTACCACACTTCCCTGCAGCTCATTCACTGCATTCACAGCCAGTATAAAAGCCAGCTTCCCTCATTCACTGACTGCCAGATTGTTATTCACCATCCTTGTGTGAACCTGGATCTCGACAGCTTGATTTCCTATTTGTTTTCCTGTTCAGTTCCTCAGTCTGGTAAAGCTGTTTTTTGTCTTTGTTTGCTCGGTACTTTGTCTGCCCTGTTTTGGACAGCCAGCCTGTTTCTAAACTCAAGCTTGTTTCCTTACTCTGTCTCTACATCCCGGTCTGGATTTTGTTGCTTAGACAAAAGACTAAGCAAACATTTTCAGTTAATAAATTCACACCTAACTCTACCAGCTTGCATGTGTCCTTTTCCTGCCTGGCACTCAAATTTATATGCTGATTGACATAATGGTTTTCCAGTCCCTTTATGTCCAATTTCTTTATTTTATTTTTTATTAGCAATCCTAACATAGCTGTCAGTATTTATCTAGAAATTGTCTTGTAATGCAGTGGCTTTATGTCATCTGCCATGAATCTCTTTTCTCTGCTTTGCATTTCTTGTATGTATTTTTAGGTGTTTGCTGTGTCTTCATTATTACTTCACATGAATATTTGCGTCTGCATGTGTGGGAAGCACGATGCTCTGCTTGTGAGCACCCTGGTAGTTCATCCCCCTAAAGGGGTGGAGCAGAAACTGAGCTAAGACACACCTATTCATCACTCTGAAGCAGGGAGTTCATTAAAATAGCCCACGCAGCCTCCTCTGTGGCTCTTCAACCACTGCCAGCTTTTCTTGCTAAACAAACTGGGTCAAAAAGGGATCTCGCCAAACACTTCAGTTCAGTAATAAATGGTGAAAACAAGTTTATCAAAATACTTAGATAAGCTGTTGGTCACTGTTTGCACAGATAATTGGAGAAAGATGCATTGCTTGCTCTTTTTTGATCAGAAACATCCTGATTTATATTATAATTATCTTCTTTTTATACTGAATTATTTTTCTATATCTCTATGTAGCAGAAAAAAACATACCAGCGATAGGGTATTGTTCTAGTTAGTGATGTTCCCTGTGATACCGAGGCTCCGAATCACGCTTCAAACTTGACAGGGTTTTTTTTTTTGAAGCACTGTGCTGGAGCTTGCGTCTGATGACGTTTGAACCACTTCTCTGCTTCATTCAGACTGAATCAACTGAACGGTTTGGTTTGATAGGTGGAGCTTTGAAACTCGGGCGCGATACATATATATTTGAGATGGATGAAACAGCGCTCTGCGCCTTACCTCCTGTCAATTCACCCAGTATACACCAAGCACAATCAAGTAACATGTAGTAT
>JAUMHL010000025.1:20016377-20042234 GCA_032362345.1 Sandelia bainsii
ACATTTTTATTCATAGACCAGCCCACAGTCTTTCACTGCTGTGATGTCTGATCCCAACCATAAAACACTTGAATATCACTACACTCACATATCTGGACACTGAAATGTAACGTTGGGTATTTTAGCCGACAGAAAGCAGGATGTTGTAGATGGGATATTTTGGCAGACAAAAAAACGTTGCCTGTCAACATTTCATTGATACGTTCAGTATTAACGTATTTGCGACTTGTCATTTACGTTAACAGTGAACATAATGATCATTATGTTAACAGAAAACGCAATCGGGTCGCAAATACGTCCTGTGTCAAAACGTAATCAAGATTGCAGTTTCGTATATGAACGCATGAACGGAATTTTTTGGAGACAGGGTTGTTTAGATGACAGGAATTGTTTGGAGACAGGGTTGTTTAGATCACAGGTATTTCAACATCAGTGTTCTGGAGGTATGACTGAAGGTTTGTGAGAAGTTCTTAGTGTATGTAATTCAGTGGAAAACACTTATGGTGGTACTAATAATAAAGAGATTTGGATCATATACCTTTTTTTGGGAATTATTTTGAAGGACTTCCTTGTATCACAGTGTAAAATAAAGTGAATATGTACATAAGGCGCTTGTGGGATGTGTATGTGGTTGTACAACACTTTTTTTTTTACAAATTCTCTAGCAGCGCTATGAAGCAGGGAGGGAACACCAAGCATTTCATGCCTCGTTATAATAAATGAAACAACGCCAAAGATTTGAATCAGTCACCTCAGTTCCGGTGTTCCACCAGTTTGCTTCAATAGAGTGAAACAGGCTTCGGAGCTTCAGTGTCAAACGGCCCATCTCTCCGCTCGCCCCGCTACACTTTTCGATATTCATTGTTTGCCCTTGTAAAATAAACCTCTAAAAATACTCCCAGCATTTCCAACTGCATTTCTGGGTACAATAATCACCAACCCTTACATTTTCTTTTTTATGCCTCTAAATCTGACTGGTATTGGTTTGTCTATTTGTTGTACTTCAACATTTTACTGATCATTTTAGTTCTTCTCTATTTTTGTATTGTTTAAGACCTAGAAGTAGAACTGGTGCACTTGTTTTATTCTCTTGATAGCAGTAGTTATTAGTTGCTGCAAAACTTTGAGCAGAAGCCTGTAGTTTTGTCATTCTCACTCTTCCCACATGGCTAAAGGCACCCTTTGGTGTCACTTATTAATGCAATGGGTGCATCACTCCTGATATTGATGCTAAGGAGTACCTTTAGCATCAATATGCAACGCCAAAGGAAGTGATCAAGTGTCAGTATCTGCTGCCCTTGCAGTGAGAATGGGTTGTTTTTGCTCATACATACTGTATATAGCAACTGTGTAGATAATTATTTGTTTGGTTGTACCTATGTGTCTTGTGTTTATACCTGTAATATGAAAGTATTTTGAACTATAGATAAGTATATCTACTATACCATATTTGTTTTGGCAGTGCATATAGTAGGGCTTACATGAATACACGGGTAAACAGAATCAAATGTCTTTTACTTAGTTTTATTGTAAATCTGAATGAGAACATGGGAAAAAATATCCCAATTTGAATATGACACTGACAGAGACTCAATGGAGTTGCTGGCAGCAAAGATGTCACAATATTATAATTTTTTTCTGTGAGTGTATCATTATGCAGTGTAACCTTTGTAGTTGAGAGTAGCTTTTTTAAAAACTTTTCAGCACTGAACAGCATTAGATTGTTGTCTTTACAACTTCTCTTTATACTGTCTGAAGGCATTTCTTACATCTTACTATCAATATCATGGGGAAACCCCCATACTCCTCTTGTGGTTTTATGGTGGGAAATGAAGAAAACCCTAACTATAGGACAATTAGACAAGTCAGGCTGACATAGAGTGGGTGCACTGCTATGTTAATAATTTCTGAACATTGGTAGGTAGTTTATTGGTAGAGTTTTTCCTCCACATCACCTAATCATGTGAGCATACAGTGAAGTACAGTTTATGATACAATACAGTTGATGATACAATAGGCCTATAATGGCATATGTAATGTGTATACCAACTCTGACATTGTTTATGACACTAGGGGGGAAAAAACACTTTCCAAATGCTAACCAGATGCAGACGGTTTGTCAGATTTTGTTGAACCTAATTTTTACTGTGACTAGTGAGCTTTTGGTTCTCAGTGTGTCCTGCCTTGGTGACCCCCGATTACCATCCTGCCACTTCTAAAGCACTTCATTTGGCTTAATGTGGGTTACAGTGAACCAGAGGTGCCCAATCTGCATGGGTTTACAAGACACTGGCAGATGAAAATGAGAACGGAGTAAGTTCAATTCAATTATACTTTTATTTATATAGCGCCAAATCAAAACAGAGGTCATCTCAAGGCACTTTACATTTTAAGGTTTAAGAGTCTTACAGAATATAAGTATATACAGAATAATGTTGAAAATCTAACAGTCCTACTTGAGCAAGCACTAGGCGACAGTAGAGAGGAAAAACTTCCTTTAACGGAAGAAACCTCCAGCAGAACCAGGCTCAGGGTGGGCGGCCATCTGCCTCGACCGGTTGCGGTGAGTGGAAAGAGTAGAGAGAAAAGAACAGCAGGCAACAGAGATAAAAAACAAACAAACAACAAGGAGCAGGAGACAAGGCACTGGGCAGGTTGGTAGGACTAGTAACTTGCAGCTGGAATCATACAGCTCCGAGGCCGAGGATACCTGCAGAAAGGTAGAGAGGACAAAGCACTACTTGGGGAGAGAGAAGACACAAAGTTAATAACATGCAATGGTGGTTTAAGAGTGGGCAGAGAGAGAGGAGAGGAGCTCAGTGTATTTCAGGAGGTCCCCCAGGAGACTAAATCTATTGCAGCATAACTAAGAGATGGTTCAGAGTCACCTGAGCCAACTCTAACTATAAGCTTTATTAAAAAGGAAAGTTTTAAGCCTAGTCTTAAAGGTAGAGAGGGTGTCTGCCTCCAGAAACTGGATTGGGAGCTGGTTCTACAGGAGAGGAGCTCGATAGCTAAAGGCTCTGCCTCCCAGTCTACATTTGGAAACTCTAGAAACTAAAATATTTAAGTTCCAAACTGTTATACAATATACATGCACATAATCCAGATATAAACAAAATCATTTAAACATACAGTGAAGTCTCATACACTGATGGTAAGCATCTAACAAAAACTGAACTATATCAAAAGTCATATATGGAAGCCAGTACTCTAATCTGCCCTCATCATCAAGTATACTTGCATAGTTCCTTTCAACAATTTCCTGAGAATTTTAACTTTGAGCTCATGATAAAAAGCACAGTAAAACAGAAAATGTATTTGCTTTTTCTACTTCATCCAAATCACACAAGTCATTAAGTAAGTCAGTCATTCTGTTCTGAGGAACTGAATGAAAATACCCCATTTCCAAGGCCAAAGGCAGGATACCAAATCTCAGCACAGACAGACCTCTGGGCTCTGGTCAGGTTAAGGGTGACGTATTGCTCAGGATAAGTTTTGGTTTATTAATATTTCTTCGGACCATTTCTCTTGATAAATAACAAATAAGTTACACTTTAGAGCAACTTATTTCTAAAAATATAATATAAGCAATTTCTCTTGCTCATGGGTAATTATTAGAACAATCCCAATAAAAAAACAGCTTAGTTAGTCTGTTATCTGGCATAAGCCTTTTCCACAACCTCAGCATATCACACTTATGCCTCACCTCACATGCCTCCCATCCCATATCACCAGATATTGACAATTTTGGTGCCATTTTGTGAACCCCTAGAAAACAGTCTCGAACTTTATCACTTTTTGTTTTGTCTTGAACATCCCCAGATCCCTGCAGCATAATCCAAAACGGGGCAGACAGAAGATTTATAAAGTTGTGTATATGTATTAAACCTGAAAAATATCTTTACAGGACTTTACCTTATTTAGAACTTCTCTCAAAGCCTTACTCAGCATCTGGCAGCTTCATCTGGATGCCAAGTTGATCCTTCCATAGTCCAAAGAAGCTTGATCAGTAATGGTCTTTGCGGAAGGATAGCAGCCAAGAAACCACTTTTTGTATTTTTAGTTGCTCTAATGTAAACAACTGAGAAATAAATATATTTAACCATCATTGTCATTGCTAAAAAAGAAATATAATGGTGGCGTAAGACTTTTGCACAGTACTGTATACACCTATATAGACATCTTCTTGAAATAGTTGATCTTCACCTTTTGTGAGCATGCTGTATGTGTATTTACTATAGGAAATATTCTGTGTTCTGTGAGTTTTATATCCTGGTGTTTTTCTGTTTTATGGTTGCTATATGGTGGTGCACCACAGCAGATGTGGCATTTAAATGGCCTTTTTCTTGGGAAGCAGGTGGCTGAGTGTGATAGATCATAGATGTCATCTCTGGTTCTGCTTTGTTCTGTATTAGTACTATCAGAATGTGTTTCTGTCATGCACACATACGCTTAGACAAATCACATAGAGAAGCGCACACAAAGCAGTGCTCACGCAAATCAGTTCAGATTCACTCGTGTGTACATGCAGACACACACATCTTCAAACGCACACAGCTTCAGGGAAGAGCAGTCCAGCAATGATAAAGGAGCATTTTCAGCACTGAAATCCCACAGCACCGCAGTGTCAGACCTTTCCTTCTCTCTAATGACCTGTAAAAGTCCACCAGTACAAAGAGCCAAAGTATGATGTAGTTTGATGTGGAAAATACTTTAGTCTGATGGTCACCGTGCTAACACTTGCAGTACATGTGATTTTCTGATCCTAGCCTGTTGTACTTTCTTTCAGCTTCCACCTAGCACCTTAATGATATTGTCCAGTTGAAGAAAATGAAACTGAATGATTATACTTGTGGCTGTGTCTGATTTTATAATGATGTGTGTGCTCTCCTCGGGGCCTGTTCCATTTCTCTTCTCACGCTGTTGCTCTTTATTCCCGGGGAGGAGAGAGGGCGTTTCGAACAAGCCCATAGCAAACAGGACTAAAAATAATGACTCTGGCTCTGTTTGAGCTTTGCTGCTCTTTGCCTTCCCCTCAGGAATAGCTCTCTAAATACACACAATGCTGAAGCCGTGGTGCAGCTCTTGGTTGTCTGCGTGCCTCCTCAGTCATTTTCTTAAAATATCCAAAAGCTTTATTGATCTGGCCCCTGTCAGCCTTAGATGCATGCAATCTCTCCACTGCCAATTTCAATATAACTTGCGTGTGTTTTTGTGGGACTGCCTTGTTTGCTCTGGCTTTGCCAGAACTGAAGAAATATCAAGCCGAAAGAGCCGAGTGCAAGCAGCTGAGAAAGTGTGTTAAATTATTGTTATTATTAGACCGTAATGGCATCATCTCTCAAAGCATTGTCAACACAGTTTGTGAACAATCTTTCCAAAACATCTGATTTCTTATGCTGTTGTGTGTTCTGACAGTGCTCCCCACTGCTCAATTAATTTTAATCAAATGTTTACCATGCACTAACAGCTTGGAATTTTGTGTGAAATAATGATGCAAAATTAAACTTTGTTTGAAATGATGGCCCCAAACAAACACTAATTAGTTGCTGCGAGAAGTGATATATTCATGCTGTCCAATCACAGGCAGAGAGAGAAGCAGCGGGAAATGTGGATGATTGAGCTCCAACCGTTCAGTCTGTCACTATAGATCTTTGTGCAAATCTTTTTGTCATGACTGACTCATTTCACTACATCTTTTCGTCTCTCATTTACTTTTTCTATCTGTATCTCTTTCCCTCTTCTTGTCTTTTGTTTCTAAAATACATTAAGTCATCACTTTTAGCCTTTTTTTTAATCTCCTCTCCTGCTCCCTAGACTCTTTCATCCCTTACATCCCCAAATATCTGCCTTCCTCCTCTTCTTGACTCTGTTTAATTCTTCATTTTCTGCCTCACCTCCCATGCTTCTTCACACCCTCTTTGCTCTGTCAGCCTCCCTCTCTCCCTCTGTGCCCTCTTGAGTATCTCTCCTTCAGCTTCTCACTGAGAGGACCCACACATGGCCTTCTGGTCTTTGCTTGAGTGTGTTTACTGTTCACTGGTGTTCATCTCAGAGGTGGCTGATACTCTTCGACTAGGGATCTAGCAATCTCAAGCCTAGTTAATGTCTGTGTACAGATTTTTGCCTGTATTTAACTCTCAAAGCCTCAAATGTTTGGAGTTAATTTGTTTACAGTGAGTTAGTGTTTCAAGTAAAATACCTGAAATTACTGCTGCTCTGAATGCCAACTTACACATTTGACTTTACAGTCATTTGATGTGGTTACCGTGTTTTTTCAGTATTTGACAGTGCCCATGAAATTATTTACATATCTGCAAAATTAAATAATTAGTTAAAGGAATAGTTCAGCATTTAAGGAAAGCTGCTAACACCCTATTCACTCTAAAATAGACTCAGCAAGCTCAGTAAACCTGCTCCTCTATGGTTGTTAAATCGAATGAAAACTGCACTTGAATGTGTGAGAGGTGTGAGGTTTGTCTCAATTATCTTGTTTTCATAATTGCTGGAAGAGAAAACCATTATTAAAATGTGATTCTTTGTGCAGCCCTAACCTGTCAGCACCCTGTTACTGAACTGAAGGTGAGCCTTTGGTTTTCACCAAAACTTGGAAACGTTACACTTTTTTAATTAGCACAATGGATGGGCAATAAAGACTGGTGATAATCTGAATTCAGTCTTTTTACAAGGTTGCAACTAATTAGTTAGCTGCACTACTAAATCATAACTTTCTGGAAGCCAAAGTTATCTCTGCATATGTGTAGTTGAGTACCACCAAACCCTCCCAAAAAAAACAAAGATATTAACTGAATCTTTGCATAAGATAACATTGGGCAGCATCTCTTGACAACTCAGAAATTAATCAGAAAGTATTTGGCAGTTTTGCTTGAGAAATCACCTAACTGATGATCAAAATAATTATTTTTCAGAATTAACGAATTTTTAAGAATTAGACAATTTATTCTAATCAAATTGTGCATATTAAGATTTTAGTGTGATGAATTTCTAATTCAGATTCTTATTAGTTAATCCTTTCTGGCTCTACAGAAAATTATTCCCAACTTGTCTCAAAGAGAACAAGCAGCTGAGCAACAGGAGCACAAAGATCAGACCTTCACTGCTGCACTGCACTTATTCATTTGAGCTGAGGGTTGAACGTGTAGGTGGAGAAAGCAAAAGCAACAGTGATCACATAATGAGGGAAAGGGAACTAGTGTGTTTCTATCCCACCACATGTCTTATGGTCACACTACATAAGAAGAAACATCGTCTCTGCCTGTTCTAGAGTAGCTTTGTGTCTGTGCGAATGTTGAGTGTTGGAGAATCAAGAGTGAAGTCTTTGCTCTTTGACTGTGAGAGACTAACAGCTACAGTAATTCTGATATTTATACTTTGTTATTGTTACATAATTTCAACTTTGCTGCTATCGAACTTGTTTCTATCTAAAAATACCTAAATGCTATGTAACTCAAATTGCCAAATTTGCGTGGAAAGGAGCAAAATAAACCCAGCACAGAGATGATATATAAATTGCAATTTGCCAGTTGCTTTTTACAGCCACTACTAAGTGGATTTTGCAGCTGGAGTTGATAAGCAAAATAGTAACATCCAATAACTCTTGATTGTTATAGCTTTCTAAGGTTCCCCATTCGTTGTCATCACCCAGTTGCCATCTGGCGCCTCCCCAGTTGGCAAATAATTAATAAATAACAATGAAAAAAATGTCCACATTCTTTATACATTCTGTGCTGATTTGTTTTAGAATTGCACTGCCACTGTTAGTAATTACCTTAAACGAACCATAGAGGAAACGGTAATGCACAAGACTGCATATTAAAAAACATCATTAGCAGCTGGGGACAGATGTTGAGCCAAAGGAGGATCGTTCTTAACCTGCTCAGTAATTTCATTACAAGTGAAACAAAAAAAATATTCAAATTATTTATTGCTGTTGTTACTGAGATCAACATAAAGTACTGTTTGGCTTAGAGATGTTTGTGTTAGTCTGTTGCTCCACCACTTTGGTCCAGAGTGAAACATCTCAACATCTACTTTAAGGACTTTACCTCATTTCACCAGCTTAATGATTGTGAATACTGTGAACATTACACCCGCTAAACATCAACATCTTGGCATAGTCATTGTGAGCATGTTAACTTGCAGACATTAACATTGGGCTTAAAGCACAACTATGGTAAGGTGTCATAGAGCCACTAGCATAATTTCAATTTTCTCCTGCAGCTTTTGACCTTTAAAACACATTCTTTTAAGTGTTTTTCTATACTTTGAAATATTTGTGCCTCCTTCTGCAAACACATTTAGACACATTACAGTTTAACAGTCTAAAAACACATGTTGGTCCAGCTCCGCTTTACACAGAGCCCACAAACATTAAAATGTCCCAGGACAGTTGCAGCAAAGCAATCACGTCCACCACTGATTGTGTGATTGCAATATGTCGACAGCTATGGGCTACTGGCTATGCCTTAGCTAGCAGGAGGTAAATATTGCACACCCCTGGGAACTGATTGAATATGTTTGTTTAATTTCTGTCTAGAAGCGAGGCAGGCAGTTCGATGTCTGATTACCACAACTATCACCACAAAGTTACTCTTATGTTGAGGGATTTGGGAAATGGTGTGTTCCCTGAAACCCAGGGCAGCAGCAGAAATAGAAATGCAGAGCAGTTTTACTGTGGTGCTGTAGATACAATGCTTCCTGTGGGTTTCATCCTTTTTGCAGTGTAATGAATCTTTCTCACATCACTTGTATCATGAATGCCTCCTCCAGGTGATTCACTGCCTCAGATCAAACTTTCTCTCCATGCTCTCTCAAGCAAGACCAACTCCCTTTAACACAATCTTCACACAGAAGATAGTCTGACAATAAAAGCAGATATTCATGCCCCGGCGTAGAATTTTGTCAAAAGATAAAAGCTTTCCTCCCCTCTATCTCCCTTTTCATCAATAAGAACACAGTGTGAAGGCAAACCCCATTTTCTTCTGCACTCAGAATATCTCCGCAGTGCAATGTGGAGGGTGACATTTGTAATGAATAGCCCTGAGGTAATTAGAAACATGCTGCTCATCCAGGAGGAAAACAAGATCTTGAAAAAGTGATGATGAATAAATAGAAAAGAGGAAAAAAAACAGAAAAGCGTGAAGGAGGGATGGGCCCTCCTGGCTGGGAAACAGATGCCAGGGCTGTATTGTTACCCTCCACTGTTTGGCAGAGGATGCTGGAAGCTTTTGCCAATTCATTAACCACTGCAGTAAGGGGGCTTCACATTGTCTTCAGCAGCACTCAAAACACAGCCTGCTTGTCTTGTCACTCATGAGCATGCTTGGGTGATGATGGGGTGTTTGCGTGTGTCTGTGTGGTTATTATGTCTGTGTTTGCACAGACATCTGTGTTTGAATCTGAGAGACTGAGCTATGAGAGAGGAAATAATTCCAATGTAATTGAGAACTACAAAGATCAATGACAACAACTCTGTCCCCTACAAAAAATGTTTATATTTTGCATCTTGAGTTTTGTTAGGTTTTGGTTAGTAGAAATGAAATATTCAATATTTTTATTGAACATTGTCACAGTCGTGTGCTATGTGAAAGAGATGACTCAGGATTACCTATAGTTTCTCTCACTGCACGGAGCATTTTTAGCATCTTTCCGAGTATAGTTTTGGTTTTCTGAACCACAAGTATATTCACTATGTATTCACTCTGATCATGGCAATTTTTAGTTGGAGTTTGAGATTTTGGTTATGGTAAAATAAAGCTGGTGTGTCCTGTATATCTCATCATGATGTTTCCCTAACCATGTCCAAGTACTTAGAGGTGCACATAACAATGAAATTGTGTTTTTGTTACTAGGAGCTGGCAGTGAAATGAAATATGTTGACTGAATGTTTTGCAGGCATGGTCGGTGTTATGTTAATAAAAAACATTTCTTTAGTTTTTATCAGCTAAATCAATGTTTTCATGTCCTTCCTCTGTTTTTCTGTAATTTCTAAAATCCATCAAATCACAACTTCACCTAAATGCAACAGCAAAACACAGTCATGTGGCATGTTATTCAACACACTGATGCCAACTCACTTAAATGCAGAAATCAATACTCACCATTTTGAATGTTAAATCAGGTTTGTAGTCAGATAATCCTTGCCCTTATATTGAAAATACAGGGGTCCAAATTCTCCCATAACAACACTCCTCCTTAAAAACCTAATCACCAAGAATGTTCAAAAAATTGTCCGTTGTTCACATTTAATATATTAAACAAATGAAATTTATTTTCTTGTATTGACTTGTATGTCCCTACATGACAGTCTGATTCCTGTTTGACAGCTCTCTTCATTATGCCAGGAAAATGGTAGATGAAATAAGTTTATTTTAATACTTTTTTGGCCCAAAGGCAGTGCCATTTAAGATAAGTGACTGTGAAATACCAGAATCAGCATTAAAAATTTACAAATGAAAGTAGTGTCAATAAAACCCTGAAATTCCCAGAAACAATACTGGGAAAATGACCTTGGTGTCCTTGTTGTAGCCACCAGGATCCCAGTTCAGAAGTGATGTTGTTGTTGAACTTCAGTGACAGTTGAGATAGTAGACTAGAAACAACTCGGTACCAAATTAGCATTCACTGTCTTTTCAATGTGTGTTTGAGTCAGTGTCCCGCTGACCTTTACCTACTGTAGTACAGAGAAACCTTTAAACATCACTGTAGCTGCAGCAGCATGATGTCATTATCATCTCAGTTACTAATAGCATGAGATCCGTGCACTCACTTTGTGTAGTCTCAAAGAATATGATCTGTCAAAGTGTAGCATATCAGGAAATAGGTTTTATGAATGAATTGTTTGAGGGCATAAAATATGTAAATTTTTGTTATGCATTGTTATATTTATGATTATTTATCAACAAATATCTAGCAGATGTTATGAATATATAAAAAATAAACACACTCACTTGAAACTTTGTCTAAGTTTGTCAAGACAGTTGCGTGAACATGAGGTTCACAAAGCGAGGAGTTATGCTCTCAGAGATAATTTAATGAATCGTATCACTCATACATAAAAAATAGCAATGCAACCAAATGAAGCACACTGACTATTTTTGTCCTTGTAATCTCAGGTTCTCCTCCTGTGTCTGAGCATCAGCGTGGTCAGATCTGCTGCCCTGTTCGTATCACATTTGTGCTTGTCTGTTAGGTGACATATTTCAAATGTCCTTTGCAATGCAGCGTAACAGAGCTGAGAATGACAAGCCTCTCGGGTTGCAGGGTGATGTCAATAGCAGATCACTACTCAGCTCTACTTCAGAGATATGACCAGCAAACGTGCCAGGAACCTGTAGATGTTTTCACATATGAAATCCAGACAGTGCCTGGAGAATCGGGACCGAACATTGTCCGGAGCTGCTCTTTCACACGTGTAGCACACAACTGGAGATTGTCCGTGTCTGACACGTTCTCTCTCAGGAAAATAGTCCGTTTGGGCTCAGTGAGGGGTGGTGCTTGGGTAAAGCATACAGGAGGCACAAAGTAAAACAAAAAGTACATAGCAGAGATCGTCGTGTTTTGTTTACAGCACATCAAAGCAGAGCCAGGTGCATGATTAGAAACTATTTATGTAAATAAATGTGTATGAAAAATTTTAAAAAGTTACATACTGTATCTTTACGTAGGATTCAGCTACAGTATTGTTTCAGTGTGTCAGATACATATTTAATCAATATTGACGATATAATGTAAGTACTAGATAGTACCCAGTAGTAGTAGTAGTAGTAGTAGTAGAAGTTTTATTATTTTTGTAATCATTTTAAATTGATTGTTGGGATTTATATTAGTATCATAGAGATGTCTGATGGAGCAAGAAACATTAGCAGATTTTTTTTATACAGGTTTTAAAAAAACACCAACTTTGCCAAAATAACTTGGAAAAGAAAAACAGGGCCATTAATTACTGGCACTGTGTGTTTAACTTTATTTTGTCGTTGTTTTTTTTTTGCCCTAATCTTGTTATAGCCACAGTACAGTACATATATGTTACCAACTTCCAAGATTTCTTCCCCCACTTTAGTAGGACAATGTTATCATAAGCAAAAAATACAAGAATAAAATTAAAGTTTTACATGATAAAGCTAACATAACTAGTTCAGTTTTAAAGACCAAGAACAACCACAAAAAATTAATCACATAAGACTACATTTTAGATTATGACAAGTTAAGACTTGATCTTTTATGTTCTTGAACAGAACAGATTTGATCTTTTCTCCCTCTTTGTCGCTTCCTTGTTTGTGTTCCTATTTTCTGTTATTTTGACCTGCCTCACTTGTTAGGTTGCTTATACATATAAATGTGATGTGGATCATGTCAAGTGTGCCTTTGTTATTCAGATGACATTCCAGCAGAAGTGCATGTTGTTTATCTGCTCGCCTTACTGGAGAGAATGTGATTGTATATTGTTGGATTCAGGGGACAACAACAGAAATCCTGGAGGTGCAAACACTGATCAGATTCAAGAGGAGCTGAATTTGAAATCTAGATGGAAAAACACAAAACAAAAACAAAGCATATTTAAAATAACCTGTGATTTTCAGGCATTCCTAAAATATTTTTCAAAGATCAAACAGTTTTACATTAGAGAAGAAGGAAGAAATCTTTAATGCATATTTTACATTAATTCTGTGAGATTATTCCCTTTATCCATGTTAATGCTTTCACTTTTCTCAGAATGGACAAAAAGGTCATTCTCAGAGCAGACCTTTCTTATCTGCACGGTGCAAGGTTTTTTTTTTTTTTTGTGGGCTGTACCGAGCACATTGCTGTCTGGAAGGTGATACTGGTGAACAGACAGCTGCCAGAGAAGAAATAGGCAAAGAAGGAGAGGAAAAGGAGGAGAAGGAAAGGGCAATGAGAAAAGGGAGCAGAGGCTACAACAAGGGGGGGAAAGGAGATGAGAGCAAATGAGAAGCAAGGAAATGGGGAGGAAAAAAGCCTTGGAGTCAGCAGCAACATGTCAAACTGCTTTCTAGACACAAGAGGGCAAAGAGGAAGAAGAGCTTCTGTATTTATTTCCATGGATACACTGTAAGGCAACACTTTTAAGGTGCATCCAGTAAAAAAAAAATCATTTAATTAAAAAAAATAGACCAGCTAATTGGTAATTATGCTTCTAGGTCAACTGAAGGTTTAGCATTTATTAGCAGTAAGTGAAAAAGTGTGTGTGCTGTGCTGTAGTGCTTCTTACACCTCTGAGATTATGCTAAGAAAGCTTATACAATCCACTTAGCATACATGCTGTAATAAAGTATTAACATGCACAGTCACAAGCCAGATAAATTATGGGTAAGGAAGTGGTGAAACTTCAGCGACTATTTTAAATCAAAGAGAAACCAAATACAGAGACATGGCTTTGGTTTTTCTTTAATTAATGACAGTCAAAATATAAAACCTCAGCTTGTTTTGAATTTTGTGTGTGAGGTAATCAGTTTGCCTGGTATTGCTTCACTCAGTTTTGATCTGAGATGCAGTGCATCCCAGAAAAATTGAGAAATTTGAGAATTGTCAAACACAGCATTGTACAGGTCTGTCAGTATAAATAGAAGTACTGTATCTATTTTCATTCCTTTAAGCATTTAATTAAAACATGCACCTAAGTGCCAAGGACTATGTTTCTCATCTCCATCTCAAATAGTCAGAAAAATGTCAATCATTACAGAGATTAAAAATGAATGTAAAAATATGCCTTCATTGACTTCTCATCATCTCAGCTCAGCTGCCATCACTCTGCTGTGAGGCTGTCACGTTAACCGTCACATTACACATTACAACTTTAAGCACAACCTTTGTTATTCCTGCTGCAAGATATCCCTCAGAGCTGCTGAGAGCATCACGCTTGTGAGTCATGATGTGTCATTTATCGCATCATTTATCATGTTAACTGTTGAAAGTTCAATCACAGTATATCTAATGCACGTGTCAGTGTGTTTACTGTATATCGCTGTATGAAAAGTTAAAGGATGATGTGATGGTCTGTTCCAAATTTACTTTTCGCAACTCCTCACTCCACCTGGTTACTGTTTTTACACTGGCCAAGCTTTCCATTCTCACACAGTGTTCAGCTAACGATTCTTAGTAAGTTTAAAACGTTGCGTCCCTGATTTCAGGTACAGCTGGACAAAACAAGGCTAATTTCTAACTGTCAACAGTTTTGCTGGCTGAAATAATAGTTGTCACGAGCATATGTTGTCTGTTGTAGGAGTACTTTGGTAGCTAATTTGTCACAGTTCATGCCACGTAACCATAGTATGTACAGTTCAAGTCTGCCTCCTTCATAACACTAAATGAAGGCAAAAAATACAAAGAAAAATGTTGTCTGCAGTTGGTAGTTAAATAAGGAAACATTATCTCAATTAGTTAAAAACTGGCTTTCATTCAGTAGATAAATACTCCACAGTGGATTTGCTAGTTATGCACTAGCTGTTTGAACCTAATCTGCAATTCCACAAAGATGCAAAGATGTAGGTTAGGTCACTGACTGTAACAAGCTAATTACCAGTACATACTAAAAATCCCAGGTTACATTATCCACTAACCTGTAATTCTTTACACATAGGCTTTTGTGTTTTTTGTTTTGTAAATGCAATCAAAAATACTAAATGCCGAGTATCACACTTACTGTGGCATCAGTACCCTTGTGGATAAAGCCCACTTGACAACACTGCTATGACTAGTTACGTTAAACTATAATTGGAAAATTGCTTTTCAGGGCAGAGTTTTAACAAATGGTCAATTTGTCATAGTGTGACCCAAGAAATTGTGCTTTGGACTGGTAATGAATAACTTCTTCGGCAGCATGTAAACAAGTGTGCCATGCTCTGAGGGCTCTCTGGTACCAGTAACCTAATGATCACACAGCTGTTGCAATGTGTGAACTGCATACTACTGACTTCAGGCCACCACAGAAATGCCATCCCAGATGCCATTTTGAACTCACACAACTTACTATATGTACACTGTATGTGTATGTGTGTATTTATAGTAACTTTATAGTATCTATTGGTTTTTACTATAGAATGAATTCAAACAAGGCTGATTGTGTTTGCTCTGAAATGGCCTGGTCAATAAAAAGCCAGCCACATCAACAAATCAATTAGAGGATGTGAACATTTATTTAATATTAGCCAACCTTCCCCTCTGCTCTCTTTCCTCCTCTCAGCTATAAAATCTTCTCTGTAAACAGTTTGCAAAGTGAATTGATTAAACCTTCCTTCTTCACTAAAACCCATCTGTTGGGCCAATCAGGCCTTTCCTAATGCATGACTGAATCTGTGTCCCAGAGCTGTGTTTAATCCAGCAGCTTACATTAAAAGAGCGCACGTAGAGCGGAGCTTCTCCGCAGCCAGCACCACCAGCCAGGCAGGCACTAATGCTGAAAGCGTTTTGAGAGTAGTGGTTAGAGGAATTAGTGAGAGTCGTGCACTGATCTGAGGTAGAGTGGACTCCCGATTTTGTGTTTAATAGCCCGCCCTTTCCCTCTTCTCCTCCAACCTATGTATACATTGCTCGTTCCGGGGTAGGTGGGGCTGCTGTATATGGGTAACACTAAGTGGAAAAGAATGTGAAGTGTGGTTATAAGGGATAGAAAACAAATTGGCTTCAGCAGCATGGACAGTGTTGTTCACAGTGGTGGTGTGGTGTAAAGTAATACTTTAATGAGCGGCAGTTGGTAGATCATCACTGCCCCCACTGAGGCAAAACAGCTCTCAGGTCAAAGAAGAGACATTAGAGAGAAATGCTGCCATTGAGCTGTCACTCAGAGTTTTTTAATGCTCAACAAGCATGCTGTTTGACAAAAACACTCACTGTTTCTTAGACAGCATGTTTCCATTTCACCAGTTCTGTTTATATCTTTTGATAAATGTTGCAGCGTGGCTCAGCGGATTGGTGCAGCCATTGCGTCTATGCAGTGTAACTATTTACAGTTAAAAGTTACTGACCAATATTGTTTAGAAGAAGCATTTTTATAGCTCACCCAACCAGTGTCTGCATTACCTGTGCTTCTGCCCATGATAGAGTATAATTAATTTCTTTTCCTGAAAATATTTAAGGCTGCTTGACATCACAAAGATGTAATTTACGAAACAGAACTTCTCAGTCTTGTGAGGGGAGCATTCAAGGCAAAACTAGGATTCCTCACATTTCAGGGGCAGATAACATCCATAAATCTTTCTTATTGAAAATGTCACTTCTGCCCCAACCCGTCTGCTTCCTCCTTTGATAATGAAAAAGTAAGAAAGAATAACAAAAAATGTTTTCAAGACATATGTTATAGCAAAACAGATTATTGAGGCTCTTTCTCCTTGATCTGGAGATTAAAGTACAAAGCTGAGGAAAAGCCTCAGTGAAGCTGACGAACACAGCACATATCAACACTGACCTGACGTTAACAGTAGTAGAATATAGGAAGAGTGCCATTATAATGTGCTGTGCTATCATTTTTGGCCAAACACAATGAAAGTAGTTTTCAACCTTGGGCTCTTGAGCTTGAAGGTGGGCAATTATTTCACCACAATGTCAAGGTTTCATACTTTACATTTTGAGCAGCCCAATGCTAATGTCTGGTCATAAAGCTACTAGAATTGACTAACACTGTATTAATAGGAGTTATTTTCAGTACTTTAATGTTTGATATTATAATTTCAGTAAGTCTGATTGGCACTTGAGGTATTAAAGTAAATGTTCTTTGTAAAGTGGTGTCAAATGGTGTCCAAGCTATAGAATTAGACTGAGACTGTGATAAGTGAGCAGGCAGGAGCTAATTAACTGTTGCTTATGCCTCCGAATACAGTTTCATATATCAGTAATCCTGTATGGCCCCAGCCACTGGAGGCCACGGATTGTTGGCTAAGGTACAGAAAGCTCACTTATATATAGAATAATGTAACAGATTTCACTTTGTCCATTAACAGATCATTTGACACTGTAATTAAAAACAGCTTGCAGTGATGAATAAATCAATTCCCCTGAGTGGGTTTGTAAGATAAGCTGCAGGCAGTTTCTCTCAGATTAGAGAACAGAAGGTATGTGCAGTATTTAGAGAGGAAAATGATAGACACCATGATTCAAGTGGTACTGCAGCTGAATGAAAAGGGTGAGGCCAAGTAAGAAAAAAGTAAGGGAGAAGTGTCGAGGTAGAAAGACAGAAGGAAACATACTCAAGATATGGCTGTTGTTGCAAATAAGCAACTTATTCACACAAACAGATTGTTATGGGTGCATTTTATTTAAATGCTGCACCCAATTCATTATTTATTTAGTTTCCCTTTGTCTCCCATTACCACTAACAGTCTGTGGGCTCATCCCTCTCTCTGCCACCACTGGCGTGATGACACACTGACATGCTCAGAGAGGAGCTCATTATCTCTAAAGGGTGGCGTGTGAGCCGCAGGTTACTTGTAAAGAAGGAAGGTCTACTGAGACACAGACTCATCATTGTGTGCAGCTTCTGCTGTTTCGCTGATGCTTGATGATTCTTTGAAAGGTGTTTGTAAATCGCCGTTAAAAATGTGTTTTAGCAGGTTGGTGTAGGTTTTACTAGATAAATCATTTAAAGTGCCAGCATATTACTGTTGTATAACACATTTACAGGGGCAGTATGTCAGTGAATGAACTTAATGTACTTGCTTGACATGTGAAAATGTCAATTAAGTTAATTAAAACATATAACATATAATTTGAACTGTACTACACACAGCTGGACAATACCCAGACCGAGTCTCATGAAATGTGAGTCGTATTTAAATAGTTAGCAGTACCAAATTCACCTTGGGAGAAACATAATGAAGGCCAGCTTTTGTTTACATATTTTTTTATATCAATACGCCACCACAAATTAATGTTAGCAGTGAAATATTTCCAGGTATTTTATTGGATTTTGATGCACTTGTGGCTAAACTAAATAATTAAAAATGTTTCAATGGTTATGTTAAAACAAACACACAAGGTTAGGAAAAGATGGTGGTACCTTGGTTGAATATTAAAAATGCAACATTAACTTGAATCATGGAAGAGTTGACTTTGAAAAATGGGCATCTCTCCCAAACTTTATCAAGATGCATGAAATGCATTAAAATGGTGTGCATGAAATAGTGTTTTTTGAAGATGACAATAATACTGGAGGTACTTAAGGTTGGGAGACTGGACAATGACAGACATTGCACCTGACGCATAGTCAGCAGCTATGCGTCAACCTGTACTGGTGCATTCACCCACACACACACACACACACACACCTCACTCACCCCCATCCAAACAGACAGCGAGGCTCATTATAAATGATGCATAAGATACACAAAACAGCAACGCAGTGATGCCTGAAACTTCGTTCACAAACACTGACTGACTGTTTATAGAAAGTCTTCTCCAACCCCACCACCACCACCACACTTGGTATCATTGTCATTGTCATGTGCCAACGTGGTTGACATGGCCCAACCTAGTGACTGTAAAATCAAAGCAAATGTTTATTACAATACAGTAATAAAATATGAAATATTTACCTGGTATATTGCAACATATGGATTTCACTGACATCAGTAATTATATGCAGCAGCATAATCTCAAGAAGTCACAGGAGGCACTGCATCCTCACTCAACTGAATATAGGTGAAACAAACAACAGTAAACTCTATTCCCACTTGCAACTGTCTGTGCACTCACCAAAAATGCAGCCTCATTTATACTTTAAATTAGCTTGCATAAACAGGCCAGAGTGTGTCCGGAAAACACAAACACAAGACTCCCTGCTGGAAAGGCACAAAGGAGCAACAGAGAACAAAATCTTTTGAAGGGACTCTAAAAGGGAATTAAGCAGGCCTGTCAAAAAATTAAACTGGCTCTGGTTTGAAAAGGGATTCTTTTAGCTCCTCTCTTCAGCCTTGCCATTTCTTCTCTCAGAATACATGGGGCCCTGCCAAGACACTCCAGTCCACACTGCAGATCTTTCTGCCAAGGAGGAAAACCTCACACAGAGTGTGTTAACACTGCTGCTTGACAAAGAAAACACTGGCTTGTGAGTCAACCAATGAGTTCTTGCAGGTAATAGTAGGTCGAAGCCTCAGTGTGAGAGAAGTACCAGACCAGAGTAGTAGTAGTCCAGAGGCAAATTCATGCATTGATTGACAGAAGTGAGCTCCCCCTCCTCGCTTTGGCCTTCTCCAATTCATTAGAAGGTAATATTTCTGCATTGCATACAGAAAGTTCAGTATGTCTGGATCACAAAAGCCTTTGACAGCACCTCTCCACATTAAGATTAGTTTTGGAGCATATTTCATATTCTAACTAAATAATCTTAGAAGTAAGTAGCTGTAGCTTTAAGAGTCATACCTCATGTGACACCCCATATGAGGTTATTACAATACAAACCCCATTTCCAGAAAAGTTGGGACTTAATTCATTTATTAATTTGCTTGAAATTTTATTTATGTGACAAAAGTACAGTGTTTAATTGTATTTTGTAAATATTAAATAAAAATCCTGGAAATGGGAAAGGATGGGAAAATCACGTGTTCTATTTAATGCTGTATCCATGTGTTTTAATAAAAATAATAATAAGTAATAAGGAGCAGTTAAACAGTTGTTAACACATTCATGTACACTGCAAATGAAGAATTCTGTTCATAACTCAGTGGGCAGAGCATCATCTACGAACCCAAGGGCGAGCGATTCAATTCCCAGTCCCGCCAGGCTACATGTACATTGACATGATACCGAGACCCCATAGCAGCTCAGATATTGGAATCAATCTTAGAAATACATATAGAACTCTAAAAGCTCCTTTGAGGGATTAAAACACAGAGTAAGTGCCCTCTACATATTCACCTTCTCTTCACATTAGACTCCAAAGCAATATTGTTATAGAAGACATTTTAAGGTTACCTTAATTATTCTGCAAGAATGTTTGGCTTACATATATATGTACTATTTACAAAACCAATAAGAAATTTGGAAATGAAGCTTTGTAGTAAACACATGCACATATGTACTGTACTACTAAGAGGATTAGATATCATATGTTTGTTCAAAGATTTATCCTGTTTTGTGATTCTTTTCATCATATTTTGTCACTTGTATTGATTATTTGACTATGGTTATTGCACATCTACACATCTAAATCTGACCAAAACATAAAAAGGGCATTCTTCACCACACCCAAAAAATATGCAAAGCACCACATAACCAATGTTTGTGCATGACCGTGTCAGGAGAACACAGAGTTGGAGCTTTGCATGGAATAAAACTAAACTACTAAATTGCTCTGAAAATTAGCTTGTCCAAACATGTCAGAGGACTCAGTTAGACATCCAATTACGGCAGCTGCTCTCCCTGGGCTATCAGCTGTAACAACTTTTATTAACTACTCTCTTATGAAAAATGAATCCAAACATTCTGAAAATCCATGCTAGATTGGTGAGAGGTTGGGGTTGACGTCTAATCCCGTTTGAAAGGTTCATTTTTATGGCACCAGTCAAGGCGGTCTGTGTGGAGAACTCTCACCAGCAGCTTAGAGGAAAAAATAAGATAAGTGGCAGTTGCATGAAAACATGCAATAGACCGTGTCTCAGTGTATTTCGGCTTAGTTGTCATAAATGTCAGTGAAAGCCCCTCATTGTATGTTATAGTAAATGAAATCTCAGCTGGAGCTAACCCTTCTCTCCTTTCTTCCTCCTGCCAGATGGTGATTAGATCAGTTTAGCACAGTGGCGATGTGCCCGAATGCCGCCAGATATGCAGATTTTGTTATTTTCTTTTGTGGCCTGCTCAACCTTGTTGTTTTCTCTGTTTGCATTTTGTCATCTGGTGTTTAGTTCTGAATGGGTTACTCACTTGCATGGGCAGTGTTTGACCATGCCCAGATTAAACAGCCTTGTACTCTTCATGCTGTGTGACTAGACCTGTCTTCATACTTGCTCTTCCCTGTTCCCACGCGTTGTGCTGCACATTTATTATTTATAAGTGAATGCAAAGCTACTTCTGCTCAAGCAAATGGAATGGGAATCATGACTAGCTCCAGTGTAAATAATGCATTTGTCACAGAACTGTAGTTTTTCAAAGGTATTTGTTGACTTTAAGGTGGAGGAGCACAGTGTGTGAATACTGGCCCGTGTCCCACAGTATTGCCCTTTAGAGTGTCTGGCACCTACTCTGCTGTCCTAAAGGGGGGCTAATGAGGTGCAATACAGCAGTTCCAAGTTATTTTTTGACCCTACACTTATTATGATGCAGAGCAGTCTCTCTAGCAGCGAGGGGACTCATTATTTAAATGGTTCTATGACTGGAAGGGTGGCTTGTTTTCCTAGAAAGCTCTGCTGTGCCACAATCTGTCCAAGAATACAACAATACAGCTGAATCATGCCTGTGAGGACAACAAAATATACTTTCTGCTCCTAACAAAGAACATTCAAGATGCTTATCAACGACTCAAAACTGTTTCAACTGTAAAAGATTCAGGAGCCCCTGGTCAGTATGAATGCAGAGAATCACCGTAGTCCCATTCACTCTGCCAACATCTCACTTTACTAGAATGTTTTCACAGCTCATCTCTGGAGTTGAAATTGACCTATTTAATACTCAGTATAGTAACTGGTGGAGTGCAGTGTGCAGCGCAGTGTATAAAAAAGGATGACATCATAAAACTGTCATTTTCTGAGAGACACACACCAGTCACTTTTGTGTTGTTGCAGAATGTAGGTCAGGAAAAGTTTGGTACCACCGCATCTGAATCCCATAGAGCCACACAGGAAGGTTTGGTTGAGGGAGCTAAGTGATATTAGAATGGGTAATTTTTCAAATGTTTGGGTTCTTCAGGCTTTGATCAAGCATGATTAAGAGAAGGGTTTATGGAATAATACATGTACAACAAATGTCTTTGATGTTTGTGTATTCTAACTTCAAAATAAAGAGACTATACTGTATTAGAAGGTTTAAAGTGCCAAGGGTTCGGGGGTTCAGGGATACTTGAGCATGCGACCAGAAGTCGAACCACTGACCCTGTGGTTCATGGACAACTGCTTAAAGCCACCCCGTCTAGTTTCCTGCCGTGATTATAACCAATCTAATACTGGGATGGAACTATAAGAAATTTGATTGTGTTTTAATCTGGTCATTATGTGTCAGCCCAAAATTCAGTAAGTGATTAATGCTATCAGTTACCAACTACACTCTTCCACATGACAGAAACAACTAATATTTATATTTTTAATCAAGTTTTGTGAATAAAAGTAAACATTTCTGCTTCTTTTATTCTCAGTGGGAACAAAGAAGAAATGCAGAAAGTGTAATTTTGATATAATACTGCTAAACTGAGAGTGATTAGTCAAATTCAAAAGGTTCACTGAAGTGGTTTAAAACATAATTTCTCTTTCACTTCTCTATGTGTACAGTTGTGCGCTGAAGAGTGCTCTATTATTGGTCAGTGTCAAGGGATATGTCACAGACGTTGTTAAACCAGGTGAGAAAAGGCAAAAAAGTATTTTCGTCAGGACACTGTAAGGATTCAGTTGTCTTCCTCCATGCACCTGTTCAACCCAGTCTCCTAAAAATTACATTCCAATGCAACTAAACTGCAAACACAATTATGTTTTTGTGGGCAACATGACGCATTGGATGGGTTACGTTCCTATCTTTTGAATTAATGAAGCACTCAATTTATTTGTTGGTGGACACAAAGTGCAAGACTGTCACACCACAGTGAGTCCTGTGTGTGTGTGTGTGTGTGGTTAAGTTTAGACAAGGAAATATTGTGATTTTGTTTAAAGGTTAATAAATACTAATAGATACATTGTGTGTGAAGAGACTGATACATTTTTCTCTATTAAGCCAGACTACAATCTTTCCCTAACCTTAACCAAGTGATGTGAGTGCCTCAATTCAACCATAAAAAAGTTTAATAAAGCTTTAGTCAACTGGATGGTGTACTTTGACTGAAAAAATATGTTGGTAACATTGTTTTGATATATCCTCATTATGTTAGTAGAGAACGTAATTCAGTTGCAATTACATTCTTTACAAGTTATATAGAAGCATAATTTTTAGGAGACAGGGTTGCTATGACACCAGAGGCTTGAGTCCTCCTATAAAAAACAACCTCATAAGTTGCTGGTGCAAGCAGATTATTATGACCTATGGTTATGTTTAGCTGTTAAGTGACATCTAGCAGTCAGTCTCATATTTTTATGTTGAAGTGACGAAGCCTTCTTGTGGCTGTAGGAATTATGACAAAAGCAAAGGAGGAAGTCAGGTGTTACAGTATGCAGTATATCAAAGTCGGGGTGGATGGTTGGGTCAATAAAACATTGAATGTTATTATAAGAGACCTCTTTTTTCCCCCTTTTAAATCATTTTTGACTATCCAACAAAATAATCCTAACAAAGTTACTTATAACAACACCTTTACCTTAGCATCATTTAGTCATTAGTTAATCAGTGTTTCGAGCAACGATTTTTATCACATTAATTGTGGCATGTCTTGGTGTGGTATGGTTGCTATTTCAGGATAAGCTTCTGTGGATCATGTTGGAGTGTCAGTGGCAGCATAGGCCTTTATTAGATTGATATTTTGTGGTATGAATTCATACAAATGGACTGAATATAATGAGTTATTTAGGTTCTGTCCATCATTTTGTGTGAGTTTGCCCACAGAGTGCACTGTTTCTGTTGACAGCACACAACAAACACATCCGTTTCAGCCTTGTACTTACAAATCAAAACATTAGGAAATATGTTTTAGGTTTTTGTGAAGGACACATTCGTACAACCCATAATTAAATCTACATCTACATTTACAGTATAGAGCTGATTCCACAATGATGGTTTCTGAAATTCATAACATTTACCAAAGAGCTCCAAAGACCTTCTGGGGAAGCAATTCTAAATAAAACTGACCCCAGCTGGCAGTTGCTGAGGTCATTACTGAGATTTTACACTAGCTATAAAATATAATATATAATATTGCATTTTCAAAAATAATGCATAAGGGATTATACTGGCGTAGCAATATTGACAGAGAGGTTAAAGAGGACCTGAAGGAGCCATCAGTGCAGCATTTTACTGTTTGTAGTGGTGAAATCTTATGTGGTAGCAGAAAATGATAGAAGTGTTAGACATGTTTCCCACTTGACTTGCTCCTGAAAATCATAGAGGAGAATTGTTAACTCCACACATTGAGATTGGTGGTCAGCTAATGTTTAATGCCATCATTACTCATTTTACTCGGGCTTCATTTCTTGGTAGTTCTTATCTGCTCAGTCAGTCGTTTAAGTCGCTGGAGCTTAATTGTATGAGGACCCTAGTGAACACTGTTTATTCCAGAGTGACTTATATTGCTTTAAAGCAGCAGAACAATTTTCTGCCTCAGCAGACACATTGTTGGATGAAATGTGGAAATAAAGCTTGAAGATCCACTTAGCATTACTTTGATCTTATTACAGCTTATGCATGGCTCACACATTCAGTTTGTATCAAAATACTTTTCAGGGTCTTGAATATTCATTTAGGCTAGTAGTACACAAAGCACACACAGTCTAAAACAGCATTTTGTGACTGACTCAATATCAGATGTAACAACACTGCTGCTGAGGGAAAAATAATTTAGAAACATAACCCTAAAAATTCAACAGACCTGTCTGCGTGTTTAAAATGTAAATTACTCAAAAATATTCACGAGATCATAAATTCTGTGCAAGTGAAATGTTAATGCAACCAAGACAGCATTTATCACCATAATTTAGTTTCTGAATTCTGACTGCGTTTTAGGTTTAGCATGTTATTATGCTCTGGGAGCTCTGCCAGTATTTGTGAAAAAGAGCCTCACTCATTCAAAGCTTCAAATTAGACATTCAAACCTTCAACAATCCAAACTGTAACCTTGTATATTGTATCAGTTACTAAGCTGGAGCTGTTCAGCTCTGACGATGACAAGCAGACTGAATCTCAAGATGTAAAACAATTTTACATCACTGACAAATTTGCAATTAGAAAGTGTATTAGTGCTGCTAAACTTAAACCTGCCAGATTTAGCGTTTATTAGATGTATAACATGTAAGCAATTAACAGAAGTTAATAACACACATTAATCTAGTTGTAAGCAAAAAGATGGGTTTTTTTTGTTTTTTTTGGGGGTGGGTGCAGTAATAACATTTTCCATCTGCAACTGGTACATAAATGAATGATTATTAATTAATGAATGATGAACAGAGTGACATGGCTGTAATCATGTACAACAATATAATGTATGTGTACATCCACAGAACGAGCAGCAGATGATTAATGTTTTAAATAAATAAATAAATAAATAACTAAAGAATACACTTTTTTTTTTAGCTCTCGAAGCAGTAATCCACTTTTTTTTATGTTTTGTTGTAGTTTTCAGCTAAATCTCATTTCTTTGCTCTGAAATAGAATGAGTGGAAGAATTATTAAGGATTATTTTAAGATATTAATGCTTCAATGAGAACAATAAATAAACTTTCATATTCCTTTTAACTCATATGGTCAGTTATTCATTATCTGTTACAGATGCTTTCCTGGAGAAATTAAATATCTGTTTACAACACTAACTAATTAATCCTATGCTGCAAAATATATCAAAAATTGTGAGAGTTAAAATAAATCTTGGCAATTTATGATTTCCAGCAACATTATTCTTTAAATTGTCATTTAGATTTAGACACAGTGATTTATAAATATAAATCTAGCTGTGATCTAGCCCTCTTTGAACCGCCACCTTATCATGGTGGAGGGGTTTGCGTGTCCCAGTGATCCTAGGAGCTCTGTTGTCGGGGGCTTCAT
>JAUMHL010000025.1:20057765-20071363 GCA_032362345.1 Sandelia bainsii
AAGTCTGTTGGTTGATCAGGATGTAATTGTAAATCACCTATTTCTGAATCCAGAGTGAGCTAACGGGTGATCTCACGAGTGAAATGTGCGCATTTGCACTTGTGGCTGAATGGGAGTTACCTGCTGCCAAGTTCAAATGTCTGGTGGATAGCGTTCCTAGAAGAGTGGAGGTTGTAATGAATGAGGTGTAATGTTCAGGTTTCCACATATTTTGGATGTCGATTGTATTAGCTTTTTCTGCCACTGCAACTCCGCAGGGAGGATCTTACGTTTACTTTTCACCTTCTCGTGTGATAATCTAATCAGTACATTTCATATTTACTGAATATATTTTATGGATGGAAGACTGACAATAGAGCACCAAATCCCATTTGTTTGACTGCAAACATGTTGGATAAACCATTTAATCTTCAGGCTTACATGACTCTCTCTCTGGTTTTGCATTTGTCCCACTCTTGTGGTTTGTGTGCTTATTCCTGTGATTTATTAGATGAGGGAGATGGCCAGCAGAAGTAGCTGGCCCCGTTCTCCCCAGGCTGCACTGACACTTAGGTAATCACACAGCCTGTTCCTGAGCTACGGAGGTCAAGTCAAGGTGGGCACAATAAACAAACCTCTTTAGCCCTGCTGTTTATTGAGGTGGGGGCGATTCAACCTTTCACCATAACTTGACTGGAGCACATTGAGCTTACAGCATGCATGCGTAGCCCCTGTAATAAGACCACTGCATCCCCCAGAGCACTATCTACATTCATTAGCTTGTCATGAAAGAGTGGAGAGGGAGAGGAAGGGCAAGAGCGGGGTGCTCTGGAGAGAGAGTGAGCGCGATAAGTACCTTTCGGCTGTACAATTTGTTTTGGTCTTATCATAGGATTTAGACTTATGTGACCAGGTCAAATGCGTGCCTCATTACTCAGCTATTTAGATACTTGGATACTTTTTTTTCTTCACAGTAGCTCACCCTGCTTCATTTAAAAAACAGCAATCAAGCTCTCTGTGGTTTGTTGGTCAGTGTGGGGGCAAATTCTGAAATGTGGTAGAGAGGAAAACATGCATGAAAAACACATTTCCCACTGAGACTGAGTGATACAATGTCACAGCAGTTCCGTCTCCTTGAGATAAAAACACTCTAGGCAGTGCCATTTTTCAGGTCATAAACTCTGTATTTATATTTTTAAATACAAGGATATAAGAGATTAAGCCACGTGGCTCAAGGATAGCTCCACAGATTGCAATCACAATGATTTTGGAGTTCAGGTTTACGCTGGGTTTAAATTAAGGCTCTGTTCTAAATTCACACACACACAGGGACCATGCTGCCTTATTAATAAAATAAAACTGTGCATTGGCTCTCATTTGAATTCAGTGGAATATTTTCACATTTGCTTATGGTAGAGACTTTCTAAAACTCTGTGATGCACTCTAAAGGCTCATTCTTGCTAAGCCTAAATTGTTTTCTAGCTGACTTCATCCAACACCTTTGAAGTGGAATGCCCATAGTCAATAATGCTTTTGTGGCTGAGTGGGAGAAAATCATTGCAGCCAGGTATCAAAACTTCGGAAACCCTTAACATGAGAGTGGTTCTAGCAAATGAACAATATGCCCAACAATCACATTTGTGCATAATTGTCAGGTGTCCACATACTTGAGCCCTACTTATTTAGCTACGCAAATTAGAATTCAATTGAAGAAACAGTTTTGTGGAACAGATTTTTTAGATAAACAAAAATCATGCATTGTAATGCATAATATGCTCTATTTAGATCGGTGTTGCTGTGTGATAGCAGTCTGTGCACTCCACACTACAGGTCAGCGTGGAATCCTTGCCCAGGGATAGCATGACATTATACCAAGTGGCGGCAGAGCAGGTCAGCCTCACCCTGGGGGTACACAGGGATATGACTGCAGAGCATTTGTGCTGACATTTGGAGAGCAGGTGGACAACACAATGGTGGACAGAGATAGTGAGTAGAGGGAGATTGGGATGGAGATGTGGGGCTGTTTGAGATGCACTGTGGGGATGACAGGGGTCAGCACACCCCATCTCCCGGTGGCAGCTACAGAGATTAGAAAACCATCAAACGTCCTCTGCTATACGCATCTGAATGGCAGCTGTATAGATGAGCCTAGAGTGGCTGTGTGTGGCCTTGGTTGTATCCTTTGTGTGTGTGATTGTGTAGCCAACAGAGAGAACAGGGGACTAGACTATGTGCTGAGAGAATGTCAATAGTTTTATACACATGCTTGGAGGAAATCAGAGTTCACCCCTGAACTTGTTCTTTTTATTGTGTGTAATGATGTTATGAAAAATATCTTAAAGCTCTTTTTATACTGTACATCTGCTACAATGCAGAGTTTAAAGGGAAATTCTCCTTTCATACAACCAGGGTCTTATTACTGGTATTTTTGGCCACCATTCAGTTCAGTTCAGTTTATTTATATAGTGCCAAATCACAACAAAAATCATCTCAAAGCACTTTACATAGTAAGGTTTAGACCTTAAAGAATTATATGGAAAACCCAACAAGTCCCCCTTGCGAAAGTACTAGGCAACTGTCAAGAGGAAAGACCTGCAGCAGAACCAGGCTCAGGGAGAGTGGCCATCTGCCTCAACCGGTTGGGGTGAGCATTCCTTCCACTAACTATTAAATTGCCAAAAAGAAGTCAAATCGGGCAAGAGACATAAGAATTCAGACAGGTTTTAAACAAAACACATTAGCCACATTTTTTAAAGAGAGAAAATAAGACGGATGGTAAAACTGTCAATCAGTCTCATGTAAGCATCTGTACCGTTAACATCTGTAGACAATGACTGTAGCATTTAATTATGACCTACTGTACCTTAAGCTCAAACCCTCTATGATTAATTATTGATTAATTATGATTGATTAAGTTTTTTTGGAATCTCAAATAATTAGCACGTGTAAACTGCTTCACTTATGTAGATATCCAGCCGTATGAACAGATTTGCGTGTGTGCCCTGGTTGTCCTGTGTCCATTATAGAGCACATCGGAACCTTAGTGCTGTAGTAACTTGACCACAATGTTGCATTGTAACCATATTTTAGCAATTGCCTTTGTGCATACGTTATATTAGAAAACTGATGGCCAAGACTCAACTTGTGCTTAATGTCGGTATCTGTACTCTGCCTGCATTAAGGTCAGTTCACATTTGATCAGTGTTTTCAAGTAAACCCTGACCGGGAAAATAGCTTAGAGTAAAATCTGTCTGTGTGTTGCATTGCAGAAAATAGGACCCAAACTGTGTCAGAATCGGATACGCCAGCAGGCCTCTGTCTCTATTCCCTTTCTAATTACAGCTCAAATGTAAACCCATTATCCCTCTCCACATTATGAGTTACCTCTAGCTATTCTGAAACTGAAAGAAATGAGGATTTTTGGGTTTTGATAGAAATCGAAGGAGAGCCTGGTGATAACGATTTCAGCTGATGAATGCAATTAGTGCAGAAGTGCTAACAGCATGGCAGTAATTGGGTCTTACAAACTAAAAGCCTGCCCTTACCCAGCAATTAGAGCAACCTCCTTTAAAGTTAGTCAATTGTATTGCTGTTAATGGTCTATGCTTGGTTGAAGCTGAGCATGAAGCGTTACAGTCCCCTTTCAAATTGGCTATGTCTCTGTTGCTTTTCACAGGCTTGTCTCTACTATGTATTTTTTATTCTGTGGTCGTCGGTTGGGCTTGAAGTCATTAATATGAATTATTCAGGTCATTTGTGGTTTTTATCATTATTTTCAAAACACAAAATGCCAAAAACTGATCCATGAATTCAGCATATACAGTAGCTTCATAGTAGTATATGTGCATTACTTCATTTATATTTGGAGAGAAGATGTTGCCCATATATAGATATATGTCCCTATTTAGGTGCTAATCAGTCAAACTGCATTTTTCTCAAGTAATATAAAACTGTATACAGGTTCTTGTTAAAATGGAGGAAAAAGTTCTGCTCTGAAAATTATACTTCTTTAATGCTGTATGCATTCAAAGGCATTTCTCTTCTGAGGTAACAATTTCTGTTACACTCCATACCTAATGCAGACATGTGCAAGACAGTGTCAAAACAGCTTGGCATCAGATCAGATTTAGCAATACTTGCAAATCAGATAAATTGTGGCTGGGATCATTTAGACCTTAGCTATAGACCGTTTTTAGCTATGAAGTAGTAGCAACTAGCATAGAATTGGATACACTGACTTTCAAATTTTAAATTCACTCATATTGAATGAGCAGCTGTAGGCTGTAAGAAAAGTGCATGTTAGTGCTTGAGTTCAGTTATGTTAATGTTAATGTGCTACAAATGTTTTTTAGCTGATTGTTGTTGTCTAGTGGTCTAGTGGTATGTCTGTTAATATTCAGTTCAATTCAGTTCTATTTATATAGCGCCAAATCACAACAGAGTCATCTCAAGACGCTTTAAGTTTTAAGGTTTAAGACCTTACACCGAATATAATTATATACAGAATTTGAAATTAGAAAACCCAACAGTCCCACTTGAGCAAGCACTAGGCGAAAGTGGAGAGGAAAAACTCCTTTTAACAGAAGAAACCTCCAGCAGAACCGGCCTCAGGCTCGTTACTGTTGCATATTACTTGTTATTTTTTTTAAACGCAATAATTACTTCCTATAGAAGGTCATTTGTTGCACTGCTCATTACATTACTTTCGCATTACACTGCAGCACAGCCTGAGATGCATTGTCACGTAATTGCCTGTTAATATAAGGATAAACCTTACATGCGTCCACATAACAGCACAAAGCCCTATCATTATAATGAGGGAATACACAAGCTCTTTCTTCTATGCACTTTAATTGTAATGTCTGTATATGTTAGGACCCAAAAATGTAGTCAAACTCCCCAGGAGAGTTTTTAGGGTTTATGTTATGATGACAGAGCCGACCATAAGGACGAGATGGCGGTGCGCAGTGTCATGGCCACAGTTGGTAAGGCAGAGGCAGACAGAGAAAAAACTACCACACGTTGGACAAGCACACGCTGCCACAATATACAGGGGTCAAGAGAGAGGTGAGACACACAATCCAGAAATCCAATACATGTCCAAATCCTCTTCATCAAACAGATAACTTAGTCCACAGATCCAAAACCCAAATCCAAAACTCATCCAGAGGTCAGAGTCCAAACAGAGTCAGAATTTTCAAAAGCCAGACAAACAAACAATCCAAAACAAGGTGCCAGAGGCATGGAGCAGAGTCCAAGCCAGAGAATCAGAATATAACTTGCAAGTCCTTGGAGGGATTAAATAAATGCAGGTCAGGCAGGCAGAGATATGTACCAGGAGTTCAGGTCAAACGGGGAAGCTGGTTGGAGAGTCATCTACAAGATGAGAATGGACAATCTGGTAAACTGGAAAAGCTTCTGGAAGGGGTATATATCGTCAGAGGACAGGTGAGAATAGTGGAAGTTGATTGGCTGGAAACCATGGAAAAAAACTCTGGAAACAGGAAATGGAAGATGATTTTCAAAATAAAACTAAAGTAATAAAATAAAGAGAACTCTGAGATAGTGCAAAACCAGTCAGATGAAAGACGCAAAGAAAAGCAACCAAAGAACACGAAGTAATGGATTTCTGTTTAAAATGTCCTAATAGTCTGTGGGCATATTCACATATAGCAACACGATTTACACACCTTCTCTTATCTACAGTCGAACATATATCATTTTCATATAAACCAGGTGACACAGAGGAAACAGGTCTGAACTGATGGTTTGAACAGATTGTCTGGGTTTACAAATTCAATCTTAACCACAGTGACTGACTCTCATACTGATCTGAGCCGCTACTCTCTTATCAAATATATTTGATATTTACAACCTGATGTCTGGACAGTTCCTGTGGTGTGTGGGGATTACAGATTTCAAAGAGCAATGACCACCTGCTGAGTTTATAGTGAGTTCAAGCAAATGAATCATAAATAAAAGTTTTTGAAAGACAATTTTTTTTTGTATGTTACAATAGGTGAAATATGATTGATCAATTATGAATCAGTCCTTATAACACAATAGTCCAGAAGTGTAAATCAACACTAAAGTGTATGATTGGTTGTCAGGTTGAGCTAATAAAGTTATAGAGCAGATAAAATATTTTATCATTTACAAATATTTACACATTTTCTGGAGGTGTTCAATCTGCAATAGTAGATTTTTTTGGCCACGTGGGGCAGTGGAAACAAGCAGGGAATTTACCACTGACACTATTATCACCTTTTAATTTAATATTGGGAATTTGTCAGCAAACATCAAATACACAGAGCAATATTATAATTAATCTGATGTCATGTTGCTCTCCACCAGTTGAACGTTTGCTTCGGTCTTCAGCTTCTAAAGCAGTTAGATACTGTTGGCGCTGAGCTGTTTAGAGTACAGTAGAGATTTTTAACTGGAAACAACGGCCTACTGCTGCCCAAAACAAGGTTACATTTTACAGTTACAGCATTTAGCTATAGGATGGTTAAATGCTTCACAGATGAGGGAAACAACAGAGTCAGATGTTAATTTTGCATGGGTTAAACAGCAACATATTTTGAATTACACAAATATTCTAGTAGCTTACTTTTAGGCATATAGTATAATATATTTGCCATGATCAATTGAAATTCCTCTGAAGGATTTTCATTTTTCTTCTGACGGCTGGTTTATGTAGCTCTGCTGTCATTAAGAGCAGTGAAGACTTTCCAACAGCTTGGCATCTGTCTCTAAACTGGCACATAGTATAATTTCAAGATGTTAGAGAACATGTTGGAAAAGTTTAATGTCCTCTCTAAACGCTAATTTCTTGTACTTACTATTACAGATTCACAGGCCCTAGTTGTAAATTTACCACATTTGCCTTAACAACTATCCCCCAAAACCTCCTTTCCATGCAGTTTGATAAAATAAATCCTAATAGACATTTATGAGCACTCATCTATAGTCAGGCAATGTTGGAAAGGAAGTCAGAGGGAAACTCATCAGCTGTTCAGCCTTGGGTCGTTTCCTATTTTCTTTTAAAGTAATGCTAAGCTATGGTGTGGTAGTTATTCACTAGAGACTGGCTACTGACTGGATAAAGTGAAATATAAGCTTCTAAAATGCACTCTATCAATTGCTTGCCTCCATCGTCCTGCTGCGCTCCATGACTTTTCGCCTTCTGGCTCACATCTCCCCAGGAATGGAGTGCAGTGCAGAGCGTCCACATCGGGCCATAAAAACTGCAACCGAGGCTGAGCATCAAGTTTATGTGAATGGACTGGAGCATTAAATGTAATGGGTGGAACCACTGGAGTTCTCCTGAAATGGCTTTTTTAAAAGGTTTGTCGACATATTTTTCAGCAAGATGGTCTATTAAAAAGAGGAACATTTATATTGAGCTGTCAGTGGGTGGACAGGTCAGATGCTCCTTTAATAGTGTCCTCAGGTGGCCTGCAGTTCCAACAGCAGATAAGTGCCGGTGGTTGCCTCACCGCTAATGAGATAATATTGTTTTTCAGGGCAAGGTTTTATTTAGAGCAACTGGTTAAATAAGCGTGCTACTTGGCTGCATTTGTTAATGTAATTACAAGTCTTTGATTTAGAGGAGAATAATCAAACAGCTGTTTGTAGTTCATATCATCGGGGTTCTGTCATTGTTACAGAACTGTACAGTTTAACTTGGGACCCCGTTCCCTTTTAGTTGAACCACTCCTCTGTGTTTCCACTGTGTTTCATTACTCCGTGCCTGTCACTCAGCTCTGAAAGGCATCAGTGGGATCTGCTCAAGATGAAAAACATGGGAATCCATTTGGAGAGCAGAGATGGCAGCCGTTTAGAGCAGGCATGACATCTGCTTGACAGATAACCAGCATGTGTGCATGTCAGATGAGAGACCAGAAGCCAGGAGCAGAAGATCTCTGGCTTCTCTTTTGTCTGCCTCTGTGGAGCTCAGCACAGTCATGGTAAAGCTGGACATGGTACACTATTAATAACACTTTTAGGCAATACTGTTTCAGGTGTGCTATAGGGCTATTATTCATATGTGTTACAGTAAACCAAATATCTCAAATATAAAACAATGCACTGTTTTATATCGTCCACATTCAAGCTAATTAAATGAACACAACTTAAAGGAAGAGAGGCCTTATTATTAAGATGTGTGCATTGGGATGTGTTATGCTTTACCCAGGTGCTTATGTGCAAAGGGTCCACTCATAATGCCAGTAGTCATAAACTCCACAGATGTTTTTGCCACTAAAGTGATGCAATATATAAATTGAAGCATCCTGTGTCTAAGTCCTATGCTTTGGTTATCTAGGCTTCCATCCAACGTTCTCAACATGGCAGTAAATGTAACCCAGGCAGGTAGTTTACTATTACTACCACCAAAATGTATTTGGCAAAGCAGTTTAATTTAAATAATTCTGTTTGATTAAAATGTGTAGAAACCTTGAGCACCATTGCATTCTGCTTCAAATATTTGTCCTCAACTATCATCAACCTTTAGCCATATGTTTCTTTTGAAAACAGAGGGACATTTAGGAAATGCAGTATGTCCAATGACAGGCTAATTAAGTGCCCGCTCCACATGCTTGTAGGCTCAGGTTTAGGCACAAAAAACATTAAGGTTAGGAAAAGATCATGGAGCGTGTTAAAGTGACACTGACAAAAGTAACATTGATTAATGGTTTCGGACTGAACTGGACCCTACACAAACTTTGTTGCTTTTAAAATTATGTTATTGCCTCACCTCATTGTTTTGTTAGGTTAAGTTGCATCAAAGTCCTAATATCAGGCTATTTTAAAAGAATTTCTTTTTCCCTTCTCATATTACTACACAAATTAGAAACCAGCTAATTGTCAAGATAAGGCCGAACAAGTGTTTTTCAGTTTCTAGTTGTCAAGACAAGTAAAAAAGACACTGGAGGTGAGTTTTAAATCTTTAACAAAATAACGTTTCTGCAACTGGTAGTCCATAAAATTTAATGGTAATCACACAATTAGCTAATTGTTGCATCTTTAATTACCAGACTTTCTCTACTTTTACATCTATTACTTAAAAAAAAAAAGTAAATAAAATTCACTGTACCTTCACGTATTTAGAAAATGTTTTCAAATTTGAATTTTTAGCACAATACGTGGTAGATAATGTGATATCATCAGAATCAAAATCCTTTTTTATTGTCATTATGCATCATGAAGTAAATCATCAGAAATAATATAGAAAAATGTCTTATGTTGGATCTCGCGATGAGATCATGGAAAATGTACATACATTATTGAATGCTAAAAGCGCCACAAAATCATATGCAATGAAATCTGAAAAAGACTACAGTGGCTCTTTGATGGTGCATGAAGAGAATGACTAACCATGTGAAGACAATGCTTTCTTTGCAGAAGGCTTTGAGTCTTTTGCTGTCTCTCTGCTGCTGCCGCTGCTGTCCCTGGATTTAATAATTTCAGTAGCCTTTCACTTACAAGGCTGTGTGATTCCTTGAGGGACTCCAATTGATCAGTCAGTGGTGGGCTCCGACATTGTGGCAGCCAGATGAATGGTACTGACATGGACTTCATCTAAACCACTGAAGCATACACTCAGGGAATGTGAGAGCCCACTCATCTGTTTCTATATTCTGTCTCTCTAAAGATGGTCCTCGCTGAGTAAAAGATTAAACAATGAAAGAAAATTCTGCTCTTTCTACCAGGAAACTGACCGATGAGGATAAAGACAGATGAGCAAGCAATACTCACACTTTACTGAAGTAATTGAAAGTCTCCAAGTTGCTGCCAGTGCAGTACTTTTGTAACCTCAGTAGCTTAATGCTAGAGCTGCAATATGGATTTGATTGTCATTATTCTTGGTTTGGTCACTTTCACAATATAACTATTTCATATAACATTTTGTTCACCACTTGGTAAATGTGGACACTGATAGGAAAGAATAGAAGGCTCATGCTCCAATCAATGTCTTATTTGCCAGAGTCTCCTTGTCCTTTAAGGTCAGAGATGGTATTGTAGCAAATCAGTGTAATTAGTGTGTGATATACAGTAGTTATATTAGCTGTATAGCAGATAACAGCAGTCTGTGTTGCACAGGCTCATAGGATAGGGGTTATGGATGCTATTTAAACTAACCTTTTAATTCAGTCTCTCTCAGGCGTGGGCTTATTTCCTGGTTTGTGCTGGGTCTCACTGTCAGTTCAGTAGGTTTACAGCTGGCTAGAAATGAGTCACTATTTTCTGAATACTGTAATCCAATTAAACACGGGGCTTGTGAGAGTTCTCTTTGTGTTTCTCAGCAGGGACGAGGGATGAATGTTTCATAAACCAATACCTCATTATGTCTTTGGGGTGTTTTCTGCCACGTTAAAAGTTTTTTTTTTATATATATATATGACGTGTTTCAGTGTTTTGATTGGAATCTGCATTTTCCGACTGAAGAAGGCTGACCAGCACACTGCGTGAGACTGGAATGAAACAGAAAATACACACGGCATATTTTGCACTCTGTCCCTCTTTGGCGAAAGCCTACTGCAGACGGACTTGTTGCTTCATGGCTCAGTGGATAAAGAACTTTGTTTTCTGTCAGTCTGATGCATCTGTTCATGTCAACAAGGAAGTCAGGAAATTGTGTTTGATTTGACGTTAATTCGAGAGAACATTTTTGGGCACTTGATTTGGCCTCCTATGATTGGTCTGTCTGTCAAGTGTGTTTGTTTGATCTGTGCATTTGGTGCTCAGATAACCAGGTTCATAATTACTTCTGTTTTATATTTATCATGCTGGAACTTACTGTGTTGTTAGATTCATTTAATTTAATTTAAGATGTAATGTATTTTGGTAATTGTGTTTTTTCATACAGTCGCAGCTCCCTAAACTTAAGTATACACATCGGATGATAATCTAGCCTTATTTCTTTGTGTTTAGTCATTAATAAAGAAATCATGTTTTCATCATTGGATTACTACACAGCCACAGAAGCAGGACCCATGTAAACTGACCACAAACAGTTGAAAAATGACCAAAAAGAAACACACAAGGACTACAAATGACATGACAGCCTTAATCTTTTAGTCTTCATCTCTTTTAATTTTGGGGTCCTGTGTTGCAAGAATATTGGCCTTTTTACCGTTCAGTATCCATGGGCCCATTTCCTCCTAATCATGCATATTGTCCTTTATATTTTGCCTTTATCACTCAAACTGTATTAGCTAACAGTGAATTAATTGTATCTGATTATTTCAATGTCTCAGGTTATGAAATAGGTCATTGATATGAAAAACTCTGTTGTTGTTGTTCCTTACTATGTGGCACTTTCTAGATTAATTCTAACCTTTTATCCACTCAGTAGATTTCATTACTTTAATCAATCCCAAGATATTATCAAGCACACATTACACAAATGAGTGTCAAAACAACAGGTTGTCATTTTACCTTCTGTGGCTCAGTGCATTAACTTGTTGATTTTACACTTTGCAACATTTGTGGCTGACACGTGTTCAGATTTATATAGATGTGATAAGATGATATCAGCTTGCTATTGAAAAGTGTTGATTGGATTTCTCATGTCATACCTGTTTAGGTGATGGTTACAGATACCTTCTAACTATATCACTTCTGTATATATTTGATTGGATTGACATTCCCAATGCAAATCAGCAGAAGTGAGGTGAAGAAGGTTTGCAGATGTAACACTAAATGTTCTGCCGTTTCTGATGTAATCATAAAGTTTTGGATGTTGACTTTGGTGATACTTTTTTAAAGGTAAGCACAATACTATCTCTACAGGTATATTTTAATGGACCTTGTTTCAGAAATGTTGAAGCAATGAGTAATGATTTTTCAAAAGATGCTTAGCAAAATTTCTGCACCAAAATTGGTCTATTGTGGGAATTCTTACGTAATTTCGCCTCAAAGAAAGACTCTCTTTGGGACTAAATTATAGACCTGTAATGGACATCTGTTTGAGATTGTTTCAACAGAATAGCTCCTCCATGTATGACAAATGAAACACTGTCAGTCAGTGAAGTCTGTGGTTTTCATGTATCCCCTGTTGTGCTTCTATTACTGCATCTTGTGCTTGACTGGCCAGATGAGGCTGATGCAGCCAGTCATGCAGCTGACAGTTTGAACAGAACGTCGTCCTTGATGCCTCCCTACCTGCATGTTAGATCAATTTTTTGATTGCTGTAGAAGCCAAAAGTGACCTGTAGCTTCGTTCCAACCTGTATAATTAGTTCTGTGATAACTACAACAGGAGAACTCTTAACCCAGAGACTAGCAACTAGCAAGGTTCAGTCTTCGCTGGAATTTCTCAAGGGCTTTCTGAGCTGGAACCTGATTTATTTGAACTTGGAGGACAAATAATATCCTGATTTTTAATGTATATGTGACCTCATTAAGTGAATGTTGCACAGATCAGCGTCAAAATATACATAAAGACCATTATTAATGTCAGCCTGACCTTAGATCTATTGACAGTAGTTTACTTTTTAAATTGGGAATATTTCACATTTTAACAAAATGTATCCATTTATAATTAGTGAAATCAATTAAATCCATTCTTAAGTCTTTATTCTAATCTTAACTTGGGGCTGTTGAATAAAACAGATCATTTCTTCATGCTTGTTTCATAGATGTGTCTTTTAATTTGCCTTGCTGACTTTACATAACAATTTTAGAAGATAAAAACATGTTTGTGAAAAAACAAAATGCCTGCCAAATACAAAAATGCAAATGTGAGCACGTTTTATAAATAAACTCAAAGGAAATGGCTTCTCTTTTTCCTGCCTACTGTTTCTCATCACATTAGCAAACTCTACACATTAGCAAACCTGCATGAAAAAGGAATGATATGAAGTCAGTCAGAGTGCAGTGGGCAAAGTGACAGGTAAAATAAGCAAACTGAAAGAAAATAACATCCATCAGCTCTTCCTTTTTGCATCAAAGGATTCACACGTCTGCACTCTCATTTATAAATGCCCTATACCCTCATAAAAGTAATGACAGGTTTATATTTTCCACTTTGAGATGGTATAAACCATTCATCGCTAAAGCACAGTGCTGTGTAGTTCACACTGTTTGACACACAATAGTTTTATTAATGGCATAACTGGGTTTGTCAGAAACGCAGTTTTCAACCAGACTTATTTAATCACCACCGATCACCAGTTGAGTTCATCTTTTAGTTTTAAAACAACTGTTCATATAGAAGAGCCATGTTTGTGATTCCTATAGGACAGACAGTAAGTATGATGGATCATCTAATATTTTAAACGCTGACAGTGTAACTTCTTTGTTTCGTTTCAAGTTTACCTTTCTTTAATGTATTTTTTAAAGTACCCTGCTGTCATGTTTAATGAGTTAATCCTCCAATTCATTCAGTACAAGCTTCACTTTTTTGTGTCCAACTATGTAATTTGTAACTAAGATAACTTTGAGAACCATTTGAATCTTCTTTTGTGTCACTTGTGAGAGCAGAGAAGACTAAATATGAGTGAATAAATGAATCAACCCCCAGAGAAGAATGCTATTTTATACACTACTCACAAAAAGTTAGGGATATTCGGCTTTCGGGTGAAATTTCAGGATGAACCTAAAATGCACTA
>JAUMHL010000025.1:20075370-20099846 GCA_032362345.1 Sandelia bainsii
ATATGGTATCAAAACATCACATTTTTAAACTCACAACAGTGAAAGTGTATGTGTATGATGCCTTTTCACCTGTCACAGTCGCACATAAACCAAAAATGCCACTATTCATGGGAAAGTGCAAAGAATGCCAGCTTTGGTTTTGTGTTTGACATCTTCGTGGATACAATACTGGTGCCTACTACAAAGCAGAGGTCAAAAGTGTTTTGACCTCTGCTTTATCCGTCTAAAATCATTTGTATTTGTAGCTAACTATAAAAATGGCAACATTAGTTTAACTATGTGAATCATTATGAAAATATGAGTTTAGTTGAATTACCAGTTAACTACTGCAAAATGTAGGTAAACTATTAGTTTACATGTAGTTCACTTTTGCTCAATACTTTGTGTCGGTATGATAAAAATGGATCTACTGCCAGAGGCTGGTTAGCTTATCTTAGCACTGCACCTGAGACAAGGGGAAACAAATAGTTTTTTACACTTTGTACAGATACAGATATCTGAATATAAGAGAACAGAGCCATTCTGTGGGAGGGTTGTCCACTAACTGCAGGGTTAGCAGTTTGATCCCCAACTCTTCCTGTCCACATGTTGAAGTGCCCTTGAGCAAGACACTGGAGTGTGTGTTCACTTGTAAATTGTTTTGGTTAAAAGCATCTGCCAAATGACGAAACATAAAAGTACATTAATAGTCCTCAACAGAGACGCACTATTTACTCCTGAGTAATATTTGCTATAAACTATATGTCACTGTTTAAGGACATTATTTAGCCCTTTAAAATTAAACTACATGTTTCTGAACAGTTTTTCTTTTGGAATTTTAAAAATAATTCAGTAAAAGATGTTGATGAACAAGGTTTCAGGATCCTCATGAATGGGCCTGTGTGAACAATAGAATAACACCAGGCCTGTCAATTACAGAAAGTTTCTATCTGTGTACATAAAAACAAATGCCCAAGCAAACCACATAGTTATAGAGCTCTTACTATCTTTGCTATACAGTAGTGAAAAATGTTGCAGAGGGCCTTCATGTGCTTTCTAACCAGTGTGTATGTTTGTGCTTCCAGTTCATGTGAAGGCAGGAACCTGTGAGGTAATTGCTGCACACCGCTGCTGCAACAAGAACAAGATCGAAGAGAGATCCCAGACTGTCAAATGCTCCTGCTTTCCTGGACAGGTGGCAGGAACAACAAGGGCAGCTCCATCCTGTGTAGACGGTATGCCAGGCTTCTCGTTTTGGTAATGATTTGAGGTCGACGACTGATTAGGGTAGAAATGCGATATGGTGCAAAACTGTGTCACCTGTCACCGTGCCTCTGGTGCTTAGTTCAGTGATTGTTTGGGTACGAGAGGTTTATTGTATGAAAATAGAAAACAATGCAGTGTTGAGGTTTTCGTGATCCTCCTGTTGTGTGTCCAAAAGGTTTTATTATCTTGAAAATCAAACCACCCCCAGTTGAGTCACTATTTTTGAGGCTGTGTCTCGCCTTGTGTTCACCAAAGCACACAGAAAGCCTGGTCACTTAATATCATGTCAAAAGTGGCCTCAGTTACAGGTGAATCGATCCACATCCCCTCTTTTCACTGTAATGGCTCTGACAGGGGCTTCCTCGATATTGACAGTCCTCTCTTCACTTTACAAATGTCAAGAGTAGCTGCTTCTCAGCCTGTAGGCCTCCTAAGAGCAACTTAAGACCTTGAGGCTCCAACCTCTGCTGCATGCTTTTATTATCCCTCCTACATACAGTACAAACATCCACCCTCCTCACACTAAACACATTTGCTCACAACACTCACCGGCTTGACATTGACCCATGCCCTGTAATTCAGACCTGAAAACACACCAGGGCAGGCTGATGGCTCTCTGTCAGCAGAGATTAAAAGGCACTCTCTTCACTCACTGTGATGTACATAGGAACTGAAGGCACTTGTTGTTGCTTCAGACAGAGCGGAACCATGCTACACTTTGAAACAGCATGTTGTTAATTGCCTCTAGTACCCTTTAGTAATGTTTTATTTTCCCAACAGCATCCATAGTTGCACAGAAGTGGTGGTGCCAGATGCATCCCTGCATGGATGGAGAAGAGTGTAAAGTTCTGCCAGATCTCAAAGGATGGAGCTGCAGTACGGGAAACAAAGTAAAGACAACTAAGGTGGGCTTAATTCACAAAACATTTGTGGCCAGGTAGCAGGTGTTCTTAAAAGATCATGTTTAAAAGTCATTGATTTAGAGACTAATAATAGAATAATGGAAAATGGGTACAGGAGCAAAATAGAGCACTGGAGGAGATTTTTTTTTATCAACTCCAGATGAGAGCAGAGCAGGCAGAGTAGAAGGCAGCAGGAGAGGAAGATGACTCACAGGGGAGTGTCAGTGAAGTGTTTCTTGAAGCGATCAGCTTACAACAGTAGAAAGGGGTGAGCTTAGTTCAACTTTCTATTTAGCTCACATTTTACTGTGACAGTCTAACTACACTTTATCGAATTTTACTCCAGCTTTTAATTTCCCTGACCCAAGTAGACCTGGTGATCAGTAATCTCAGAGCCCATCAGCTAACTATTTACAGAACACGGAAGGATGTTCTGATGCTGCTGCTCACAAACAAAGACATCTACTCTCACGTTTTACTGTTAAAGCTAAATAATTCTTCACACAATACACAAATAACAATCGATTCACTTTCAACGGCTTAATACAGTTTGGACTATCTGAGGTGTTTTCATGTGCTGTTAATGTGGTGTTGTGTGGACTAAACTGGACCAAGACAGCCTGAAAAGGCAGGTTTGTCTACTTCCATGTCATCTATTAATAGAGACTTTACATACAAATACATTTTTCATCAAACACTTTTTATCATTAGACAGTTTCCTACAAGAACAGAGAATAATTAAAACACTGCTAATGTGTAATGTGTAAAGACTTACTTGGATTCTTAATTGTCTTTTGTCACGTTATTCATCATTTAGCTACTGTTGTGATTATTATAACTATTTTTCTTAAGGACATTATGACATTCATGAAGATAGTTTTGTCAATCTTGCAGTCTGACAAACCAAGTAATTTCTTCGGCAATTTCATGTATTTGTCTGAAAAGTGATTAGCACTTACACTGAAGTTTGATGTCTATTCTATGACACCTGTGGCTTCATTAATAAACATTAAATACAAGCCTCCAATAACAAGGTTCTAATCACAACCTGTCAGAGCTAATTTTAAGACAGAACACAACTAAAAAACACAGCATTTATTTAGTGTCAGAATTATTCATTAATATACACGATATGTCACATTAAAATATGCAAAAACAGATTTGTCTTGTTTCTGCATGGGCCAACTGCATAATTTCACAGAAATATGATTTACAGGGTTGAAAGAACATACTGAATGATATATTCACTTAGAAATAAATGCTCTGTTGAGAACTACTTTTTGGTGAGAAATGAGATATGGATGTACCTAGCACATCATAACTTGGAAAATCAATTATCACGTCAGTATTAAAAATTGTATCTTCACACCAGTGACTTCATTGGCATAAATTAGAAAAACGCCTGTGGGAAATCACAAAACAATGTTGGTAAAATCCAGCTCACAAGTATCCAGCTCACCCTCGTGGTTTTAGCATTAAGGGTAAGTGAGAGTGGGCTTGAGTCAGGTACTGTTTTTGAAAAGCAGAGTAGGCTTGCATATGGCTTCAAAAGCACCAGCGAGAAGCAAAACAAAGGCAGCAAAGGCTGGAGAACAACAAACAAACAAAAATCCCTCCAGCAAGCAAATTGTCGAGTGGGATGCACTGACGCAGGGCATGAGAGCTCAAGCTGTAGCTTCCAGAGATTAATAGAGGTTATCTGCATGCATGTTTTGGGTTTCAGGGTGTGGTAGACCTGAAGTGGATGGTAGATGAAGAGAGGGAGACACAGCCATCCATCGCTGCCCAGTGTTTGACTCACCAAACGCCTGTAGTTGAGCTGCCTCTTCCATTATTCATGGCTACAGGAGGCCTGGACGAAGCAGAGCTTTTTATTTTAGCCAGGTTAATAATTCATGCCCTCTCACACAGCCATGGGAAAGCAGAAACAGAGGCAGAGACAAGCAGGGGTCCAGGTGGCTAGTAGAACCCGTCAGAACCTCAACTCTTTTTTGATTTGGGAGTCAGCGGGGGTTACTCCATGCTCATGGCCCTGCTGCCTCCCACAGAGAGCCAGAAAGGGACAGCCTGTGTATGCTAGAGGGCTCTGTACCCAAGCTTCCTGGACAGTTAACATCATTCTGAGGAATGAATGGAGGGCTCTGCTGGGGATTGAGCTCAGCTACACACATACGGTGTTTCTGTGAAAAAAATGTCTCTGAATAAAAATCATTGAATCTTTGGAGAAAATTACCAAGGTCTTTATAATTACTTGAAAACCCAGGTGAAAATAGCCATTTGTCCTTCAAAGTCTTCAAAGAAGGATAGTAAATATGGTGATATTTTGTTTCAGTAAAGCTATATTTTATTTTTTTTGTAATTGTATGACAGAATTTAAACTTTTTAGGTGAAGTTCAATTGAATTCTCAAGTCTAAACTAGCACAGGAACCACATATTCACAAAACTGAGACAGGCTCTTTTCACTGCGTAGACCTAAGGTCTAAAGGCGTATGGCTGTACCTGCCTGCACCTACTACAAAACTCAAGACCTAAGTGCAGCCAGGTCAAAGCCAAGTCAGGTCTCATGTGGTACTCATGTGACTGAAAGATTTCATGAAATGAACCTTTTCAGTAGTTAAAATGGGGTTTCTGGAGTCCTGTAAAGAGCTCTGTGACATAATTTGGTTCAAAATTGACAAGGATCATCTGTCGCAGGCCACTTCCCATTTTATTGCTACAATGGGATCCAGAAATCATGGTTTTCGGGGGGTTTTTTATGAGGGGGGATGGCAAAGCAGGCACACAAGAAAACCACTGTGTGGCCTGTTTTGACACTTTGGGGATTAGTATACAGGGCAAGCAAATGTACAGTATGTTCAAAAACTATTAAAAAGCTGCATATGATGGGCCTCTTAAAGCTGGACTACTAATATTTTTATAATAAAAAAATTATTAAATAACCACATGTAGTGATGAACCCATGGAGAAATATATTTAGTTTAGTATATATAGTTTTTCAAGGTATTTTAAAAGCAGAATAGTTTACATCCATGTTTGCTACATATCTTCCTCCTCCCTGCCTTTACTGGTCCACTGGTCCATTGGTAGATTATCACCACCTGTAGATCAGTGGAGTGATTCACCATAAGCAAGAGTGTGTATTGTCACCCAAGTGAGTCTGCATGCACAAGATAAACAAAGCAAGGGACACGCTGCATAGAAAAGCAGCTCCACGGTGCTAGTAGAGGTCAAAAACTCCCCAGGGAACATTTAACTGTTTGTTTCAGTCTATGAACTCTCAACAAACACTGTACAGAAGCAGCAGGTAGCAACTTCTTGTTTGTTTGTTTGTTTTAGCATTTAGTAGCTCGAAAGCCAGATATTTATTCCAGGACTTTTTGAAGGTAACACAAACATGCTAAAGCTCAGCTCAGAAAGACAGTCTTGAAACATTATCTGCTTTATAAAGAAAATACAATACAGTATTTTAACATACTGGAGAGCTTTCCTGATTTTACATGTTTATCTATTTTATAATAAAATGCACCATTTTTGTTTGTTCCTTTTAATTTATTCTTTTGTGTGAACCAACTTATGTCTGATTTTTCAAAAGTTCCCTATAAATAAAGCTGCTGATGTGTAAGCAACTTTTACTGAACATGGTTGCGTTATAAGCTTAACACTACGTGGCAATAATATGCAAAAAGAAAAAAAAAGTTAATACTGCTCTGTAAAATGCTATAGCTGCATTGTATTTTTTCATGCTGGGGGTAAATTACAAGGGCTTAAGTTAATATTTTCTCAAAATGAACGCATTATATTTACATGTAGGTGTAAACAGTTGCAGTACATGCCTCATACTGTACTATAAATCATTTTTTCTTTGATGTCCAGTAGTGGCATTGTTGATAAAAAATGATGGCATCGTTTCACCTCATGAAGAAGTCACGTCAATAAATCAGACGTCTTAACATCCTGCAGGCCCCTTCTCAGACGACTCCAGTTGTTCCCTCTTTCTCTGCATGCCCACGAGCAGCAAGTTTTATAGTCCTGTTGGTAATGTCAGGAATTATAACCCCAGCAGCTCCTGCTTTTCACTTCCTATCAATCAGAGGGCAGAAGGCAAATAAACCACACAGCCTTTCCACTTGACAGGTGCTATTGCGCTTGTGGAAAATGTGTTGAAGGTCGGTGATGGATAGCTGTCTGAGTTGGATTTCATTTGAATACATGATAAAAAAAAATCCCTAAATTAATTTCTAATTTATTAGTTAGTAGTTAATTTACTAGTTAGTAGTGTTAGAGTTATTGAACTGAATTGTTGTGTTTTTGTTCATATTCAGTGGTTAATTCCCCTGTACTGGGATCCTTATCATTGCTATAGAACAGATGGACATTCACACAATGCTCTCATACAAATATAATAATACAGACTTGTCTCCTAGGATATAATGTTTTTATTAACATTTAGCCAAAGCTACAATTTTCCCTTATTAAGTGCTTATGTATCCAAACCTAACCACAGACAGGATTCAAACCTAAGTCTCTGGTGTGACAATCATGTACTTTGAATGTGTGCCATCCACCACAAGCACCTACATTCATGTTTCAGTCATTCAAATGTCACAATCCAGCCAACACTTATTTTGTCACCACAGTGAAATTGGGAAACAATTTCATATTTAATATATGAGCTTAGTCTCTAGGAGACAAAGTTGTATTGTAGCAATGACCACTAACTAACTATGCATAATCCCTCGCTGGCGTCCCACACACAACAACAAATGTTGATGTTGATGTTGTTTATCCTGACCATGAAAACAGCCATTGACAGAACAGTTTTGTCCATCCTACGTCACTGTAGATGTTCAAAACACTTCAAAAGAGACTTCATCTATGTTGATGTAAAACATTTTGGAGTTTGACCATGTAAACAGCAGCTGTCTCACCTAATGCACTTTTTGTAGCATTTACTAAGTGAACTGTGAACTATACAGTATGTTTCAATAATCTAATAAAGTCTAATACATTGTCATACATACTGCACCATTATAGCACTTAACATGTTAATGATGATAAAATTACTGAGAGAAAAGTAAATTCAAACTATAACTCTGTTGGCCATTCTCTTTCGTTCTTCTTTTTAAGTAAATATGTATATGGCATACAACTAGAACTAGACTATAGAACTAACTAGAAATAGATAAAAACATCTACATACCCCAATCTGGACTAAGTCACTCAAGTCCTGTCATAGAAAGTGCCACAAATCCCTTTTCAGAAATGGAATAGACAACATTGCTGTCTTCATCAGTCTGTTAAAGCTATGGCTTTCTGTTATTCAGACATTTGTCACTTATACATTTATATTCCTCATGGCTTCATTCAGTCACACCCACGACTGTGATAGAGAGAGCTACAGTTCATGTGCAACATTTGTCATACATGCAGGGTTATTTTAGTTCCAGGCTACTTTATGTGTGGACATCAACAATATGATGGGTTTTTAACATCAATCCTGTGTGTTTAACTAAAAACATTAATAGCAGACCTACGCTCTGAGCTGCTCTTTGTCTTTTTCAGCCCAGTAAATTAATTGATATGCACAGTCAGCAGAGTTTTGAACTTCAGATAAAGTGCAGCATTAAATTCTTTCAAATCTTGTATGTCACATCATCTGGCTGGCATACAAGTCTCAATGAATAGTCTGATAAGTGTGTTTTACCATTTCTTGTACAGACTGGAGCAAGTCATCCTCCTATGATCTTTTCAGTGTGTTAGGGGCTGCTGCTGCTGGATACTGACATTTCACTTGCTCTTTCTAGCTGCAGCTTTTTCATAAACGTGAGTTCCCTCCAATGGTGACTTTAAAACTGTACTATAATTTGTTGGTGTTCTCCTTTTGATCACTGTGTCATAGGCGCCATTATCTAAAAGGGCTGCAGTCAGAAACAGACATTTGCATTTTCTTGTAGACTGTATAGTATGTTTCACTGTTGATTTGACATAGTCCCACAGCTCCTATGTTTCCCTCTGACATCCTGATCTCACTTCTTCACCTGATGAGACCTAGGTTAGTTTTCATTTTAGATAATAACCATGGTGCCTATTAATGTGACTGCATGCATTTCAGACTTGTGCCATATTGGGAGTGACACGTAAATTGCACTAGGCCTAACCTAGTAAGCTTGCCATAGCAACTTTTATGGACACATTCCACATTAATTAACAATTTTAAGTGTAAGAAATTAAGTGCCAATTGCAGGTAGAAGCACATATACCTACACGTTTTTGTGATGACTGTCCTGTTAAATTACTATAAAAGAAATTAGCAAAATTCCCATGTACAGTATAAGAACATTTATTCACCACTACTTTTGGCTGATTTAATAAATCAGTGTCAACCAAAACAAGTAAATAATGCTTCCAAAAATTCTTTACAGATTATCACGAGCGTTTTAACACAAGCTGCAACTGAACCCTGTGGTTGCATCAGTTTATATTTCTGTGCCTGTTCACACACAGTCAATAAAGGTGTGTGAATAATGCTGACTTTAAGAGGTAAAAGGCTAAAAGAAAGCATGGGACATTTAGTCGATGAGAAGCTAACTCATTCTACTGATGATTGATTTGTTTTTTATAGCCCATTAAGACATTGCTGGAGGCTGACATTGACATGCAATTTGTGATTTTAGAGCAACAATGAAGACTTGAGTATTCCTTTCACTTCACTGAGTTTCTATCAGGCAAGCTGCATGTAATCACAATTATGAATATTCAGACTTGTTTGTTGTTGTTTTTGTTTGCTTTACTGTATGTAGATAATACTGAGTATGTAATCCACACACGTGCACATGCATGTGTGCTTCAGTAACTCTCCATCAAAGTCATGGTCTTAGTTTGTTTGTCAATGGGTCTTTGAACCTACATCTGACCAGCCAAGTGTGGTCTTTCATCCTGAAGCAGCTTAATCATCAAACCTTAAAGGGTTGCCTTCTGTTCTCCTGATTCCCCTTTGTGTGTTTACTCGCTGATAACCCTCACAGTGATACCCACAACACCATGGCATGCTAATTGCTTTGATAAGGTTTCACTGTGGTTTGCATATTTGTTTCTGCTGCCATATACTTTTTTTGTTTTGTTTCATTTCCTCGCTTCCATGTGTCTCTTATGAGGTGAAATTCACTTTCAAAGTTCATATGTATGTTTATTCCTCTTCTAATTGGAAAGCTGAGCTCAAAACATGTCTAAAAAAGAAATTATATATGTAACAATCATCAAATACAATAAAATTCAGCATGACTATGCTTATAACTGCATTTAATGGTTGAACATTGCAGCACTGCAGAAGATCCAAAATGTTGCTACCACTAGAAGTATACTGGAGGCTAATGCCAAAATAGATTTTCTCTGGTGACACTGTGATCAAATAACATGGCTTAAATTAGTGCATCAATACATGTCTACAACCTGCTGCTGCAACGGTAGGAAGACCAAAACATTTTCATATACTCTCTCCCATTCCTGAAGATTGTCACATGAAAGTGTAAATTAAATTGTGACTCCCCAAGCAGTGTGCACTGTGTCTTCAGCTGCAGCTTTAAGCAGCAGAAAGATCACACTTCCACATAATATTATAATTGTATTGCTCAGAAGATAGACCCCTTGTTGGTTTGAGTGGTGAGACCCCGCCAACTGCTAATTGAAAGACAGTAGTGTGCAAATATTCACAGAGAAACACCTGTGTTCATTTCTCTCTCTCTGTGTCTATCCCTCTCTCTCTCTGTGTGTGTGTTTGTGTGTGTTCATAGTGCCTCATACATCAGAGGGCAAGTCAGAGAAGTTACTTATGTTCAACTTTTAAAGGGCAAACCAACAAGGAACAACGTTCACCTAGCAGAGTATTTTTAGAGCTACGCTTAAAATGAGAGTAGTACAGATGAAAGTAGTAGTAGTGCATCTTTCAATCCCTTAGATTAATATTCATGAAGAAATCTGAGAACACTTGCCAGCAGAATGTTATCATGAATTATAATATCGCTCTGTTTGCATGGAAATCATTGAGCATGATGTTTGTTACATTATATCTGACTTGTAGGTGCTCACTGTCTTTCCACTTGTAACACTAGGTGTTTGAATTCTAAACATGCCAGCTGGGAATATACACACCTTGAACCTGTCACATTTTGACAGATAGGCTATTACTCGATGTGCAGCACCAAAACAAGAGTTTGTTTTAATGAGATAGCCACAATTTGAAGTAGAGCGGAAATAATTAGTCAATTAATCAGTCAACATGAATACAAGTCTACAGCCCCTCTAGCGCCTCTGTGAGATTGTGTTGGAGCACAGTGGTAATTTGAGCTAAATGCTAACATCAGCATGCTATAAAAACGGTAAGGACAGTGCTGATTTGGTGATGTTTATCCTGTGTTGTACACAGTGTCCACCATCTTAGTTTAGTGTGTTACTATGCTGACATTTGCTAATTAGCACTTAAGACAAAGTACAGCTGAGGCTGATGTCACTAGTTTTGTCGTTAGATATTTACTCATGAGCCATAGTTTTGGACAAATTGAAATCTTGACCTGATGGTGGAGCTGAGTGAACACTTAATGGACCACCAAAGTACTGTAATTACCATTGAGGCAAGATAAATGTACCAAATTTGATGGTAGTCCATGCAGTAGTTTTCAAGACACCTCAATCACAACTTCATATGCCATCATCATCTATCGTGGTAATAGCAAAAGGACACTGTGACAGTCATTAAGATTTAGTCTCTCAATACCATGAATGTCTATACAAATTGCATATTTAAGCATTTCTTAAAGAAAAACAACAACAATAATTTGTTTCCCGCTTGTCTAATGTTTCTAACGTCTTCTAATTCTCTGAGTCTTATATCATAAAAAGCTGTGTGGGTTTGGCACTTGATGAATAGAATATGTCAACTTGAGCTTTAGTTGACTTGTAGTGCACATTTTTACTATTTTATGGGATTTTGTAGGCCAAAAAATCAAGCAAAAAATAAAATACAACAAAATAATTGTCTGGTTTAACGATGATGACAGCAATTTAATTGCAGCCATAATTTGAAGGAAGTCATGTCTAGTCTTGAAAATGATTCACAAAACAAAGAAGCAATTTATAGTACTTTTGTACATGTTGTTAAAACCATTGCAGACTGGATTTTCTAATTCTAAATGTACTTCAGAATTATTATTATTATTATTTTATTTTTTTTACCACATTTCCTTATGTTATTTTGTTTCCTTGCTTTCTAGGTCACACGATAGTCATCTGTTTCCTGGATAATCTTGTTTGGAACCAGATGTTTCTTTGACCAAGACCAAGACATTTGAATATCATGTATTTTGAGGATTGCTGGAAACCAGGGACCAACATGAACAATAATTATGAACATCCCACTAAACGAATGGAGGATAAGGACCAGGGAGCATCAGATAAGACTACATATCCAAAAAGATTCCTGACTTTAGATCCAGCATCAACAGTAGTTGTCCGTGGACTCTACTGCCCACCAAATCTCTCTTTGTATTATAGTTTTATTCCTGTGGGTTAGAAGACCAACCATGAAGATGTTTAATAACTAAGAGACTGTGGATCAACACCAGAATAAATACCCTTAAATCAAAACCATGTGATGTGAAACTTTTAGGTTATTTTCTTGCCACAATGAGACCCAGGACTCTTGATGCACATCTGTGTTGAAGATCTAGTGAGATCATGAGCATTTTCATTCCTTTTAGCCTTACGGAGCAGATACATCTTCTGTTTTTTGTTTTTTTGTTGATATCAAGTATTTGACTTTCTTTAAGTTAGGATGTCAAGTCTTCTTTTCCAAGACAAAAGATGATGCCACAACAATAAAACCCAGAAAAAATGTAATGATATTTGACTACAAGTTACCAAGTGTCAATACAGCTGAGTTCTGCCGAAATGTTTTAATCATATCTGTTGTTTTCAAAGCTTGGTGACTATCATTGATTACAAATGTCAGTATTATCTCAATAAATCGAAGTCAATGGATATCACTGTATGGACAAAATTGGGATTTTTTCTGTTAATATTACTGTTCTTTGTATTTCAGGGCACACTGTAGTGTGTGTGCGTGTACGCAGGAGCTGTTGGGCCTTAAAATAATCTGACAAAAAAAGGAGCAGGAAGAGGAAAAACTCATGATGGAATAAAAAATGTGAAAATCAGCAAATGCAAAAAATAGGCCATGTTCACAAATACAAAAGAAACAATCTCACTGCACTGAAAATGAACAGACTTCACAAAAAAGCATCTGAAATCTGGTCCAGGGAGAAACTGATAATTAGCTTTCACCATAAAACAGCCCTAATCCTATGTGATTCATTTCCAAAACTAGATGTTGTCAGCATCCAAGCATCTGTTTATTATATTAAATATTACTCATCACCAGCCAAGCTATAGTATTTATAGTATTTTTTTAAATTTATTTTTTAATGACTTCCCTTAAGGCTCTGCCTGACAGAAATCCCAAAACCATTGTTAGTGTGTGTCATTAAAAGCTTACAGAAAATAAACCTGAGGGATTGAGGCTGAGTACCATGGAGCAAGAGAGTGGGAGAAAATGGACAAAGACAGGAACCAAAGCATAACACTGAAGGATTATTTAGCCCTAGGGACAATGCTAGCCTTCTAAATATGTGGGGTCCAAGGGCAAAGAAAATGACTATCCATTCTGACATACTCAATTCAGAAATGTATTTGGATCTTTTCACTTTTTGCACACTTTTTGTGATTTCATGTGAAGTGGATAAACATAGTAATTCTGTTCATCAATATACACTCTATAACCCCTAATAACAACGTGAAAACATGTTTAAGAACATTTAGCAAATTTATTGCAATCAATTTAATACTGTGTGAGAGCCCCATTTGCACTATTTAGGCTAGAGCTTTAGGTCTTGTTGGGTCAGTCTCTACAAGCTTCGCACACCCGGGTTTGGTAAGTTTGTCCTATTCTTCCTGACATTCCTGATATTCTTAAGGCCATCCGACTGGATGGAAAGTTACTGTAAGCGTCATCTTCAGAACTCTCCACAGATGTTCTATGGGCTTTAAGTCTGGACTTGGTCTGGGCCACACAAGGTCAGTCAAAGCATTGTCCTGGCTTTGGGTCATTGTTGTGTTGAAAAGTGAACCATTAACCTAGTCTCAGGTCACTTGGATTAGGTTTTCTTTATAAACCTCTCTGTATTTGGCCACATTCATCCTTCCACCAATTCAGACTTGTCCATATCCCTGATGCTAATATGCACCGCCAAAGCATGATGCTGCCACCACCATGCTTCACCATAGGGAGGTATTAGCCAGGTGATGAGGAGTGTATAGTTCTGTCCTGATCTGTGCCTGTTTATTGCAGAGCTCTACAGATCTAATGGGTTGGTGTCTGTGATGAGGCAAAAGACTGTTGGAGATGTATTTATATTTCACCAGCATGTGACATCTACACCTTAGGGTTCAGAAACTATGGTACATAATATAGAGGTTGTGACATGATTATAAGTGACATTTTTGACATTCTCACTATAGCAGGCATGTTTATGACTCCAAGACAAACATCAGCATACCATAAAAGATCAATAATCAGAAAATATACATCTTATATAAATCTTGTTGAATGCATTTTTAACAAAAATAACATGAACTTGCATAAATTCACGCACACAAGCAGAGAAAGCTTTAGTCAGTCGTAAACGTATTTACACTTGAAACAAACCACAGCTGTATGAAGAATTTCACATTTTGTAAGTAAATTTCTGTCTGTTATTGAAACAGTGTAGTCACTGCACAATGCTCCTTATACTAAACATAATTAATTAAGCAAAAAATGTAGAGGGCTTGCTTCCAACGATCAGACCTGAGGGACTGCCACTGAAGGGGAGGAATGAGGAGCGCTGCTATGGTTAGCGATCCAGGTTGCCTCTTGTTTGGTTAGAAATCATTAAATTACAGTAATGACTAATTTCTCATTCCTGCATGCAATTCACCGGAGACCACCATGGATTTAATAAAGAACTGGCAATGAATTACAAACAGTGAACGACTGAGGAAAGGCTACGTGATTATACAGAGTAATTCAAAAGTGCATTAATAAAACAATACAGAAACATTGCTAAATCATTTGAGATAAAGGCTATTTGCATAATTCATTAAGATTAATCAGACCAGGCAATCCACCACAGTGCTCCAAGGTACAGAGCAAGAAGGCATGAATCCAATCCCTTGGAAAAACTCTTTTTATCTACAAACAATGATACAAATCTACAAATCTACCCTTGGATCAGAGAATTAACCTCTGTGCTCTTTACAGCCCCTATAGTGTTGAAACACAATTCTTCAGTCATTCACCTTTATGTGGGCTAATATTCTATTATAAATGAAAGATCTTTTCATACCATAGATCCTTTGGGTTTTGTTGCTGTGCCATAAAAGACCTTAACAAAAGTTGAATGGAAATGTGTTCTGCTTGTTTGGAAATCACATTGTGGATCTGAGGACTGTGTGCTGTTATTGATGTGTTTGATTCTTTGAAATAAAATGAGTTTAGCAGTGATGACAGATACTACATACTGTAGATAAGTCACCTGCTGTGCAAGCAGAGCAGATCTATAGCCACTGATACTGACTGATATGAATGTTTAAAGGAATAGGTTGACACAACTCCCAAATGTGACTGCTCCCAGTCAGGAAATAGTCTGGTTCTAATCCTTTTGGGAAGGGAGTTTCATGTTTACTGTGCAGACATGAAGCTGGTGTCAGTCTTTTTGTGTGATTTTTTGTGAGAAAGTAAATAAATGTATTGTGTCAAGCTAGTCCTTTAAAGTCAGTAATGTTTTACATCAGTGCTAAATAATAGCAATAGCACAAATAGTTATAGTAATAGCAAAATGAATAGTTTTCTGGTAAAATATTGCATCATTTTCCCTAAATCAATTCTTGTAGGAAGGAAAACATCTCAAAATCTCTGAATTTAAATCATTCTGCACGTTAAACATCTCCAGTGTAACTCCTACTAATGAAACTCTTTGAGGTGGGTTATAATATGTAGGTTTTTCGCTTATATCTGGTTTCATTGCAGGTTTTACAGACTGATTTCTCTGAAACTTTTGATTAAAATCCTCCCACACCTCCTCCTTGGAATAAATTCACTGGTCTGCCATCTGAAATAGAAAATAGTATTATTGAAATGGCATTTTCAAACTGTGGTCAAGGAAGTGCACACATCTTATTGGAAGTGGATGACACTGACTCACCAATCCTATATTTAATGGAAGCCAATATTAGACTAAAAATTCTGTTCAGCTTTATCTCAAAGCTGCAGCTTCCTGTTTGTAGCATTCTTCTTTTCTTTTTTTTCCAGTGTTGAGGAATATCTCAAATTAACTGAGACAAAAGAATAAGTGAATATAAATTGAAGAGCACTAAGAATCAATTTATTCTTTAGGCTTATCTAAATCAAATAAGATAGTAATCAGAGATTGGTAGAGACAATTTTCCATCCCCCGAAGAAAAAACAGGAACAAATAACAATGCACATTTAGATCTAAATCAAGAAGGGTCTTGCACTTTATGAAATGTGCACACTGAAAACAAAGCTCTCAGTTACACAAACACCATATGGTGGGTTTGCCAGGGCTTTATCTTGACAGGATGAATTAGTTTGAAAAACTGTCAGATACACCTTGCAAAATTAGATTTTCTCATTTCATAATGAAAGCTGACAGGCTGTAATGAAAAACCGCTCGTTCTTAAAAACACCCGAGATGAACTGTAAAAGCCTAGCAGAAAAACCTTCCAGCTTTTTTTGTAATCTAATTGTGTTTTTCTTTCTTTTCAATATCTGGGGTATTTTCCGCCCCTAAAGTGGAAGTTCCAATTCAGTTTGGGTCGGAGTTTGATGTTATTTCTGACGGGTGTTTGTGTTATTCTCGTCAAACATAAGCAGTTTATTTTGAAGTGAGTTGTGCCTCTCTCTCTCTCTCTCTCTCAGTACTGCTGTGACCTAAGGCATAATGGGATTATCCTGCTCAGGGCCAGATGCAGATGCCTTGAATTCTAATATGAAAGTATTCCTTGCTGTACCTGACACCTCCTCCTCACTGTGTTTCTCATGCCTGACTGGACTGTGAGGCGATTAGCACATGAATCACAAAGCAACCCGCAAGCTGCTACAGCATGTCATTCACACATCCTGTTAAGGCTTCCTATCCAAACGTTTTTTTATTCTTTCTGGCTATTTACAGCACCACATACTGTACCTTCACATGCACCAACAGCAACTTCTGTGTGAAGTGAATGTCAGCTCATCATACTGAGTTTTTTCTGTAGCCTAAATTGCTGTAGAGGAACATGACTGAGCACAAAATGCTGTAGAGGAATCAGACTGAGCTGCTCTGCTCAGCAAGTCTCAAGCTGTGCAGTACCCTATAGGCGCTCATGTCCAAGTATGGTGTTGACAAGACATTAGTGCTGGCCAGTGCATTTGCTCTTGCCCCTCATCAGAGACACTCTCTGCTCCCACACTGCATTATCACAATGCCCTCGGGTCAGTGAAAAGGCCTGCAGTAATTTGAAAAGGAAATTATCTTTTGTGGAAGTTACTCAGACAAAAATAGTGAAAAAGGAAGATGGTGAGGGTGAGTGGGTGTCTACGGGCAGGGGGAGTTGATAGAAAAGTGAAAAATGCTACTTCCTCTCTTGGCAACCTGTGTTCAGGTTAATGGGAGTGAAGTTTGCAATGAGCTGAAACCTATCTAGGTGGACAGAGGGAGAGTCAGAGACTCACAAAATTACATTCTGATGGATTTCTAACTGCCTTTTTTCTCCTTGGCCACATTTTGTAGTGCATAACTGTGCATTTATTTATTTACCTTTCCTGCTTCTGTAAATAGCATCAATTTCTGTTTAATGTTCAGGTTAAACTATAGCAAGAGCAGAGCTAGTCCCAGTGTGACATTTGATGATTGAGGGGACTAGAAGATGATGCCAGTGAATTTAAAGTATTTTTATTGTTTAGGTGGGGTCATTGGAGTCTCATTCTGGCAAATGGAGCCTTCAATATTTTTGTGATTTGTAAATGTACTTCAAAGTTTTTAATGTTGTTGTGCAGAGTTAAATATATCATTTATGGTCCATGGAGGGTAAATCCGGGTGACTTTGGTGACCCTCAGACTATCACCCTAGTGCCACTGTTACAGTTTTGTCACAGAGTTTTGTTTTTAGGTGAAATATATCAAGAATGATTTGATGTACTACAATGACATGTCACAGACATTCAAACCTCCCACAAGATTAAGTATAATAATGACCTTGGTGAAACACTTGCTTTGACTATTAGTCAAAAATATTAGTTGCTTTTGGCCCTGCGATGGATTGGCGACCTGTCCAGGGTGTACCCCGCCTCTCGCCCAATGACAGCTGGGATAGGCTCCAGCACCCCCCGTGACCCTTAACAAGCGGTTAAGAAAATGGATGGATGGATTAGTTGCTTTCATTGACCAGCTATCTGCAAAACTACGTGGTGTGAATTAGCAAATGTTAGCATGATAACACACTAAACTAAGATGCTGACCATTGTATACATGATATCTCCTAAGCATTGGCATGCGAACTGTCTCACTGTAAGCATGTTAACACACTGATTTTAGCATTTAACTCAAAGCATTACTATACCTAAGTCCAACTGCACAAAACAAAGTAAACTCTTTCTTTCCCCTGTTGTGACTGACTAGACCTCATGGACTATTAAAGAATCTAATTTGGCTTTACAGTTCCATGATGGTTATACCTTGTTAAACACTTAAAGCACTCACAACATACATCTTACGTAGTATAAGCTATAAGTGAGAAAAAGCAGAAGTTCATCTCTGCATTTTTATTTTTTAAATTAAATGCCCCCTTTAAACTTTAAAGTAAAAAGAAAGTCTATTTAAAATGTTCAAAATTCAGCTCTACCTTGTTTGATGTTTTGGTTAGTTTTTCACCACTCTGGGCCAACTGATATTCATGTGCCACCCTGTTACAGCCATATGGAAGTGTACAGGTGGACCTTGGTGATTAATACAAATGACTTATCAAAGTAAATAGCTCGAGCTGCTCATGCTCCACACTGAGCCAAAGAGTAACTTAAGATCTGTGGCCCATGAGGTATGGGGAACTTCCTCCAACAGATGTTCCTGACTAATTATCTATTGTAGCACAGATCCCACAATCCCTTAGTTCCTCTGTTGTCTTCCGGTGGGAGCCTGGTCATTCCTGTTTCATATCCGTGGCTTGGTCTCCACTTACTTGGGGCACTCCTCTCCATCTGTGAAGGGACCTGGAGAGACACGCAGACAAGCCCACCAGCAACATACCTCGCCATACACACACCTTTAGCTGTCATTTTCAAGTGGAAACACCCCCCTGCTGTGTAAGCTCAACGGGTTAGGAGTTATATAAAGTACAACAGTCTACAGCTGTTATGTTTATGTGCACTTTGCAAAAATAAAATAAAAAAATAACAGCTGTAGCATGGTGTGTTGGTGTCTGACTGTTTTTGCTTATTAGGCATTTTAAAGCAAATTCAGACCAGTTGTTTATTCAGATTAATTCTATGCCCCCAAGTCAATAATAGTGGAAAAAACATAAAGCTGAAGGATAGATTTTTATCATATATGCACCACCAAGTCACAGCATATGAGCTGCTGAGGCTTCATCAAAGTTACTTTAACTGCAGTGTGCAGAGCTAATACTATTAATAGGTTTTAGAATGTGAGACAAAATGTGTTCTGCTCTTTACACTGTTTTCTACAATGAGCGTGTTGGCACATTTACTCTAGATGAATAATTTAGCAAAAGAGCATTTACATGGAAAGTAAACTGAAACAGTGTGCACGGTTTCACAAACACAGCTTGAATATTTAAGGAAGCAAGGTCAGAGAAAAATTGCGTATTTAGCTATATAAGTTGACATGACAGAAAATCTCTGGTTCTGTCAGCTGTCTACAACTCCCCAGTCTTTACCAGCATCTTTCATTCAGACTAATAGTTGAGAAAACCCTTCGTGTACACAGAGAAAACTCCAGCAGCACCTCAAACCCAGGCTGCAGTAAAGCAGAGCTAGAATGGATTAAGATATGCTTGGCTACCTTTTGCAGTCCTGTCGATGTGGGCTGGGTGTCTGTACCACACAGATCAGAAAAACACAGGAAGGTCATTGCCGCTGGGAAAAGAAGGCAGTGAAAATATTGTCCTGACAAGATGTAGAGTGACTTTTGCAGCCCGAGGCCCGTGTTTTAGATTAAACCATGTTGGCTGATAGACGGGGTGAAGTCAAAGGAGGTGTAAAAGGGGTGTTGGAGTGTGTTGATGCCACTACCTTAAAATTTGCAGCCTCCTCCTCTCAACCAGCTTACATAAGAATTTTGGAGGATGCCTGATGAAAGATCGTGTTAATGTTAGGAGACATGTTATCCTATTCATTAGTAATGAGAAGATTATTTTCAGCAGCAGATTAATATGAATATTTTTAAATAAACTACTCTGTAGTTTGTAGTTATGAAAGAACATGCCACCCAGTCCAAAAGTGTAGCTCGCTGATGCATTACAATGTCCTGAATAGATTTTCTGACAGTGATGGAGATCAGACATCAGACTTTGTCTACATAGCGAAGTACTTGTTACTAATATCAGTTCATTATATGTGTGGAATTTTCATATAGTTTGTTCAGAATAGTCAGAGTCTTGTGCATCAGGCAAATCAAAAATGTTTCATCACCTGATGTATTTCTCTATTTTGACAAGCATTTCTACCCCATTTCTAATTTTTTTTTTTAAGTTCTCAGCAAAGATCTTCACATCTTAAATGATATTGACCAGAGATGATGACTTTAGTTTGACATTACAAATAAAATTTGGCACTGAAAACAAAGCCTCAGCTGAAAAAAAAAATATTGTCATTGAAACAATTGTATTAAAAAAATTGTATTAGCACTGAATAAATTATTAACACTGAACAAAGCTGTCTGGAAGTTGAGTCATGGCAACTGGATGTCTTTCTTGTAAGGTTCAAACGTTGGTTCTAGGCCTATTCAAGGCAGGTATGAGGTGAAACCAACCTGGAGGATAAATTTGTGGTCACTAACCAACTACCCTCAGACCGACGTAGCTCTGCGAATGAACAGCGAAACGTTTCAACCTTACCAGAAAGAAGTCCAGTTGCCATGACTCAACTTCCAGACAACTTCACCTGGATGACTGCGAATCTTCACAGACTGAACAAAGCTGCACTGAAAAATAAAACACAGCTCCAAATCCAACTTGTGAGTGTACTAGTAGCCTAATGGCTAGTGTGCATACCACATAACTACAAGTCCCTGGTTCAAACCCAGCTGGGGACCTTCCTTGCAAGTCACCCCCTCCCTCCCCCCATGTTTCCTTACAGTATATTCATAAACCAATATAAAATATTTGATTGTTTCATGTAGCTGGAACTGAATACCATTTCTGCTGACTGTTCCAGAAACAAAAGTACAAGTGTTTATTTAATTTTCCTGAGAAGATGCAGAAAGAAGAATACAAGCTGATTTCCCTCAGTATGAAAAAATTCAGTTTGATTCTGTGGGTGTGGGTGGGACTTTCACAAGCTTTTACCATCTTTTGATGGTATCTAGACAAATCCACATTTAAAACATATAAATACTTATTTAGTCAACATAGTGAACATGTTTATTCATTTTGTTGGTAAAATGAAAGACAAAATTATTTAATTATTTAACAGCCTGTTTCTCTCTGACACGTTTTATTTATTTATTTATTTATTTTTTTTTGGAGAACTGAGCTGGAACAAGCACTAATGAAAAAAACAAAACACTGCCATCAGGGAATCAAGAAAAAATAAGAAGATTGTAAAAATTCAGAAAATATAAATAAAAGGAGCATGATGATAAGAATTGAACAATTATAGTTTTTGTTCAAACATTTGATTTTCCTAAAACATGTTTTTTAATTTTCAGTGCAACTTTTTTCAGTATTAATACCTTTCTTCGGTGCCAGTACAACTTTTTTCAATACAACGGGTTTCAATGCCAGTGTTTCCTTTCTCATTTGAGGCTTCATTTCCAATGCCCAACTTTTAAGGTGCTGTTCTGGCTCCACAGAATGATTTAAAGCATGCAGAATCATTATAGATAGATTGTATCTGATAATAGACCAGTGGTTGCTTGAGGGAATGCTTTTTAACTAAGTAATGTTTCATGCTGTTCCCTGATTCACCCCTGCTTGTTTTTTTTTTGTTTTGATTTTAATTGCTCATTAGGCCTGCCAGTTAAAGAACCATCATGTAGGTCTTTCTGTTTATGTTTCAGTGCAGTTTAGGTTTGGTTCTGCCATGGTCCAGAAAGGACACCACTCAGCAGCACTCACCATTAGTTAGGCTGATTCAGGCTGTTAGCCATTTTTAATTTCCCATTAGACCCACAAAAGCTCTATTCATGTTCTCTCTCAGGTAACTCATTAATTTGCTGTGATGCATATGAGCTGGTGAGTGAGGGCCTCTTGCCAAGAGTTGGTTAGCATTTTATGCATAAAAGAAATACATAGTGTAGCAGATGGTTACATTAGGGACTGATGATACTGACCCAATGCAGTATGTGAACATGTCATACTTCCATATGTGTGTGTAATATTAGAATTTTAGGGAGCGATGATATGTACACAGCCAATATTTCATGCTTTTGCTGTAGCTACATGTGAATCTGCTCTTAACAATCCATTACTGACTTTTCAAGTTAAGATTGAATTGTACAACATTAAAAAAATGAAAGCATACACAGAGTAACACATCAAATATGGCAGCATTTGAACTACAGAGAAGGGGAATATATACACACATGGCACAATTTTATCTATAGGATCAGAACAAGTTAGAACTAACAGAAGGCCCAACACTGCAGGACTTCACTTTAGTTAAACTTGATCACGCGTGCCTTTGTTCAGCTTGTTCTCTGCACAGTATCACTCACTTTCACATCATATACAAATTGAGTGCAAGGCATGACTCGTTTTATGAATGTATTTTAAAGTCTATTGCCTCTGTGGTAGATTTAATTATGTGATATAGTTTGATAGTAGTGGACATATGAAACAAACCTCATCCCTTTGGCAAATGTGATCTACAAAATATGTGAATTAGGCTATTTATGTCAAGTGGATTTAGGGCTGCATCTAATGCTTATTTAAAATTCCTTTAGAGTCTTCAAAGCACTTCTATTTTCCAAGCAACAGTGAAAACCTAAAGATGTTTAATTTACACTCTATATAAAACTGAAACAAATAGCAAGTCATTAACATGTGAAAAGCATCAAATGCTTAACATTTTTATGTAACTGTGCCAACGACAGCCATGGCCAGAGGCAATATGTTTTCAGGTTGTCCCTCCATCTGTCCCACTGAACATGATGGAGAATGAACAAATTAAATTAAACGTCAATGTCACTATGACCTCATGTCTGTCTAGTTTTTGTGAATGCAGTGTCTCAGGATAGCCTTGAGGGAATTGACACAAATGTCCACTTTTGGATGACTTAAGGATGAACTTTAAATGGTCACAAGTCAAAGGTCAAAGTCATTGTGACCTGACGTTCATTCCTGTCTATCCATCCCATTCTTGTGAACAAAATATCACAGGAACACCTTTAGGGAATTTTATTACTAGGACAAATGTTCACTTGGACTTAGAGATAAACTTAATATTAGTCTGGACAGACACGCATATAGACTTCAATGTGACTGTTTGGTGGAGGCAAACAACTGCAAGCTGGTAATTACAGTTTGTTTATAAATTACTTAAACGTTTAATTTTCAACTAATCAATTAAATAATAATTACATACTTTGTTGATCTCCTTAGGGGAAATTGTTGTTGGACAGCTGCCAGACAGTATAAGTCGGTGGAGTGTCTTGTCCTAGGACACCTCAACACGTAGCCAGGAGGAACCAGGAATTAAACCACTGACCCTGGAGTTCATAGACGACTTCTCTGCCAACTATACCAGTGACTCATTATTTCAGCGCTACATGGATTTGTGCAGTTTCATGAAGGTGTGATCAGTCAGAAAACTGTGGTTTAATGGACACAGGTGCTTGAGGGCAGAAATCAATATTTTTTTAAGTCAGCCTGTCAATAACACAAAGTACTGGCAAAACATACTGACTGATGTTCAAGTCTGAAGAATAATTTATTTATTATTATAAAACAATTATTGAATACATAAACAAAAAGAGATTTACATTGACTGATTAGTTATTTATTTACTAATTGAGCAACATTTCCACCAAATGTTTTTTCAGTGTGGACAAGACTATGCAGTAAGACAAAAAAACACTTAATATTAATATTAGTTATAATAATTATCAGAAAACTAAATGTCACACTGAAATCAACTTAGACGAAGGACTTCCCTTAGACAGAACATTTAAAATCACTGCAGTATATCAACTGTGTTAAGTAACTACAAATATCTATTCTACTAAAAGTTTGATATCCATATCAGCAGTGACTCACTTTTAATTATTTGCTAATTATTACACTGCTATTACAGTACAGTGTACATGAACTGGCTTGTCTGTATACAAACATCTTTTTGCCTTTAATAGTCTAAAAAATGACAGCATATGTCAAAAGAAAAGAAATAGGCATCAAGTCAAATGTTTCTTGAAGGCTCCAATCTAAGGAAGCCAACAATAAAAGCTTGGATGTTGGTTGAGGAGGTATATTATAATGCACAGCCTTTCTCAAAAATATGAGACGTTAGAATAGTAATCGGTGGGACAAAGAAGAGAAGAAAAGATATCCTCATGGAAGAATCTCTGAGGGGCAGGAGCCATTGCAATTATAAAAACTATTGACTTGTTATGATCAATTGCAGCGAAATAATGACATCTCTGTGTTGTTTTGACCCATTCACTGTGAAGGCAATTTATTTTCTGTGACAGGAGGCTTGTAAGGGACACCTCAGCTTATATGTGCCAGAGATCAGGGACAGGATAGTCCTCAGCTGGAAAGACAAGAGAATTGAGGAAGGTCATTCATGACTTTGTGCACTCAAATATTTTTCTTTGAAGTTATGTTTTAAAAGTATATTTTTAATAGTTACCCACTCTGCTGGGAGAGAAATAAAAAAACATGCTGGTTGACATTCCCATGATTTCCTGGATTATGGACTATCTCACAGGCCGCCCCCAGTACGTCCGCCTGCAGAACTGTGTGTCTGACACTGTGGTCTGCAGCACAGGTGCTCCACAGGGGAC
>JAUMHL010000025.1:20099946-20112477 GCA_032362345.1 Sandelia bainsii
CTTCACAGTGTCCTGGCTGGACAGAGGAGCACGTTCAGCCAGAGACTGATCAATGTCAAGTGCTCCACAGAGAAACACAGGAGATCATTTCTGCCTGTGGCCATCAAACTGTACAACTCCTCTCCTTTATGTAAAGGAGAGGAGGGAGGACAACTATCATAATCATATTTATGTAATCAGATAACTCCACTGCATTACACCCAGGACTGATAATGACTGGAAATGACCTATTTTTGACTCATTTTTATTATTTTTTATTACCTATTTTTGTCCTGTAAATTGAGTATTTAGTGTTTGTGTTGGTGTTAATCTTTTCTGTTTATGGTTCCTTCTTACTTTCTTTCTGTTTGAACGGAGAGCTGCTGCAACATGTCAAAATAATTTCCCTCAGTGATTAATAAAGTTTTTTGAATCTTGATGATCTTCTACTGAGCAGTCCACTACTTCTATTTAATATTCTTACATTACAGTATGATATTCAACAACAACTCTGCCACATATTCTACCTTTATAAAGATTATAAAGGAAAACTCTCAATATAATAAAGTTTGGTTCAATAAAACTACAACCTGAAAGCCACTGAGTGTATACTCAACACACAGGAACATGGATTTTTATTGTGCTATGAGCTTTTAATAACTTGATGCACCTTCCTCATTCCCCTTCAAAGAATACAGGTCTTTAGCTATTGCAATTTATCAAGAGTCACGTAAGGTTTTCAGAATGTGGCATTTCATATTCACCACCTTTATTGTATTCAAATGATTGAAATAAACACAATTTTTTGTAGTTGTAAATCCTATTGAAATCACATTTGGAAGATAAATAAATATCCTACAATATCCTATAAATAGCCTATTAAAATGTTCTAGTTTTCTTCTAATATGTTATTCCAATTAAGGTAAAAATTGTTAATGTAAAATCTATGATTCTAACAGCCTGATGTATAAAAATACATAAAAAAAATTCTGTTGAAAAAATGTTGATGAAACATTTACCAATAAATACCAATAATTTTCTTTCAGCGTCACAAATAATTACTCACCACTCTAACCTTCAAGATGATATTTGTTTCTATGACAAATTGAGAGGGTCTGCTTCATCTCTACAGTATGTGGTTTGTCCTTGTGGTTGAATGGAATTGCAGGGGTCAAAACTCCAGTAACATTTGAAGTACAAAGAACAACCTTGTCACACCAACACATGTCAGCTTGTGGCCTTCATTGGGATGAGCAATTTGTGTTTTAATTCACCAAATGATTTTATTTTTTAAACTCCCAACCTTTTTTTTTTCTTATTTTCATTGGGCTTTCTTCCTTATTTTTTATTTAGTGCAATACGTTTTAGAAGTAACTATAGAAATAGTGGATAGTTGAAGAAACCATTAACGATAAATTATTTGCTTTTCTCTAATGTCTGTTTCTAGCTACAGGCTTTAACATTTGTCGTGTTCACTTTTACACATACCATATTTACCCATAAATGTATTATTATATTTGATTAATATTTTAAATTATAATAACACTGAACTAAACCACTGAATGTTATCACTGCTACTGTAACTCGTTTAAACGTTTTGTCTTCTTTCATTACACGTAAACTTCCTTTGTTCAATAAAGTTATCCAAAAAAAAAAAAAGAAAAACGCACCTGGCGCGTTGGCGGGCTAATTAAAGTCACCAATTACACTCTGCAGCCTCGTTTGCTCCTGTGTTGCTGTGACACGTGTCCATTATTTCATTCCAGCCACAAATTGACTGAGTTAATGCCACTTCTGGGTGTTTATGTGGAGGCTTAAACCTGTTTCGCCTGCTATTGTGGAACTTATGCGATTTTTGTCCTCAAAACGTCGGGGAGTTTTCCTGTCCTGCTGTTGGCGGTCTGGGACCTTGATGCATCTTGCAACTGTGCTTTTCATCAAGGTAGGTATGTGCACCTTGTTTTAACATGAATTTCATGTTCGTAGCTGTGTCCCAGTTTCATTAATCTAAGCAATTCTTGTGGAATACACATTTAATTATAGCTACACAGTCACTATACAACAAACCAAACAGCGACTGAATTTTGAGCGTGATGTTAATGTGCACTATGTGTAGCAATACAAGAGGCCTTGTTCACGTTAAATTGATTTTACAATGTGACAGTGAGCCAGCACCAACAATAACAGTTCCTGCAGCTGAAGCAGTTAAATACAAGTCAGCTGCTTTATCATTAAATTCATTCACCTGTGCTTTTCCTGTGACGTCAGGCCTAGTAGCTACCTAGCAATGATTTATTAATGGTACAATTCTACGAAGGCACGTTTTCTTTATTTATTTAAAGGTTAAGGAGTAATGGATTGAAGTAATCATGTGGTTATGCCTTTCTCCTGAATGCTCTTCAAAATGAACTCGCACATCTGTATTTTGCAGTGACACAGACAAATGGGACAATTGGGGACAGTAGAAAAAGTACTCGAAGTCCTCTTGCCTGTTCACAGAAAACGATCCATCAGGAACCCACTGACCGCTCTGCCTGTGTCTCTGCCTTGTCTGCAGATCGCTTAAATCCCAATCCTACCACGCACATCCTCACTTTATTGCTGCCTTCTCTCATGACTGAATGGCACACAACCCTGTAATCCTTCTACAGGAGCTTAAAGATAAAATGAGACTAACTGGTACCAGTAAATTTTTATAAAAAATGGCAACTTTATCAATTGAAACTTGAATCTACAACACAAAGTTTGCAGAAACTGAAGAAATTTACATACAGTGTTCGACAAACCCTGCAAAAGACTTAACACACCAAACACCAGCAAGTATCAGTGGAGCAGTGAGAGGGAGATTGGCAATCACTTCACTTTTTTCCTCAGTGATAAAGGACTAAGGTGTGATAAGAAGGAAGCACATATTGCATGATGTAGTATTTTTAATTAGTTGGCCAGGGTCTTGAGAAAAACAAAAAAAAAACAGGGAAAGGAAATGCGGAAGAGATGGAGGGAAATGAGGTTGTTAATTCCACTGCTGTCTGCTTGCATTTGAGTACTCATTAATCTGAGACAGGGCACACCCTGTTGTCTTGCTGAGCATCTTTTATAAAAACCAGTATTAGCACTTCTGCTGCATTGAGAAATTGTCTGTGATGTTTCACAGGAGAGATGTGCTGAGAGCAAGAGAGGGAGAGACAGATGCCTGTAGCATACTGAGTTTCTCTGTTCTCCCTTCACACAACACTCGGGGCCTCCTAGCCAGCAAGTGAATCCATAACACTTTTCCACACAAGTAGAGCTCCTGGACTGTGACCTTCAAAGTTTACTACAGACACCAATTAACTGTGACCACTTCAACATTAAATGTATTGTATTACAGTTAATTGAGTCATTGTTGGCAAAAATGAACAAGCTCACTTCCTTTTGTTTTGCCATTAGCACTGATGTGAAATCAGGAATAATTTAAACATTTTTCCTTTTCCCTCAATTAGAGTAATGTAAACTGTTTACAGAATACGTATCCGTAAACTAAAAATATCCATTGTAATTGGAAGCTTGACGATTAATTTACCACACAATAAGTCAATGGAAATTGAATAAAGGGTTATGTTTGTGTCATTAACTCAGCACAACTGGCAATTTATATGCTCTGTGTTCAGCTTGTGAACATCTTCTATACAAGCATGCATATTCATTACCAAGGCCACTCAATTCATAGAGCAAGAAGTTAGAACAAAGGTGAATGAGAGGCTGAACCCTTTTAACCATCCATCATTATGCCTGCTGGAGGTATTCTGGGAGTGTGGCTCCACTGGTGAGTTTATAAGTGTGTACATGTTTTAGTGTGTGTGTATGTGCATTTGTTGGCATCTGAGTAAGGGTGCAAAGAGTTTCTACTCCCTCAGTCCTCTTTACCTGAGGCACTGGCACCTCCTCTTTTCCTGGAGCATTGTCAATAACACCTCTGCCACCTCCATTCTGCCCAAAGGAGAGCACCACTCAGCTGGGTACAGGACGCAGCCAGACACCACCACCCCCCACCCCCACCTGCTGCCATTAATCCACTCCTTCAGCAGACAGAATCCATCTCCCCTTGGCACCTGTTTGACAGAGGGTAAAAACAGGGATGAGGTAGCTGGCGCAGATCAATGCCTTCGATCCCCTTCTCCATCTCAGCAGCCATTTATCAGCCACTGGTGGTTGTTGTTAGTATTGTTTTTTGGCTTGACACTGCCCCATGCCCTGTCACTGAAAATGAGGCAGCTGAATTATAGTTAAAGAGAGACCTATCAAAGGTTGAAATGATTTGCAACATGTTTTTCATAGGTATGTGAAGAAATAATACTTGATACTTTCATTTTTTCATATTGATATTTTTTCTTGCTCTGTTATCTAGAGCAGAAATGATTAGTGCATTGTATGGTTTAGTCACCAGAGAATTAATTGGTAATTAATCTATAAAACTTTCAGTATTTTTTCTTCTGGAGTCCTTGTTCCAGGTGCTCACATATAGATTTGCTGCTTTTGTCATATGACTGTGAAACTAAATCTCTTTTTTTTTTATACTGTTGTTCAGAAAAAAACAAGCAATTTCAAGGATTCACCCTGAATTTTTTGTCTTTTATAGAAGAAAACTCCAATATATCACTATATTTTAGGATTCAATCATCATTATAATCAGTAATAAAAAATAATTGTTTTTAGCCCAGTTGCACTCAGTGTTTCGATTACTCATGATGGAATATATCCATCTGACTTTGCATAGATGTCAAGATGATCTTTCACATTCATGGAGAAACACTTGCCTTCAGTTGCTGGTTAAGTGGGTTTTACTGTATCTTTACAGTATTATGTATGCCTTTATATTCCTTTCCCTGTCACTATGCCCCTCGCTTTTAATAATACAGTACCTGGTGCAGTGCAGATGCTGCTGACAGGTTCGGACAGCAGCTTTGATGTTTGTCCTTTGTGTTTTCCCAGTAACACTTTGTAACTTTTAAAGTGATTGGTGAAGGGTGAGCCAGTGGCTGTCCTCTAACCTGACCTGAAGTTACAGCAAATATCAGAAGAAGAACAATCTAGTGCCGTGGTTCTCAAACTATGGTACGCGTACCACTTGTGGTACGCAGGTTCCCTCTAGTGGTACGCAGGAACACCTGAAAATTTTTGACGAAAATTAAATAATAACATTAAAGACAAGAAGTGTTAGTTTAAGCTATACAGTGTTTTCATTCACATGATGTTGTAGCGGAAATTTGGTATCTGTCACAAATTAGAACCATGTCCAGTTTTGTTGGGGACGTTTAATTCAGACACATGTGAGCTGACAAAACACAGGTCGGTAATAATGACGATAAATTGACTGAAGTTGGTTCCTGCTGACACGCAGAAGACATACAGCTGGATGTGCACACTTCACCCGTTTGATCTCTCAGGCGGTCACATGGACAGAAACACCCTTATTCACAGACATTGCTGAAATCTAGTAGCTGAAGTCTGTTGGTTGATCAGGATGTACTTGTAAATCACATCTATTTCTGAATCCAGAGTGAGCTAACAGGTGATCTCATGGGTGAAGTGTGCGCATTTGCGCACAGCTGTACAGCTGTCTGCCTTCTGCATGTCAGCGGGAACCAACTTCAATCAATTTAGTGTGAGTCATGTGATCATTGTTGCTACGTCTGATTGGTGAAACTAATGTGTAGAATAAATGGTAAAAATAAAGTAATGAGTTGCATGTTTCCCAATGTAGCGGAGTAAGAAGCGTTTCTTCTTCACAATACTACTCAAGTAAAAGTAAAACGTATGGTGCATTAAAACTACTCCTAGAAGTACATTGTTTTCAAAAAGTTACTTAAGTAAATGTAACGGAGTAAATGTAACTCGTTACTACCCACCTCTGGTCATAATGGTGGTACTTGGAGAGCCAAATATTTTTTGAGGCGATACCCAGTGTAAAAAGTTTGAGAACCACTGATCTAGTGTAAAGTTCATAGACAAAAACATGGACCAAAACACTGAATATAAATTTAAAATATATATATAAAAGAACAATAATGTGAATTTTTAACATGTTGATGACAGTGCGTGTCTGCATAGTTGTATTATCAAAGTAAAATTATTATGGAAATTTGATTTTATTCTTTCTTTGGAAGCACAAAATAACTTTGTTGAGTCATAAAAATTGGTCATCAAATAGAAGGGTTTTAAAAACATGAATTTCATAAACATGAACTTGCAAAGTTTAATGCGTCTGTTTGACTGGGTTGTAATTAATGTTTGGGATTACTCAAATTTATAAATAAGAAGTAGTGAAAAAAGTTTCACTTCTTTGTCACATGCAGCGACATGTTTCTCACATCTCATAAAACCTGGATCATACAAATGCAGCTAAAATTCAGAAAAAGAATGGAAGATCAAGTATGATTAAAAGCATCATGTTGCTCTCTATAGGGAGATGATTCCACTGCCTGTTGGCAAGCTGCCGTACAAAGAGTCCGCAACATTTTGATGATGCCAAGCATCATTGCGTTGCAAAAAAGCACATCATCAAAAAGCAAGACGAAACGGCTACAGCCAAGGCTGGACCATGCGTGATCCTGGAGGTCTAAAGAATCTGTGAACTCAAGATAGCAGCCTTTGTTGGAGGGGTTGAAAGGGAGCATTTGAAATGCACAAAACTAGTCTACAGTGAGTTATGATACTTTACTTCAGAGGAGTTAATGAAAGGCATCACTTTATCCTTTATTCTTAGCTCTGGTGAATCCATCAACAAGGTCAAAAAGCTTCTGTGTATGTCTCCAAATTAAAATGGACAAGTAGTTGTTTTAGTAGAGAGATACAATATTGCATTTAGAATAATGCAAGATTTTTGTCTTTATATGTATTCCAATGATTATAACACGGTCCAAGTGCTGAAGTGAATGAGAATCTCACTGCATCTTAACTCAGGTTGTACATAGGTTGTACTGTCTAACATACACTGCACATTTGCTTTGTTGCTATTAGTTTGAATGTGGTTCAATTACTTGAGAGTGCCAGAGAGAGAATTGGGTAGTCCTGTGTGGAATAGGTCTTTGACATTAACGTAACACACAGTAGCATTATTATTAGCTTTTTTTGTTGTCCATTGTTAATTTTTTTTTTCCCCCGAACAAGTTTCAACAGCTACACATGGTTATAATTGTACCACTGGCTCCAGGTCCCTGTGGCTGGTTTAATACATTTCCTTAGAGTCTTCATAATCATACACCAATTTGTAGAACAATAAGCAGATTTCTATAAAGTTAAACAATACAGTATTTTTTACTTTTGACTGAGAAGACTGGCAGGTTCCTGCTGCATTTTTGGGCTAAGCTAGGCTGCGCCAAAATGTTTTTTGACAACAGACAAGTTTATGCGCTCAGTGTAGTAGGCCAGAGATAATTTGTGAGGTAAGAAGCTTCACTCTGTAACACCATTGTTCACTTAGAGATCCAGTTACTCCAACCATGATGCTCACTTTCTCTCTCATTCATTTGTATCAGCAATTTAATCTTGATAGCTTAGAAATAGGACCTTCAGTATTTGCTTCAAGTAGTTTGTGAAAAATTGTGTCATACTGTATTAAGTTGTCAAACAGCGGCTACTTTGATGTGTCAGATAAATATTTAATCAACATTTAGGTAAATATAAGTATTGGATTGGACTCTTTGTTGACAAATACCAAGTGTTACTCAGATCAGGACCAAATCATCAGGATATCCTGTTATTTACTATTTGACTATAAACAAAGATGATGTTTCTTTGCTCATATTTTGAGGCTGTTTCCAGTATTTTCTAAGCACCATATTGCCCCTGAGAGTGTGTGGTGCATTGTTGTAGAGTGTATCCTCTTTGTGCATGCTAAATCACTGGCGTCTGAGATGCCCTTGTGTGACTGAGTGGGCCATCATCACATTCTGGTGTGATGTGCAGGCTTTCACAGTGTGCTCTGGATGAGGTGAGAAAACTGGGAAGTGCTATGATGTACTATATCAAGAGTGAGCTCAGTGGGCTGCTTTGTGGCATGAGATGAGAAAGGTGACAGCACAGATTAAAGTGTTTCACTGTATCAAAATAAAAGTTCTGAATAAAATAGATGGTGAAAGTTTTAAATTTACAATAGGAATTGTGAGTGGTTTGAACAGACAGAATTACATCCTGTTTGAGGACCATTGGAGACAAAAAATAAAGAACTAAGGAAGAGAACTCACAAAGCAGCATAAATTCTGTAGTACATCATGCACTGCAGGCTAAGTCATAGTTAACATAAGTTGGCAGTAGACCTTTAAAAGTGTCATATTGCTGAGTATTAGCTGTGAGGACTTGAGCAGGGTGTGCCATGAGGCCTGGTCCCGGTCTAGCAGTCAGATAATTATTTCACTGAAGAACATAAAGTGAATATGTTACCGAGCTTTTAATGACTTGTTTAAGAGAGACTTGTTGGTGTCAGTGATAAAAGATGGCATTGCCTAAATAAATGGAGCCCACCAAAGCCCAAGCAGTGGAGTTAAATAATTGCACCAGTAATTTAGCTTAGTTTCCCAACTCTCTATAACATTTAGATGCTAACCATGTGCCTGAGGGTCCCTCCTTTTGTGTTTAATTTCAGCTATCCCTTTTTAATCAATTTTCTTTTATCTCACAGCAGTTTGAATACAGATAGATTGTATTTGATTTTTTTAATCAAGGGTACAAGTTTGTGAAGCATAAATTATTTTAGGACAAAGGGCCCACAGAACATGTTTGCATTGAGAAAATATTCTCTCAACCTGAGACGATTATGTTTTCTTAGAGTAACTGAAGGTGATGTTCGGTGTGGTTCATTGGCTCATGAGATCAAAGTCAAAGGAAACAGTCTTCCTTGACAGAGAATGGGAGAGACAGACAGACAGATAGGGACAGGGCATGCTGTAGGGGACAAAAAATGAAAATATAAATGGCAATAATACAGACTGAGGGGGCGAGCTTAGGATAAAATCAGCTAGTCGGTAGTCACAGGGCAACAGAGAAAAACCTTGGTGTTAGGTTATTGTGAGGATGGAGCCTACTCTGAGAACAGTTTTGTAAATTGGCTCTCTGTAAATTAATCTAAGAAGAACTTTATGAACACATTCATGGATTTTTTAGAGTGGCATGTCATAGCTGCAAATATACACTGGATGTTTCATAAACCTGAAGAATCAAATGGACTCGCTGAAGTATCTAGTGTACTATGAAGTAGATATATGAAGAGAAATCCCCTATGGCCCCTCAGGGTGAAGTATTTAGACTTCTCGTGACTGGAACAGAGGCCCTGGCTTACATAAATATTCTCAGATTGCCCCGCAGTGGGTTTAAGGGCTAACCACCCACATTCGATTCGGTTCCTTCCAGTAATCAACGCTGTCTCATTTGACCCATTTAGTGTAACATTATGCTTACCCAGCTGGTATGATTTCAGCCTCCTTTGCCCTCCCCTGCTATGTACTCCCAAGCAAACTACCCAGATGAGGAATTTGAGGTACTGATGGACAGGCAGGCTGTTAATGTTTTTATTGAGCCTTCAGAATGTTGGCTCCCGCTACCTTACTGCTGTTGTCCTAATGGAGGTGCCAGAGCCTTAGTTTGCGATGCCGCAGCAGCGAGCAGCCTCTGATTTGTGTGACCCCAGAGAGAGCGGGGTCCATAGGCCTGACTGCCTGTGGAGAATAGAGGCTCAACCTTCTACGTGTTTGAACTCTGTCCTCTCCACTCATTACCTCTCACATTCACTTACCAGGGGTGGTGGTGATGCTGAATAAACCTCACTCTTAAGGAGAATGTGGGAGGTTGATGATTTTAGGTGAAAACACTTTAAGCCATGTAATTTTGCAACAGTATGGCTTTGCAATCGGTGCATTAAGCTGCTTGGGGTGGAGGATTTCTTTGTTACAGCCTTTCTTAATGTACTGTAAGAGTTAACAAACATCTCTCCGGTGTGTCAGCTGCTGTGATTCCATACTATTCATATACACTATACTACAAACTATTCAAATTGATGGTTTATTTTCATCACTTAGAAGACACAGCGCATCAGTTTGATAAGAAACGTCTTGCAGACGCCTGCTGAAATCCAATACCTACACAAAGTTAACTATTAATGAATTCAATAAATAACTGAAAGCAGTTTGTTTGCTCTTGGGATTGGTGTTCACTGCTTTAGTAGCTAGTCTTTGTCATGGGGTTGTGAAAGATGGAATTAATATATTGCTGTTGGCATTGCAAATATAAAGTCTAGAGTCAAGAGCAAAGTCCTACATTTTGATTCAAGTCCTAAAAATGTCATCACTGTATGTGCTTCTCACCAAATTTCTGATCATTACATTTATTTATTTATTATTAGTAATGTCAATGATTGTATTGACGGTATAAGAACACCCTCTCCCGACTTTGCCTATTCTGGTGACATGGCACCTGCTGTATGATAGCATACAATGTTTCACAATATTCATTCATCATTTCTAGCAAACTGAATAACATGCACCAAAGTTACATAACATCTGCAATTTGTCAGTCTTTTTGCTCTCTCTTTGTTGGCTTGAAAGGTAGCATCCAAAAGTTGGCAGTTTTCTCCTTTAGAGAACAGCAGCAATAGTCAGTCTGAATACATGTCAGTTATAATTTGCTCCAAAGGCAACAAGTTGTCACTGCAGAAGAAAACATCTCAAACCACCCCTACAGGATAATCTCCACCTCTGCTGTTCAGCATTATTTTCAGTATGTTCTAGATGGTGATAGTTTTGCCAAAATATCACTACTGATGTAGCTGTGTGTGTTGCTCACTAACAAATGAGACAGGAAGAGCACTTGAGTTGTTCTTTTCTGTGTGTTTTTTCTTTTTCATTTTTTCTTGTGGTGAGTCAAAATTCATTAGTCTCATGATTTCAAGGTATAAATTGAAAGAACAGACTTTGGCACCAGAGACAGTTGAAGTATTCTTGCATTTGTCTAATTAGAAGTGAAGTTAAGAGCTAGTGTGCTATTGATGAGGGTATTCTCATTAATTCTCATTAATCAATATCATGAATGACCAGGGAAACCACATTTATGAGAAATGTGCAAAAGTATAGCAGCATTGCTCCTACAAAAATGGATTCACTATGCATTCAGGTTCTCCAGCTGTGAAAGCTCAAACAAAGCCCACTTCATCACAACAGTTCTGTCACAGTGGATTGAAAGCCCTTGTAATGAATAATTATAGCAGGAGGGAGGACTATGGTGGATGGGGAGGGGGAAACTGTCGAAAACAGGTGTGTGCCATGAATTATACATCTGGAGAAATGGCACCTTATGTCAGATTTATGCATTTCAGATTTTCTTGTGCTTGCTTATGTTTGCAATCACAAACTGCCTAGTGTTAGGTTGATGAAACCAAGACATGTAAAAAGGTAAATGAGGCAGAAAGATGTAATGTGGTGGGTGTTTTTGAGGAACGCAGCCCATTTTTAGATTTAAGTTAGTGAAGAAATTCACCTTTGGGGTATTTTGTTAATTATGCTACATAGAGATTAATTAGAGAAGACACGTGCTACATGCACACGCTGCCTTGCCTGTGCAAGGATACTTACACAAACAAAAACCACCAGCAACCTACACATGCACAAGATCTCTGTGGTGTCCTTGCTCAAAGCCATGCTCCATGTGCTGTAGGTCGCAGAGGTGGAAGCAACAAACCGTGAAGCAGGGACTTCCAGCTCAACACTTCTGCTGGCCCCTGACATCCCTCTGGTCCTGATAATAAACCAGCTACTCCTGGACCAAGGGGCAGATTGGCTGACTTATAAAGAATGATGACCAAACAATGCTTTCTGTCCTACAAGTCTGGCTACAACAAGCACCCAGATTAAATATCTGAAATGATTGAATCATGATAAATGATACCAAGATGTAGCCCTCTGGCTACATAGCAGCACTTGTCACTTTGAATGGCACTACCATTGCAGCAGAGGGAAATGGTTTGCAGGCACATTAGACACATGATTGCAAAAGCAACAATGAAGGACAACATGATACATGTATTATAATCTCAACAAAGCTCCTCTCCCCAGAGGACCTAATGAAATTACAGAACACATGGCTACATAAATATGTGTACTTGAGGAAAACGTAATCTTGTTCTTAATTTCCCCTGATACATGGGCTTGTTTTATGCTAAAACATGTAAACAGATATATTTATTACTATTTCTGCTATATCAAATGCAGATCAAAAAGTGCACACAGGGCTCTGCATATCTGAAGTTCAGAAATTCAAGTCAGTTTGTTTAATAATTTCCAACAATAACTGAGGTAGATGTATTGGGGTACCTGAAATAATTAATTAGCCTCATTCAGAGTTGACTTTAAAAATGTGACTAAAGAAACAAAAGGGCTGTCATTGCTCAATATTGGCGTATAACAACATACACTACTCACAAAAAGTTAGGGATATTTGACTTTCGGGGGAAATTTCAGGATTAACCTAAAATGCACTATAACCTTTACAGGTGAACTTAATGTGACCTTCCCTAAACTTTTGAAT
>JAUMHL010000025.1:20130074-20144060 GCA_032362345.1 Sandelia bainsii
GGTTCTGCTGGAGGTTTCTTCCGTTAAAGGGAGTTTTTCCTCTCCACTGTCGCCTAAGTGCTTGCTCAAGTGGGACTATTGGGTTTCCCACATTACTCTGTATATACTTATATTCTGTATGGTCTTAAACCTTACACTGTAAAGTGCCTCGAGATGACTTTTGTTGTAATTTGGCGCTGTATACATAAAACTGAATTGAATTAAACTGAATTGACTATTTAAAAAAAAAGAGAAAAGTTTCTTGCAAGTTGCCTAACTTTGTTAGGAAGCTTATGAAATGAATTGTGGTTCAGTTCCGAATTACTACTTTCTTATACTACATTATGAAATTCTCCATATTGGAACCAGAACTAACAGCAGCATCGAACATAATGTACCAAACTGTGAAGATTTTTCATTCAACTACTTGATTTTCCAGGCACTGCTGAAGCATATCAATCTGATGGCTGTAACTGATGGGGAGTCCTGGATGACACTGAAACTAATTTCATGGACATTGTGTATTCCAATAAATAAACAAATACAAGTATGGGGACAGCGACAGAGGCATACTGATAAAGAAAACTATACAATGAAAAACCAAGTGTTGCTTGGGTCATCTTTTAGATCTAAGATGTTGTGACTTGGTTTGACTTCAATTAAATCCCGGGGGAGACTTCCCAGTCAATCTGTGATCTTTATCAAGACGCTGCCTCTCAGATCTTTATCTCTCTCTCCAACCCATGGGAAATGGAGATGACTTTCATGACAATGGTTTGGACTCCATGCTATTTCTGGCTGGCTCCTCTCCCTCCTCTGCCTAACAATGCTGTGACTCTATTGACAACCTCAACCTTGAGCCCAGTCCCAAGTCTGACATGCTTCCCTCCCCCCTGCTCTCCCTCCCTCGTTTATGCATTTAAACGAAGTGAGTGCTGAGGTTGAATTTGTTTTTATTTATTTATTTATTTTTATTGCAGGAAATGTGTCACTCATTGCTCAGCTCACTGGGGAAATTTAGCAAAAATGTATTTGATAATTTATGACTGAAAAGCAAAGTACAGTAGTTTAGTTCTCAAAATGCCTCTGTAAAAAATTTTTTTTCTATGTTGAAAAATGTTGTGCACACCAATGTACCTTATGTGCACGTGCACAAACACACACACCCCACCCCTATCTAGTATCAGAGCAGCTGCTACAGAGCAGAGTGCCTTCCTTTTCTCACAGCCGTGATCGACACAGTCCTCACCAACTCCTTTAATCTGACTCTCCTCCTTCACTGGAAACTGTACCCTGATGGTTAATTACATGCTTTGATCTGGGTTTGTTCCATCTTCATGATATTTCACGTACAGTAATTGTGCTGAATATTCACAGGGCTTGTCATCTGCTGCAGTCCTAGCTCTGCCAACCTGTACCGGGTGTCTTTGTTTAGGTACACAGGCTGTCTGCATTTAAGGCTGAGGAAATGTGTTGAGTTTAAATTGCATCAGGAGATGCTGAATGTGAAATGCAGCACATTCACCAAACAATGCTTAGATAGCAGATCTGGAAGCAGTATGAGAGAATCTCCTCTATAAACTCACAGAAAATTAAATTCACAATTGCAAAATCAATCCCTTAAACTTCTCAATACTCAAACCACATGCGTTTATTGGACACATGAGAGCAATATGACATTTCCAATACCCACAGCGTACAGTAATATCTATCATCCAGCTTTTTTTTTTTCTGTCTTTTGCAAATTTGCACCTACTGTTCAGTGCTCTTTCTTCAGGCCTCTTCACTAATGCAATAGTGATTTAATGATGTGGCAAAGTGGATATACATTCAGTTAGCAGTTATTAGAGAAACAGCTGAAACTAATGCAGCCTGCTACATACTAATATGTACATCTTTCAGTATCAGTAAAACAACAAATAAATCTAAGTGGTATGTAATGAGAGTAATTATGGTGAAAGATGTTGCTCTGTGTAATATCAATTTATTTTTGTATGAGGTTATGATATTTCTGTATGAGGGTGTTCTAATACAACAGATGATCAGGTGTGATCATCTATTACTGTATGTCCGTTTTTATGCACTAAAAATGTAATTTTTGAGGTTGTAGTTAGTATTTGTTAGTCTAATGGAAATACAGGAAAGTGTTTTTTGAAAAACAAAAGCAGTTAGTCTTATAATTGCAGCCTCACAAATAACCTTTTATTGTTGCTTCAAAGAAAACTCAACATGAGTTGCGCTGCAGTTAATTATTTTCTTTGCTGATTAATCTTCTTATGAATTTCATAATTGTTCAGTGATTTGGTTCTAAAAAGTTTTTCTGTTTTCTAAAAATTTCTTACATTCCAAATTTCATAATTTGTCAAAAGACAAAGAGCAGCAGTCTTCATCATTGGCTGAAACTTATTGTACTTTTACTAGAAAGAAATGACTGAAATTATTAAATGATGATCAGAATATTTGTCTATTAATTGTCCGTAACTAATCAGGTATTTTTATCTCACATTGTGAGCATAACAAATATAGGATTTATACATATCTTACCTTTGTAATTTCCCTGTTACATCTAAAGTGTCAAGTTGGATAATATCATACACTTTTGATTTAGTTATTCATTACTGACAAACATTTGACAAAACAAAAATTAATTATTCCTCCTAAAATTGTGCCACAAGTTCTAAAATCTCAAATCATTCACATGTTGCTGGTTGAGGGACACCGGCTCCTGTCTACCAGTGCTCCTTTCGTAGGTGGAACATGATGGATTTCAGAGTGGTGCTCTTTCCATCTCCTGACTGCAGAGATTGCCTGGGGATGCTGGCGGGTCCCTGACAAGCAGGGCCTCCTCCATGCCTCACCTTGATCAACATTCAGCATTGCCCCCTGAATCCATCATGGGCTGTGACAACACGCCCCATTTTGGGCTTTTTATATCATAGTGGATGATGTGGCTGCTCTGGTAGCTGCTGGTGGTGCTAATGACAATGATTATGATTTAGTGGTGATAGATAGAGAACCTTTTATTGAAGTTTGATGTATACAGTATTTTTGATGAATAAATAAATGGATGCACTCATCAGTTAGATCTGTGTCAGGACTGTAACAGGATGAATAATGTATTGTACAAGATCAGGCAATGTCCTGAAGCAACCACAACAGGGTTTTTTCCTTCCTTTTTCTTTTTTAAATTTACAGCTCTGGGTTATAATCAATGCAAGAGATAGTTGAACATGAAATGTCATGTCCTTCCTGTGTCCTACTGAGAACCATGAGATTTCTCATTACACTTTACTCAGATTTAAAACGGATTTAGAAACAAAACTACAATACAGCACATTTGAAGAAAACTTGGACAAAGAGCAGATTCTGAAAGATATTGGCACAGCAACACAATACAGTAGCTTTAGCAAATTTTAGACCTCTCCACCTTTATAAATCTGACATAGGTTATTTGCATGCATGAGTACATAAAGATAATTGAGTGGTTTCTTTATCATTGTTAATATGTGGTCTGAAATCAATTCAAGACAGATGACCCAAAAAAAAGCTAATATTTTTTGAAAACCACTTGTTTGATCTGACATAATTATTGATTGTAATCTGCTCTCCTCATGAACTTGTCTCGTGTAAATGCTTTTGTACAGATTAACCGCCATGGTTTACCTCATTAAACCCGACTTGTCAGATGACTTTTGTCATCAGTGAGACATGCTGCGAATGAGTCTGCGGGACAATTAAATATAAATCTACATCATGTAAATGCAGTTGGTAATTATCATTGTATGTCAAAAAAATGTGCATGTTATTTGATCATCTCCCCCACAGACTGCTGTGGTGATGAAATGAATGATGCCTCAGCGGTAAACAAAGATCTGAAACATGAGTTGTCTTTAGTCAAACACTCATTTGGAATAATGTTTTAACAAATATGTCATGGGGAATATTATGCTGTAGTGCAATTACCTCCCTGTTAATGTTTTACACAACACCTGAGGTGTAAAGCTTAAAGCATAAAGGTGTATGATGAATTACGTGTATTGTTCATTGTGTGTGCCATTGTTTGAAAGGACAATTTATTCTGGGAAAGGACGAAAACAAAAATGCAGCGGCTGTAAGTTACAAACTGATATTTTTGGCGCCTTATTCAGCAGCTTAGAAGCAAATTTTTATAAGAATACACATGCTGCCTTTTTTAAAGATGAAAACCACTTGAAATAGCCCATAATATCCTCTGTAAATACCATTGACTTCAAAGACAAATTTCACTCTCCCTCTGTGTCTTCTGCTCCCTCACTGCTGTGTCGGTGCCATTCCCTCCAGATGACTGCTTTTATTTGATATCAAACTAATGAGATTTCCATTCTCAAAGCATATCCTCTCACTCCCTAGTTTTAGAGAAGATTCCATTTATGTATATACCCTGGAATGATGGTTGTTTTGCATATTCACATAAGACATATCCTTCCGATCTATATGTTTTCCAAATGCCAATGTTTTATTCATATATTTCTCTATCATTTGCTTTTCATATCCTCTGCCACTTAAACCGCATAAACTGTCAAAAAGAGTGATATCCATTATTGTTGTATTGAACATATAATTTAGTTTGCAGCTTATGTGGGTGAAAGCTTATACGCCTGAATATACAGACTCTCAATCAAATAAAAACTATAATTGATATTCTTTGAATAGTAGATATTGAGGAATTGCTTTTCTCATTGCTCCTTCAGGGAGCCAGTTTTCTTCGCCTTTGCTCGGGGGAATCATAAATTAAAAATGCTTTAATTAATAAGACTTTATGCAGTTATGTTCTAATGCAGGTGTTTGTTGTTTTGGATTGTATTTGGCTGCAATAGATCTCAAAAATGAAGAACAGGTCCTCAGTCAGTGAACACGGTGAACTTATACACCAAAAGTGATTGACATCTCAGTGAAGAACATGACAGCATATGCATAGCCAAGCTGGCAGATGACGCCTCCTCTTTGTGAGCGACAGAAATCATCTTTAATATCCGTCTCTCTTTGGCCATGTGCACAAACCGTGCACAAATGCATACACACAGGCTGGAATAGTCTTGCATTAATAGATAGAATGTCAGAAAGGGAAGTGTTCAAAGTCCACATATAAAATATGTCCTCCATATCTGCTGGAACATGTCCAGGTTGTACTCTACTTGCCATCTCACTTTGTCTCCCTCCATATGTCTTCCTTGCTTGGCACATCATACTCTGGCTCATTTTTTTTAAACACACACATACAAGCACTGAATTATGGATGAACTTTGTGACACTGTGATGATACATTTTCCACATCTATACAGACTCTTTAAAGTCTTGTCCCTCTTTATGCTGCCTAGGGTTCCCATTTTGTCACTTGACATTTACGGAGAGCTTATGATGGCCTTAAGCTGATGTCTCACTGCTGCTGACACTGAATCCAGACTCCGTGGACACCGACACAGACAGCACTGGAGGGCCTGAAATGGTGCAGAACGCAAGTTCCATATTTGGGTTCAGCTTTGATATCATCTAAGCAGTTCTTCTGTAAAGGAGGAACTCTGTGTTTAAAGAAAGCGACTCATTATTGTACTATTTAAAGAAACAAATAATGCGTAGCAGAAAACACCCGTAATCACACTTATGTGACACTAAGGTCGTATGTCACATATCATGGCTATTCCCATTGGATCAGTTATTTCAGTTTAGTTGTTTTAAGTAGTACTAGCCTTTGAAAATCAGCTTTGTTTTCTGTGGCACCAAAGAGAGTTTTAAAAAATTTAAAGTCTAGCTGTATAGCTTAATATTAATTAATATTGGACCACCTTGATTGGACTTGAAACTTTTAACAAGCCACCTTCCTTATAAATGGGTGAATAAAAGTGTAATAGTCTTGGTCTCTGTTGCTGTGATTTTTTTTTGTTTCTTTTTTCGTCTTTCTCATCTGTGAGTCACCCAAAGATTAAAAGTAAAGGGTAAGTAAGGGGATATAGAAAACCACTTAACAAAAATACATTTGGAAAAACCTGATTTCTCTTTATTTTAAATTTACACATGTGCATGACAAGGAAATCAGACGGGGAAAAGCTATCACTGTCACAGCAATGTGGCAGGATTAAAGAAACTCTGTATTAAATAAATTCAAATTTCAGCTAAAAAGTCAAATCAGGTTTAATTATATTACATAAAAGAAATTCATGGCCAGAAAAAAAAATGAACAAAATCCAAAATGCATAAACCAACAATTCTGAAAAAGTCACCTTGTATATCAATCCAGTTAAAATATACCATATTGTTTTGTTCAGTAATGTGTTCAAGCCTTCATGTACTGCACATGTTCTTTTCCAGGCCAGACAGAGTTTACAGATCCTGTCTGTTGCATCATCCAATCCAGTTTAGTTTATCATAAATAACATGCTTAGTACTACCAAAGGAGGGGGGAAAAAACAATAAAATGCTTCCTAAAATTTGGTATTATGAGCTCTCTCTCCAGACGTTTGGAAGCTTTTTATGAAAAGTAACACGAACATTAATCTTATGTTAAGCCACAAGTATTACCCCACACTTTTGTACCGTATAAAGTGCAGCCAAACAAATGTTTGTTGTTGCAAGATGCTTTTGTTTGCCTGTCAGAAATAATTGCGACTGCAAAGACCATTCACAGGCTGCTACTTCTTGTTCTTTTACTACCTTCACTATTTAAAGTCTTGGTAAAGCAGTAATAAAGTATATTCGCTCTGAGTCACGCCACAGGAAAATGCATTATTAACCACCCACTAAAATTTTAATGATTAGCAAAAAAAAATCGTCACGTGTATAAAATATGTTTTCAAACTTATGATAAAATAAACAATACTCTTTGCTCTGTACTGCTGAGGAAAGTTTGGTGAAGCCGCTCATGGCGGGTATATTACGCAGTTATTAGGGATGTAGAAATCTCTGATTTGATCTCTGATCTCTGAAAAAGCCTGACCATAGAATTCATGGAAAACTCAACAATTCAGTACAACATAGTTTGCAGATGCACATTTTTTAGAAATGTTGTTTTAATGTTTGTTTATTGCCTCTAGAAACAAAGCAGTGATTTTTTTTTACCTGATCCATCAAAAAATGGTCAAACTGCCATTTCTGTTTCTATTCATGATCCAACCAAAAATCCATGTAAAAAAGTGCGTTGGTTACTTAATACAGTTCATAGCTGGCTGTTGGTGAGTCAACAATGAATAAGGCTGCTATCAATGAGGTGAAATAACACTGCTGAATTGTTTTTCTGTCAATCCCTTGTGCGTGTGAAGGCATTTTGTATTCATTACAACAGACAGATTCCCATATTAGCAGAAATTAAAGTGGTACTTACATAGTGCAGTTTGCTGGAAAGATTTGCTGTCCATAATTGGTATTTAAAAATGGGTTTTAATTTCATAAAATTGTAAAGATTTTGAAAGCTTTAAAACGTGTCAAAACTTAACTTGTTTTAATGATTCAATATATTTTCCATGGTGCAATATTAGGCAGAATGTTTTTCTTTCTGATGACCTTCACTGCTCTGAATGTGCATCTGTTACATCTCATTTCTCATATCTCATCCTTTACTTTTACAGATTAGTGTCGTCTTCAAAACTGTATCTAAAATCTGCATTCAAATCTAGAACCATTTGTCACACAGAGCAGTATCTGTGGTGTATTCTCAAGGGTTATCTTCCACAACACTTTTGCTAATCTTAAACAAAGCTTTGAGATCTAAGATTTCATTCTACAAGTCTCTCTCAATAGCTTTTGCTCCCTAGAGGTGATGTAGCTAATGTGTCATTCTGTCAACCAGCTAATACCTCAAAATAAGAGAAGGGGAAGAAAATCATCTGACACTGCAGTGCTGTAAAACAACAATAACATTGTATTAAATATTCACTTTAGTTCAATTGAGTTTCAGGTGTTATTTATACCGATCACGAACCGTGAAAAGGAAATAACTCAGAAACCTGGAAATAGACCTTGAGACCTGTTTTCACATCTTTATGCTTGGTGAATGTTTGCATTAAAACAGGCTTCTTTCATTTAGCCAAATGGAACCAGTCTCTGTGTCTCCTGGCTCACAGATGGCCAGTATGGTTCCTGACTGGCTCTGCGAATGGGGCGTTGATTCAAATGAATTTCCATTACAGAAAAACTGGCTGGCTCGAATAAATCATAATAAAAATGGAACTAGTGGCCTGTCATCTCTCAAAGATCGGCTACCTTGGGACACTGCTGAAACCTCTCCCATCATATGCCCCAGTGAAGCAGAGACGATGGGAAAGAGCATGGAGAGGATTTCTGTGCCAGAGGGAAAGATTTTCAAGAGATTAAAATACAGTTCACTTTTTAAAGGTTTCCTCTTCCTCCAAGTATATACTACCCTACAAACGCAGCTCAGAAAGTTGCTGTTTGCTACTAAAAGTAAAGTTGTGTATGATACTTTGTGTTTTATTACTTGACCATCACATCTGATAAATCATCTACATCATATGGGAAAGGTCTTTTACTGTGTATTGGAAGGTTTACATCTTTTTTTTTATAGCATAGGATAAGTTTTCTTTGTCCTATTCCTAATTCCTATACTAACTCAAATAGAATTTAGCATTCAGTTTTTATTGATTATTATGTAAGCTGACCTGAAGTAAATCTGTGAACCATCAGAAGACAAGAGAATTGAGTGTGTTTTTGGATAACACTAAGTAGAATGAGTCTTAAGTTACTGTCTTTATCAAGATAAAGGTCTAGTTCATATAGCGTGACAGACTTCGCAGTCATATCAGAGTAGGGACAAACCACCCGTATAGTTGGATAGGCTGCAGGACGTGTCTGAGCTGGTGTGTACTATGTTACAATCTGAGCTATTAAGAACTCGTATATCTAGCTTGTTGTTTTACTTTTTTTTATTGTATTCTTCACAATTCATTGTTTTGTTTTTTAAGTTGTTTTTTTTTGTCAGTGGTTGTAAACAGCTGTACACCTACAAGAAAAACTGTACTGAGAGTACATGCAAATGAGAAGTGATTTAAATACGTTTATTGAAGCTCAGCTTTCCATCTGGTGAAGTCCTCTGACTGTGTTCCGATAAAGATGAGCTTCTCACATCATAATTACTTTTATTATAATTGATTTTATCATCTTTATTATACATTAATTAATTGCAGTAGCTGTGGAATCTAATAGTTGTGGCTATTGTAATTTAAATGTGCAGTTTCACTTTTATTTCACTGTGTATTGACAGCTGCATGCAATACTTCTTCTCCTGGAATTTTATTTGTGGAAAATATTTTATCTTGACCAAACAGCTGCAACATATTTTCACTCAAGTAGCTATATCATAATATCTGGATTCTGCTTTGACATTATGAGATTTCTTTCCGACACACACACACACACACACACACACACACACACACACACACACTCAGAAGCAAAACAAATTCTTTTTTCCTTCAACTTAAACATGTCATAAAAGAACCCAGAGATGAAAAACCAAAACAAACAAATGACTAAAAGCAAAATCAACTGTACCGGAAACACACAATAGCACTTTATACTGCAAAGCCACTGTACTGTGGGGCAGCTTTAATTAATGTGCTGGAGGTATACGGCAACTTTTTGACTTGAGACAGTAGTGACAGTGTTAGTACCGGCCTCAACCACTTCAATTAGACACACTGATGCCTTCAAATTATTGCTCATTTTGATGAGGAGTGTATAATGAAACATCTAGCCTGAGGCTTCAAAAAACTGATCACAGAAGATGAAGGAGCAGATGGTATGAACAGCAATTCTGAAACAGCAGGTGCTATTGAGTTCCATGGCACAAACATAACTTCTTCTGTAGTTTATTATATTCCTAAAATATTTTAGCAAACCATGTCAATAACTCCATGTATTATTCTTGATAGTCTTCTTCCCTATTATGTTGACTGACTTTTTCGTTCTTTTTTTGCTTTTTCTGCCACTGCTGCTTTCTTTTTCCTTTTATCTCACCTTTTGTAGCCACAATCCAGCTCACTTCCATGGCACTGAATTTGCTTGTCAACCCTTGAATGCAACACTGAAAGAGAATCAGATACTTCAAGCCATCTGAACATGATCAAAGTATTTTGGCAGTGTACACACAGTGTCACCAGTCATCTGTGTTTTGCACTGTTTACAATTGCCTCACAATTTGACTATGATGGTTAATTGATTTACTGTTTTTATTGGTTCATTGAACATGGACACTGCACTTTAATAAACATTATTGTAATTGTGCCACAGTTGGAAAAATATGGTTTTCATCTGTAGTTGCCACATTAAACAGATCAGCTAAAATACATTGATACATAATAAATGTGTTAGATGTTATTGTCTTTGAGTTAAATTAAAACTGAAACTGTCACCCCCTGACTGAGTGAAAGTCACCCATGGGCAGACGTAGCCTTTGGGCAGCAGCTAGAAGCCAACTTCAGGAATGTAACAGTGATGGGCAGGTGTTACTTACAAGCTGCCACACTACTGTGATCACTGATGGTACATAAGAGCCAAGAGGAGGAGACGGGCAAGGTAAGAAAGAGAGAGACTTTCAGAGACTGTCCTTCACTGAAATACTTAATGCAATGTTTGTAAGTGCCACAAACAATTATCCAGTATTATACCAGTCACATGATGAATGTGACCGGTACGATCGTCATATTTGTCACATGACTAATGCTGTGCAAAGACAAGGAAACAACAACTGAGACGTAATTTGTAAAGGTTAAAATTCTACATTTTTACAAACCCTAACCATGTTTATTTAGTGTATACACCTAACACAGATGTCTTAATACCTAATTCCAACCAAATTCGTTTGCACAATTGTTGTCCAGCATTTTTTACTGTTTAGGGTGAAAATAAGTGTTAGAACAGATGTTGTTTTGGTGCCATTGTAAGAGATGGCAGCTGCCATTTTGGCACCTGATGTCAAAATTGATGACAATTTGGTCATTTGAGATAGTTAGAGAAACAACCAATATGGGTGTTAAACCAATATGGGTGTTAAAGTTGAAGGACTTGTTGGACTTTCATCTTGGTATGGCCAGACTAAAAATGGCAAGATTTAAATATATCTACATTAGATCCATTAATTGATTTCATTTATCATGCCTGCCCATGTGTAATGTGGGCCAAGATGTAAAACCTCCTTTGAATGTGGGAATTTCATTTTTGCAGCTTTTCTGTTCTAACAGTGCTGTGAAAAAATTTGCCCCGTAAAACTAATAACTGGTTGTGCCACCCTGGGCGACCATTTTTGCCCAGTATTTTTCTTATTGTTGACTCATAAGCACTGACCTTAACTGACGAAAGTGAGTCCTGCAGTTCTTTAGGTGTTTTTCTGGGTTCTGTTATGACCTCCTGGATGAGTCACTGTTCCAAGTTTAATCCATTTGTGAATAATGGCTCTCACTGTGGTTTGCTGGAGTCCCAAAGCCTTAGAAATGGTGTGTAATCCTGTCCAGATGATACATGTCAATTACTTAGTTTCTCATTTGCTCTTGAATCTTTATATCACAGCATGATGTGATGCTTTTTGAGATCTTTAGTGTGCTTTACTTTGTCAGACAGCTTCTATTTAAGTGATTTCTTGATTCAACAGGTCTGGCGGTAATCAGACCTGGGTGTGGCAAGTATATCGTATATACGTACTTATAAATGTATAATTAAGTAAATCCAAATACAGATGGAAGTATCCCATCATTTTTTTGATAGTGTACACAATAAGTTCTGTGACAAAATAAAGTTTATGATATTTACATGTTTTGTGGCGCAACATAATCTTCACAAACAAATACCAGTAATCATTATTGAACCTCAACTACAATTGGTAGAAGTTGTATTATTTCAGTGTCACCAGTGGGGTATGTACTGATAATTTTTTTCTGTATTGTAGAATATAATATATAAGAATCTGTTGACCTGTTCACCACAAACCTCATTTCAGAGAGGTAACCAAAAACCCATTAAAAATAAGCAAAACAAAAGTGAAAAAACTGACTTTTGGACAAGGGAAACAGAAGTTAAAAATGCTAATTTCTGGGTTTTATATTTTAGCTTTCATGAAGACGGAAAGTGAGCAAGAGAGAGGTTCTGTTGAGTTGATGAGTGCAGAGCTGCCTCTAGGTAGATCAGCCTTTCTTATTGAACTCTACTGTTAAAACGGGGAGATAAATCTTTGATCCAGTATATTTTATTGACAATTCTAATCTGCTCTGGAAACGGGTTTCTCATTTTAGGAGAGATGGAATCCATCCGAACAAACTTGGTGCAGAGTTGCTGGCCGCAAACATTCAGCATGTAGTGCAATCACACCCACATGACTGACTATTTACTTCTCATGCAGGTGTTTCTAATTCCACTTTTTCCCCTGACCTGTCATCTCATTCCCTTCCACAATGCACATGCGCACCTTGCGGTCCACCCCCTGTTTCTACTCCTCCTCCTTCCTACAGACTGATTGAGACAGTTATTGGTAATAGACCAAGTTTCTACAAATTCAACAAAAGGGACATAAATAACCTTATTACTTTTAATTGTTCTCCTGTGGCTAAAGGTTCTCCTCCACCATCAGCCAGTTTGTGTAATCTGGCCCTGTTAAATGTGAGATCTATCTCAAATAAGTCTTTTATTTTAAATGATTTTATTTCTGCTGCTTGTTTAGATTTTTTATTTCTGACTGAAACCTGGTTAAAACCTGATGAATTCAGCCAGATTTTAGAAGTTTGTCCTCCTCAATATGACTTTTTTAACTCACCAAGACTTTCAGGAAGGGGGGGAGGGATCGCAGTTAAATACAAGAAATGTTTTAGTTGCGTCCACATAGATCTAAAAGTGTATTCCAGCTTTGAGGCACTTACGTTCAAAACTGGTAGGGAATCTCCTGTTGTTTGTATCGTAGTGTACCGCCCCCCAAAAATGAATACTGCATTTTTATCAGAATTGTCTGAGTTAGTCTCCTCTATTGTTTTAAGTTTTGACAGCATTTTAATCATGGGTGATTTTAATTTTCATGTGGATAACACTTCCAATGCCAGTGCCAGTGAATTTCTTGCCACTATGGAGTCTTTTAACTTTATTCAGCATGTGTCCAGCCCAACTCATAATCGAGGTCACACTTTGGACTTAGTTTTTACACTTGGTTTACCGATTTTGTCTCTAAATGTTGAGGATATTGGTATCTCCGATCATTATTGTGTAAAGTTTAGCAGTGTGTTTCATCCTGTTCCTAGACAGGAACAATTTACTTCTTATTTTCACCCCATAAACTCTTCTACAGACAGATAATTTTCTGAAGCTTATATGACCTATGCAGCCTCTGTAGGTGTATACCCGGAACTCCCCTGTACTAATACAGATCAACTAATTACTGATTTTAACACAGTTTGTAGTAACATCATGAATTGTGTTGCTCCTTTAAAAACTAGGAAAAATAAAATCAGTAATCAACCCTGGTTAAATAATGATACTCGTGCTGCAAGGAAACTATGTAGACAGGCAGAATGAAAATGGAAAAAAGACAAGGTACAGATTTCCTATGAAATGTTGAAATCCAGCCTGGGAAACTATCAAAAAGCTGTTAAATCAGCAAGAGCCAAATACTTTGCCTCTATTATAGAGAAACATTCTCACAGCCCTAAGGTGCTTTTTAATACTGTTAATTTTATACTCAATCCCACCAATAGAACCTGCATGTCATCTACCACAGCTTCCTGTGAAGATTTTTTAAAGTTTTTTATTAAGAAAATTGAACATCTGCGTTCCAACATTTCTCCTACAGGAACAGACTCCTCTATAGAGCCGATTTGCCACTCTGTTTTTACTGAATTTCAGCCTGTGACTTTTGCAGCACTCTGTGAAGTCATCTTACATACTAGATCCACTACCTCTCCCCTTGACATCATTCCTACTCATTTTTTAAAAGAGGTCCTGGCTTCAGTTGGTCCAACAATCTGTTTAATTATTAATAGCAGC